>JBBCBC010000012.1:725733-1303618 GCA_037126765.1 Stenogyne calaminthoides
TTGCTCAACTATCGTTGGTAGGACTGACTGCCCGAAACGATTAACAAAAAGGAAAATAAATTATGTTGCACCCTTATTTTGTGGATTTACTAATTTTTCAAAGCAATAATGGGGATCTTGGGAAAGAAAAAGTCCCCTATTTATGTAGAGCACAAGTTAATTAAAATTTTGGGATAAAACAATGTGGGAAAATCTTTCTTGATCTCAAGAAATCTTGAATATATCTCACATATTCTTTTTCTCATAATTATAATATTCCACAAAATCCCACCTACTCTATGTTATGGATATTTTTTGAAAATAATAGGCAAGATTCCAAGATTTGAGAACCCACCGATCCCTTAAATAGGGGCCACTTCAAAGCAAAGCACAATTTATATGGGTGATCAATTTCAAGAACCGATCACACCTTAGGAGTTTTAGAGAGGCATGTCACACCTAAGTCTCAAGCCACATTTTCTTTCATTAGACATAAATCTCACCAATTGAATTCGCTCCAGCTGTGAAGGAAAGCTGTTGTCCATACGTCTTTTTCACTTCCATGGGAACGTCAAAATTCTCGTAAAATAAGAGTTAAAGAAGGATTAAACTGTACAATTAAAATAATAATTAGATAAAGGTTGCTGGCATTTTTACAACAAATCTCTTTCTAATATCATCTCTGTTAGAAAACCTGATCCATACCTATTTTTGATGTAATTAAAGACTATTGGTGATCCTTTTTGTGAGATCGATCATAAAGGGAGATTTATTTTGTGTGGGACTAAGTGTGTTTAATATGTGAGTGAAGACATATGATGTGCATAGAGTAATTTTGCACGAGTGATATATACACACTTTTAACTAGTGAGGCGGCGTTTCCTCGTATCCGTGTCGCTTTTGCCATAGCGACAAGACAGTATGGTGCCCGGTCCATGCGAGACAAATATTTTTATTTATTTTTTATTTTACGGTGTCGCCCTCCGTGCGTTGAGGGAATGATGTAATGGCGCATCATCGCCTTGAGGAAAAGGCGTGGTCGCGTGGTCCATGCGACACAATTTTTTTTTTTTTTATTTCTATTTTCATTAAATTAAATTAAGTTATTTGGCATTTATTTAATTACTTGTCATTTAAACAATACGTGAGATATTAACATTTGTAATTAAATATTTTGGTAATAAGAGATAAAAAAATTCAATCTAATTAAATATCGGGGAGCAATTTAGTACAAATAAATATTTCATCAAACATTTAAATAAAAAAATCTAAATAAATGTACTATTAATTGTTATTGTGTCATGCGGGTTGTTGGCGATTTTGGTGATAGTATGGATATGGGTAGTCGTTCCACCAACGGGTTGTATTGGTTGGGTGAATTGTTCGAGAAGGATATGCTTGTTGTGGTCAAGATATA
The DNA here is from genome assembly GCA_037126765.1 of Stenogyne calaminthoides. Classification (NCBI taxonomy): domain Eukaryota; kingdom Viridiplantae; phylum Streptophyta; class Magnoliopsida; order Lamiales; family Lamiaceae; genus Stenogyne; species Stenogyne calaminthoides. Next base: position 727,130 of record JBBCBC010000012.1, read on the forward strand.
CGAGGATTGGGCAAGATTGCTGTACCGGCATATTTGGACAATTCGTTAAGTCGATATTGACATAATTTAGACATTGTGGATCACGACTAACTTCTTTTGGAACAAACGAATTAAGTGTTTTTAAATCACGTGTCAATCTATTTTGCTCTAAAGTATGCATGGGATTGGCGTGCCGCGTTGTTTCGGCCTTGTTGAGGGGTTGTGCACTCTTAGATGTGTTATTCTTGCATACCACCTTGGCATAATCAGGCGTGCGTAATGCGATCCGGAACTAGAGCTTGGGACCCGGTGCATGAAGTGGGTGGCGTGATTGCCCGTCGGTTCGAAATGAGAGGCAAGTGAGCCCATACACCTTCTTGTAGCCCTTTAGCATGACACCCAAATTTGAGCAAAACGGATCGAAGTCGATCGGTGATGGGGTATGCCACGAACTCTCCCAAATTGTCGTCACGACCTTTTAGGCATATACCCTTCGGCTTAGTCTAGAAATTGAATGCAACAGGTGGAACAACGATGGGGCGGGGATTGATGCAGTGAAGGCGAAGCAGTCAATTAACCTATAATGTATGAAAAATATTTTTTTATAAGACATTTTATTACTTAAATTATAAATGGCGTATTTGTATTAAGATGTCGGCTTGAAAATGAGAAACATACATGACTTGATGGGTAATTATCAATAAACTGCGATAATGTACAAAGATCCTCTTTCTTAGATTGAATCTTTGAAAGCGTTCCGTCGCAATCTTAGTCTTGATACCGGTGATATAAATGAGTAGCGTCGGCGTTTGCATAACTCGATGAAAAATATCATCGTATATCAAAGCGAAAAATTGTAATGAGTTTAAGTTATTATATATAGCAATATATTGATAACGATTGTATTGAATATCATTGAAAATATTATTGAAATGTAATTTTGACCTCAAGTAATGTCAAACCCCGAAATCCCACTGGAGTTATTTACGTCTGGATCTTGCCCTAGTGTTGGGAATAAGTTGCCTGAGATCTATTAAAGGGGTGAATATTTAAATACAAATTTAATTCTTATAATTATTACTAGCATGAATTAATCTATATTAATTCAAATAATAATCAACAACATATCATGCATATAATTAATTCACGTAAATCTTACGCGCGTGCGAAATTCTACGAGTTTACGTGAGCATTCACCTATGATGATGGCGATGATTTGGTGATTAGACTAACAAAAGAACTTCCCAAGTATTCCCTTAATCCTTGTTAAAACTATCGGGGTGGTAGGACACGTGAACAATTAACAAAAAGGAAAATAAATTATGTTGCACCACCTTTGTGGATTTACTAATTTTTCGGCACATGGAATTTTTACTTAGGAATGAAAGAGTCATCCCCATTTATAGAGCACAAGTGGTAGAAAATTTTGGGATAAAACAATGTGGGAAAATCTTTTCTTCATCTCCAAGAAATCTTGAATATATATCCTATATTCTTTTTCCCATAATTATAATATTCCACAAAATCCCACCCTCTTTCACATTTATGGGATATTTTTGAAAATAATAGGCAAGATTCAAGATTTGGATCTTCTTGTATTTCAAGATATTCTTGTATTTCCAAGAAATACATATCTTCCATAATATCTTTTCAAGAAAATCAAGAAAATCTTTTCTTGCCTTTATATTTTCAAAATTTCAAATTATCTTTATAAATAACCAAGTGGGGAATTTTTTGAATTTAATGAGATAATCTTGTATTCGAGAATACATATCTACGTTCCATAACAAAATTCAAAGAAAATCTTTCTCCTTTTATCCATAAATTCCGAAAATAATTAGGAAAAATAAGCAACAATATTTATTTTATTTTAAACACTTTTTTCAGGGTTATTGGACTATATGTTGGGCTACTCGGGGGCCTTTAGGAGAATTAAGATTGGACCTTCAATGGATCTTGAATTATCAATATTGAGCCACAATATTATTCAAGCCCATAAATATTAATTAATCCACTACATAATTAATATTGCAATATTCATCTTAACCCATATTAATCAATATGGCTCGGTTATTATTTCGGGTGTTTAAGATTATATAGCCCATTAATTAATTCAAGCCATTGAAATAGCTTTTTAGTTAATTAATATCTTTTGTCCTTGGTCGAGAGCGGTTCATCATTATTATCCATCTGGGAAACTAATTCCACTTGCAAGATTTGGTATGATAAATCTTATGAACCTCGAGGGCAAATCGAACAAAGCGTACTTGCACCGCGATTCTCCGTATTAAATCTTAGCAATCACATGTGACCAATAATATTGCCCAAGATAAAAAGTATTGAATCTCGTTGATTCTCTACCCATGATAAGTCAAAGCAATAATTACCAACCACCGTGATCTATTTAAGGCGAAGATTAAGAAATAACGAACCATCGAGGTCTAATTCTTCCTTGTTGATTTACGAAGAATTTGTCCTCATGGAGGTCTATTCGATTACATCGATCATGCACTAGTGTAATCTCTTGGTCAAGACAAGTCAATCCAGAGCCTTACACTTCCAACCTTTCACGATGGATTGTTCATTTCCATCTAGGTGAAGTGAATGGAGTACTTTTTAATTCAAGTATTTGTTAATTTAATCTTCGTGATGCGGTATCACTAAATTAACTACAATGTAACACATACGATTTATTGAGCAGTTATCGATAAATATATGTAACATTCGATAATATTTAAGCATCAATGATAAACAATTTATTTAAGTAAATAAGTTAAAATTGAAGTGTTGATTATACAAAGTAAAGCATACTTTCTAGTATAATCCCAACAATCTCCCCTTATACTCAAAAGTCTTCTTTTAAGTATACTACAACATGTCTCGTGTAGTTCCTCTTACCGTGTGACATCAAATGTCACCTACGAACCTAATAATTTCTCCACTTATACTCCAAAGATTGATTGTATGGTCTTGACACCCATTCCTTCCACATGTCTGCCGAATGTATTGAGCGAGACCCCTGTGAATGGATACGTTGGGTTGTCTTATTTATCTTTGCCACATCTATATCTCTCTCTTAGCGATATCTCGTATAAGATGGTATTTCCTTTCAATGTGTTTGCTAGCTTTGTGGGCTCGTGGTTCCTTAATTTACAACTGCTCACGGCATTGTCACAATAAGCAGTGATTTGCTGGGCAAATTCGGAACCCACGTCCAAGTCCACTAAAAGTTCTTGAGCCAAACCGCTTCTTTTATTGCCTCATTAGCGGCTACATATTCGGCTTCCATGGTAGAATCTGCGACACTTGTTTACAGCTGACTTCTCTATGTCTGGCTCCTCCCCATACCAAAACACACTAAGCGGAGGTAGATTTTTCTAGAATCATGTATTGGAATTGGAAATTGGTGTCCGGCAGATGAAAGGATTGACTATATCGATCGATAAATCAACATTCTATCACGAAGTTCTTTTCGGATGCTTGGAATGTTTTAAGCGCCGATCAATGCTCTTCCCGGTTTACTTTGATATCATGCCACCATGCCAACGACAAAAGCAAGATATCCGGTCTTTTATTATCATTGCATACATAAGGCTTAGGCAGTAGAAGCATAAGGAATACCTCTCATGTCGTCTATCTCCTTTTTGCGTCTTAGAGGACATTTTCTTGGATAGATGGATTCCATATAAAAAAGGCCTTTCTTGGAATCTTGCATGTTGAATCGTTTCAAGGCGGTGTACATGTATGAAGCTTGCGATAAGCTATCATCATTTTCTTGCGATCTCGGTGATCTTGATCCCGAGGATGTGTTAAAACTTCCCCTAAGTCCTTCATATCAAAGCTGTTTTTGAAATCCGTGCCCTACGCACGATAACACCTTCACATCATTCGATGATCGAGAATGTCGTCTACGTATAGTGCTAAGAATACCAATGCAATTCGACATGCTTTTTGTACACACAACTCGAACTCGTTTTGATCAAACCCATAAGACTTTATAACATGATCAAAACATTGGTTCCAAGCTACGGATGCTGTTTGAGTCAGTAAATGGACTTCGTGAGCTTACAAACTAGGTGTTCTTGGCATTTTTCAATGAAGCCTTGGGGTTGTTGCATATAGATCTCTTCATCAAGACTTAGTTAAGGAATTTGTCTTGACATCCATTTACCCGATTTCAAAGCGATAAGAGAATTCGGATGGACTTAAGCATATTTCTGAGGCGAAAAAGTTTCCTTATAATCGATCCCTTCTTTACGAGTATAACCTTCCGCCACTAGTCTTCTTTGAAGGTTTCCACCTTCCTTCCGGTCCCCTTTTCTCTTATACACCCACTTGCAACCAATGGGTTTGACCCCATTAAGTGGTTCGACTAGCTCCAGCTCTGTTATGAAACATAGAACCTATTTCGGTTTTCATTGTTGTTTGCGAAGAATCATCCTTGTCTTGGATTGCCTCGTCATATGTCCATGGGTACGATTCGTCTTATCCAGGAATCAAGTCAGGGACTCTCCTATTCCCATGAATCTCTCGGGCTGTTTCACAACCCTCACTCTGACGAGGTTCGGGTTGTTAAGTGTGTCGTTTGGTATGTCATCTTATCTGAGTTGGCATTGAGGTTTGCCCCTTAGCTCATTTAAGGTAATCTCACTTACGGGTCTTCTTTCAAAAATCTAAAAGTGGGTGCTTATTGCCACCTTTTGATCTTGGGACCATAGACCATACACCCTTTTGTTCCTCGGGGTATCCTACAAACAACCTTAATTTCATTCGAGGATCAATTTTCGGCTTCCTTGTGTCAACATCCCGGAGACCCCCAAATTCTCATGTGTCTCATCTAGGCTTGCGCTGGGTCCACAATTCTTTGGGAGTTTTGGGAACCCGGTTTGGATGGCACCAAGTTGAATGTAAGTTGTTGTTTCAAGGCATGACCCGGAAGCGACTTGGGAAGATCCGCGTAACTCATCATGGATCTAACCATTTCAAAAAGAGTTCGGTTTCTTCTTCTCTGCAACCCCGTTTTGTTGAGGGTTCCGGGTGCGATGGTGAGATCAATCCCTTCATCGGATAAGTAGTTTAAAACTCATCGTTGAGGTATTCGCCTCCCGCGATCGGATCGTAGAGACTTGATACATTTTTCCCTATGATTCTGCTTGAGCCTTAAATTCTTTGAATTTCTCAAAGGTCTCGATTTATACTTCATAAGGAAAATATAAACGTACCTTGAGTAATCATCAATAAAAGTGACAAAATACTCATAACCTCCTCTTGCTTTGGTTGACATTGGACCACATACATACATGTGAATGATCTCTAACACTTCTTTGGCTCTATTCCTTGGCTCCAAATGCCCTCTTGGTCATTTTACCCTCAAACATGATTCGCGAGGTTAAAATTGGTTCAACTTGGAGAAACTCCGGTGAACGAGTCTTTCACCAACCTTTGGATCCTCTTTGGATTTATATGACTCAATCTTAGATGCCATAGAAGTGTCTCGTTCACGTCGATGAGCGTTTTATTTTCCGGAAGCTTGAGTTGATGTGTTATAGGATGCATTTAGGTAGTGGTGTGCCGATTAATTCTATAGAAGATTATTGACCAATGTCCCATAATAGATACCTCATCATTTCAAGAAATGATGTCATTTTTATTAGAAGAAACTTAGTGTCCTTTAATCAAATTTTAGAAACCGAAAGTGAATTCTTTCCAAACTGGGAACATAAAGATAATCAAAAAAAAACTTCATCTTTAAAAAGCGGTGCACTTCTCCCTTTCGCGTTAACGCTACTCATGTAGCATTGCAATATCTCTTACTTGCGTGGTATTGCAATAATTTGTTACTATCGTAACATTGCAATATCTCGCTACTTTACGTAGCATTGCAATAATTGCTACTTTGTAACATCGTGATGTGATGAGGATCTCGCTCCCACTAAGTTGCGGATCGGTTTGAACCGGTGGAAGTAAACATGATTAGTGGATCTCGTATCAACCACCCACGAATGAGAAGTATCGCCGCTAAACAAGTTTCAACAACTAGTGCGTGAGAATTACCTTTCTTTCCGTCCCTTTTGGGGTTGGAGCAAGCAAACCTCCATTGTCCTTTTCACTTGAGTTTAAGCACTTCCTCTTTGGATTTTCCTTGACACCACAAGCATTCCTCATCTTACCATTGCCCTTGGCATGATTGAAATTTTATTGCTTATGGCTTTTGGTCTCTTCTTTTTCTTGCCTTCCATTGGCCTAGAAAATGAACTTACCACTTCCGAGTTAAAGTTTGAGTTTGGTGCCCCATCAATATCTACTTTAGACGAAAGCTTGCAACAAATCGGTATACGAGGCAAAAAATGCTTTAAACTTTTGAAAGTGAAATACCAAATTCATCTGAGTCTCAGATTATAATATACTCGAGAATCTCAAGTTTGTTCGAGATGAGCCATCTATTTTGAGGGCGTAATTCATACGGGTTTGCCCTCCACCATTTTCGGATTGACATCTACCAAGGTGATCTAAAGAGTCCCACATTTTTTAACTCGTCGGTTGGCTCATCGATTTTTTGGTGTGTCAGAATCCACATTGCTTTTGTGCGATTAGGACAATTATAATTTTTCGTTTCCAATCAATATAGTTTCAATACATATTGTATTGAATTTAAGTATATATTAACGATGGATTAAAAGGTTACGACATCTTTGGTGAAATAAATAACTATATGCGTAAACACAAGTATATCACAAGGTTCGATCACATGTTTCATATTAAAATCTCAAAAAAAAATATGAACATGCATCGACCAACATCTCAAAAAGCAGTTTAAATAAGCCCGCGTGGGGTGGGTCATTATTTAAACACATTCAAGCGAGTTACAAACAAAACGATTTACAAACCTTTAATATCCAGTTAATAGTTGGCTCCCACTTGACCAATATAAAATTGGCGGGGACTTGAGGGAAATATATGCATATCAATTTTATACCTAAGTAATAACCATGATTAAATCTGAGAATCATTATTTAGCTTTGAGCAGGCCTCGTGGGGAGGTCATAAAAGCACTAGTAATAATCCAATCATCCATTTAGAATTCATTCATGTGAAAGCTAACTTTAGTCCGATCGTTAGAGGAATTTCTCTAAGAATTCACAAATAAATAAATCATGGAGGTCAAAATTAATTCAATTTTATTATCAAGTAATAAAATTGTCAATTAATTATTTAAACATACTTAGTAATTTTTTTATGGTGAGATTTTTCATTGGGCAACTCTCATGCAAATACATTTAAACAAATTAAATAAAAGCACAAGAAAACACAATAACAAATCAAACAAAAGCGGAAAATAAACATATTGGGGCAAATTATCAATTGTCATGGTTTGATTTTTCTTGGCTTGATTTTGAAGAAATGTCGTCTTGAATTTCTCCCACTCGATCGTCTCGAAAAGAACTCCGTCTCAAACGCCACACCAAGTAGTTCGCGGCGAGGGATCTTGCGCCGCATCCGGCCCGACCCACTCGGCAAGTCGACCTCAAGACACCTCGGCGAGTTTTGCCGCTTGTGCCTCGGCTTGCGCTTCTCGGCGGTCCGGCGAGTTCCTCGGCGGCGGCGTAGCGCGTACAAGCATCCGCGCCGCGCGCTGCGCCCGGCCTTGCCTTGCCGGAACTAAGAAGACTGGCGTCTCGCCTTCGCCCGGCCTTCGCCCGTCTGCGTACCCGCTCATCTTTGTGTCGTGTCGCGCGCCTTTGTTGCGGCGGCTTTGATCCTCAGCGCTCGGCCCTCGGCCTCGCCTCGGCGCCCGTGCGTACTGCGTCGTCTGCGTCGTCTTGGCGTGCCTCCTGCAACGTTTAGCATGACGCGCCGCCGCTTCACGCCCGATTCTGGATTTTATCCTTTAATTCTTCGTCTCCGTCTTCATTTTTCGATCGGTTACAATTTATTTTACAAAAAATAAATAAACCTAAATCTAGACTAATCTATTACAATGATCAAATCAAACAAATTCCTAATCTACTCATGGATTTTCTCATGAGCAAAATGAATCCGAGCGAATCGAATTAAAACCACAATTTATATGCATGCATAAATAAATACATTAAATTCCATGACAATTGGATACTGCCAAAAGCGGATCTAGCAATTCTACTATCGATTTCAAATTTAATGTCGTGAATTAAATTACAATTTAAAAATTGAGAAAAGCGTGGCTTGATGCGTTGTTGGGGAATAGTTACTGCCAGATCTATTGGTGAATATTTAAATACAAATTTAATTCTTATAATTATTAAATTTAATTCTTATAATTATTACTAGCATGAATTAATCTATATATTAATTCAAATAATAATCAACAACATATCATGCATATAATTAATTCACGTAAATCCTACACGCGAATTCTACGAGTTTACGTGAACGCGTACCTCTTGGGATGGCGTTGATCTGGTGATTAGACTAACCAAAAGAACTTCCCAAGTATTCCTTAATCCTTTTAACCCATTATCGTTGGTAGGACACTTGTGAACAATTAACAAAAGGAAAATAAATTATGTTGCACCACCTTTGTGGATTTCTTAATTTTTCGAACATGGAATTTTACTTGGGAATGAAAGAGTCATCCCTATTTATAGAGCACAAGTGGTGAAAAATTTTGGGATAAAACAATGTGGGGAAAATCTTTTCTTGATCTCAGAAATCTTGAATATATCTCTATATTTTTTTTTCCCATAATTATAATATTCCACAAAAATCACCACCTACTCTTTGTTATGGGATATTTTTGAAAATAATAGCAAGATTCAAGATTTGGATCTTCTTGTATTTCAAGATATTCTTGTATTTCAAGAAATACATATCTTCCATAATATCTTTTCAAGAAAAATCAAGAAAATCTTTCTTGCCCTTTTATCTTTCAAAATTTTGAAATTATCTTTATAAATAACTAAGTGGGAGATTTCTTGAATTTAATGAGATAATCTTGTATTAAAGAATACATATCTACATTCCATAACAAAATTCAAAAGAAAATCTTTCTCTCCTTTTATCCATAAATTTCGAAAATAATTAGGAAAAATAAGCAACAATACTTATTTTATTTTAAACACCTTTTTTAGGTTATTGGACTATATGTTGGGCTACTTAGGGGGCCTTTAGGAGAATTAAGATTGGACCTTCCAATGGATCTTGAATTATCAATATTGAGCCACAATATTATTCAACCCGTAAATATTAATTAATCCCACTACATAATTAATATTGCCTTATCCATCTTAACCCGTATTACGGTCAATATGGCTCCGTTATTATTTCCGTGTTTAAGATTATCTAGCCCATTAATTAATTCAAGCCTTTGAAATAGTTTTCCGTTAATTAATATCTTTTGTCCTTAGTGAGCGGTTCAACATTATTATCCATACCGGAAACTAATTCCCTTGCAAGATTTGGTATGATAAATCTTATGAACCTCCGAGGGGGCAAATTGAACAAGCGTACTTGCACCACGATTCTCCGTATTAAATCTTAGCAATCACATGTGACCAATAATATTGCCCAAGATAAAAAGTATTGAATCTCGTTGATTCTCTACCCATGATAAGTCAAAGCAATAATTACCAACCACACATGATCCTATTTAAGGAGCGAAGATTAAGAAATAACGAGCGGCGAGGTCTAATTCTTCCTATTGATTGCATCGGTCATGCACTAGTGTAATCTCTTGGTCAAGAAAGCCAATCCAATCCCGAGCCTTACACTTCAACCTTTCACGATGGGTTGTTCATTTCCATCTAGGTCGTGAATGGTGTACTTTTTTTTAATTCTGAGAATTTGTTAATTTAATCTTATGTGATGCGTATCACTAAATTAACTACAATGTAACCACGTACTATTTATTGAAAGTTATCGGTAAATATATGTAACATTCGATAATATTTAAAGCATAAGTGATAAACAATTTATTTGATAAATAAGTCAGAGATTAGGTTTTGATTATCAAAGTAAAAAAGCATACTTTCCATAATAATCCCAACACAAATTTGGTGATATAAATCGCCAATGTGGCGGCTCCCCATGCATAGTTAGGGACTTGACATCGAGATCACCCAACACCTCTAGATAATGCTTGGGGGACGAGAATCACTCGTTTTTATCGGAAATAGTGTGACCCCATCAAGTACCATAGGTAACCTCGAGCAATAGAGACCTTGCTCGGTGGTTATCCTTTTGACACTCATCTTATATGTTGTCAAGGATGACGCTACTTTGGTTTTGTCCCCTAGAGCGCATGCATTCATCAAATCATCGTCAATACAACTTTTAAATTAGATCAATGACGGAAAACCATTATGTTCAACCTACGTTGGAAAAAAATTATTTTTATTATTAGTAAAATGAATTGATTAAAAAATTAAAATTTGATTTATTAAAAATTAGTTTTAGGGTTCAATTTACCAAGGATAGCATGTACGTCATGGAATGTGATCGTCATCTCCCCGAACGGCATATGAAATGTCTTCGTCTCAGGGTGCCACCGTTCGACGAATGGTGTAATGAGGGGCATGTTGTTGGTTTGAAACATCATTCGCCCCATATCCTCCAATCGGACTTTCTAATAAGGGTGAAGGAATGATCGTCATGATGGAATAAATTCAATGACCAATCCTCAAGAGTTCTAATTCGAGTCTGGCCATCGAGGATCTTACGAAACGTCTACATATTTTTTCATAAAAATGAACTCGTTAATTTACATATCATGCGTAGTTACTTACAGAATCATCCCATATTTTTTTTGCTCTGTGTGCTTTGAAAGCACACAACACACTTGGATCTAAAGGTCCTCCGGCATAGATGTATGTGCGTCGTCAACCAATCACTATGTGGCGAAGGCCGAGGATGAGGCTTGTGTTGCGTCGCGAGCACTTTTCGTGTCCGGCCTCATCACGGTGGCCTGAGTGATGAGATGTAGATGGGCCATGGTGAGTTTAGTGATGAGATGTAGATGGTACAAAGTGAGTGGAGTAAATGGAGTGATAAGGCGTTAAACGGACCCATGTTAAGGGAATGATAAGATCTTGACCTCATCACGGAAGAGGGTCGGGAGGCCCGTGACCATATGTGTTGATGGTGAAAATGGGGGAATTCAATTGGGGAGTAATTGTGCAAATCATTGAAACCGATATCATTAGGTGTACGTAATGGAGCATATCTTTATCGGACAGTTGCTTTCGACATTAGGTTAGTAGCGGGGGTGTTTAGATCGAATAATGTATTCATTTGAAAGTTTTTGTAATTCGAGTTGTTGATTGATTTGCATCGCACATTGTTTAAGCTAGAACACATCGATTGCATACTCTACATAGTCTTGAGCAATAAGAAGCTGGCGTGACATAGTGAACTAAAAAAAAACATATGAAATTATATATTTTAAATCAAGTAATACATCAATTGAAGCAACACCTTCTGACATACAAACTAATATCTTATAGCATACAAACTAATACCTTACAACATACAAACTAATACCTTACAACCACGTCGGTCATGCCGACACGTCGACCCATCTTTGAATTTCCATCAATATGGGACTTTTTCATTGGCGTGCTTGTTTCTCAACTTTATCGATCTTGAATTCGATTTTAACTTTGAATTTTTTGGTGACACCTTCTTATAAATTTCAAATGCATGATACATTCTAATCGTTCAAAATTCTTGACACAATTCATTTAATATATACATTCTAATTGTTCAAAATTCTTGACCACAATTCATTCGACATATACATTATAATCGTTTTAAAATTCTTGACACAATTCTTCACACAATTTATACATTCTACTTATTGTGAGGACCTTCTTATAAATTTTTCTCCTACATTTCTTTAGTATTCATTATCACCTTATACCTCCGTATTTTTATAATATTACATAAAATGAGTTCTTATTATGATCTTGATTATGTGTCCGAAAGATGTCCTTCATTGATTTTATTACTCCCGGTGATGTGTTAATAGGAAAAAGCGGAGTTGATTTTTTTTGTTAAGAGTGTTCTTGGTATGAGAAACATCACATTGTCCATTCGTAATTTTAATGCAAACAAGCGGTAAAGGTATATATGTAGTGAAGGCGCACCTATAGACCTAGAAAAACCACGAATGAGCGAAATACCAAAACCCTTGAAAAAAAATCATGTTCTTTTTGTTTAGTTGCTTGGCTTCGATCCCGGAAGTGATATGTGGCAAATTAGTGTTTTGGAGGGACACACAATCATCGATTTCCAAAATGTCACGAGGGTTTTGAATTGGTCAAATAACCCCGAGCAGTACAAACATGTATAGCGCTAGATTGATGAATGTCGGTTAGAGCAACATTTTGGGATATTTAAAGACAATCGATCCCAACAATAATGCGGACTCAAAGAGAATGTACAATGCACAACAAAAGATAAGGAGAAAGTGGGTGAGGAGCTTACGCCAACACAAAACTTCATACACCTCTTTGCGAAAAATGAATTCTGGTATAAATACTAGCAAAGTTTTAAGATTGTTTAGTCTATATGCATTATATATACACTACTCGTTAATTTGAAATCCTGTTTTTTGTTACCACAATTCCCTCATGCTCACTTTCATTACAATTTTCATTGAAAATGTTGAACGAAATAACCTTTGATTTATGTTTACGTGTGAAATACTCTTCAACTTCATATTAATTGTTGTTTTAAAGATTAATTTTTATTTCAAAATAATTACTAAGTTTAGCTACTTCTCCACTTTTATGATATGAAACCATAAAGTGACGAATGACAGTATTAAACCAACACTCATTTTTCCACAACAATGTCCCACAACAAGAGATGTCCCACAACAATGTCGTGTCCTTCTGCTACATCTATGGACAAACCCACTCACCAAGGGAATTCTTTTCAAAGTCATTTTGACCAAAACAATAAACTTTTGAACTTGATATATTTTTACTTTAGAATTTGTTGCGAGTCGTTTTATATGGAGACTATTATATGGCTAATTCGGTGACAACTCACAAGCAAAATATGCACGTGTAAAATGAAGCGTAAATAAGAGGAATTTGTTGACCCGGTTTCGTCAAGAAATGACTACTGGGGCGTACCAAGCGGGGATGTAGTATTGCGAGTTTTACACGTACAATATATGATACATCTCATGAAGATGAATCGTTATGGATAAAGATGATTTGGAGAGTTGGTATGTGAGTCTTTGGGGTTTTTATGTGTATGGATGAACTCTCGAATTTTTTGAACCGCCCCTCTAGGAAATTTTTTGTGAACTTTTGTTTTCTTGTTGTTTTTCTTCTATTTATAGTACTTTGACAAGCATGAGCCGCTTTTGGGAGACTTGGAGACTTGGGCTATGCAAGAACTTCGTATAATCTTGCCCACGTTTCCAAACCGTCTTCTGGTTGATCTTTGCATTTGCTTATCTATAAGGCGCTTTCTTTTTATTACCGTCCCAAATCTATCTTTTGCTCGATTGAATGCTTTGTTCACCCATTAAACCATATCAATTTTATCTTAGGAATATTGTCCTCATCGAGCATGTGCGAGTCCTTGGGTTGTCTAAGTCCTCAGGTTATCCGAGCATCGGGTATGTCATGTCCGCCGGGGATGTCGAGCGTCGAGCATCTTGACCCCTCGGGGTTATGCGAGCCTTGAATGTACGAGCCCTCGGGATATCGAGCATCGAGCATCTTGACCCCTCGGGTTTATGCGAGCCTTCAAGATATCGAGCATCGAGCATCTGACCCCTCGGGTTTATGCGAGCCTTCCGCGATATCGAGCCGCCGGGATATCGAGCATCGAAACATCTTGACCCTTGAGGTTCTTGACTTCGGCTATGTCGATTTCTCCTTCCTCGATCGTCGGTTTGGTGATCGAGATCAAGATCTTTTCGAGGATCATACTATTTGCTCGGTTTAGTCTGGCGAACATACTGTTTTGCTCGGTAGGCTAGTTGAACATCTTGGTTGGTAAATGGTGGCGAACAAAACTTACTTCATAGGAAGCATACTGCGCATGGTTGACAAGTGGCGGTGGCGAATAAACTTGTTTGCTCGATGAACAAGCGGAAAGCACACTTGTTCATCGAGCATGATTATTTTAATAGTTGAATATTACGTGTCTCTCTTACGTGTTGATTAATCTTGAATAATTATATCGAACACAACAATACCTGATCGGGTCACTTTGTATTCATCATGGGGGCGGTGCATTTATAATTTGATTGGGCCGTCATGAATGTCGTTTCATCTTCTATGCCAAATTTCAAAAAATTTCAAACCCGGCATTTATAAATACCTATTTTTTGCCGCGCCGTTTCCTTTCTTTCTTTTCCTCTTCTCTCATCTCTGTCTTCAATCTCTTTTTCGTCTAGAAACTTAAATGAGGGCTTCATCATTAGGTAAAGGATTTTACTCGGTAACCATTGCATACTCCCTTTTAATTCTATTATGACTTCTTGTTCAAACTCTTACGCTTTAATTGAATCGGACCACCATAGTTTTTCCTCCCACTGTACAATCCCCGTGGCGATGCTAATCGTCGGAGATAAATGCCGGGATCAAGGTCTCGTTGCAAGTTAAATGACCATTTGAATTCTTTCCTCCAATTGATGATGCCTAAACTAATTGGATAGGATTTAGCCGTAGTGATTTTTTAGATGATTTGGTGATGATTCTTTGCCCCGATCCCAAATTGGGTCGAGGATTGTAGATAGTCTTGATGTGAATAGGAATGATGATAATGTGAGGAGGAATTCTTGATGGATGTGAATATCGATGAGTCGAGCAGGGGGTTAGGCGTGAAGCAGAACCTGAGAACTTGATATCCCTGTTGGTGTCCCTCATAACCCAACATATAACGAGTATAATGCTCGTTATGATTTTGATTGGCCCGAACAACCTCGTAGGACTAGGGTTGAGAATGAGTACCCGGCGAGTAAAATTGCGAGCATAATTGATGTTGATATGCTCGCTCAGCTGTATAGAAATTACAAAACCCCCAAAGATGTCTTTTTACGGGCTTTGGTCGATGAGCGAAAGCAGATCAGCCCCCTGAGGGTTGTGTTGCTGTGAATTTGGACATGATGGAAGCGGGCCTTAGGTTTCCACTCCATCCGGTTATCACTCGTTTGCTCGTAGAATGGAACATTACCATTACGCAGCTGAAGCCGAATGGGTGGCACATGATTATGAGCTTCTTGACTTTGTTCGCAAAATGAAACCCAAATATTATCCTGGCAAAGAAATTTGAACTTGCTCGACTAGTGCATTTAACCCGGGTCAGGAAGGGTGAGCATGGATGGTACATTCATGCGAGCAAATGCTAAGTGCAAGATCATTGAGGATATGCGAACAAAATCGATGATTGGAAAAAGAAATTGCGGTTCGTTGGGGGCGATTGGAAAATCCGAAACTACGAGGCGAACCGGATGCTCGTTTAGACATCCCCCCTGATTTTGGGGTTTACCAAAGTAAGTATTTTTTTTGTCTTTTGCTCTTGAGTTTGAAGCCGATTTTTAACTTATTCTTCATTTCGGGAATTCGGTTTGTGACGGACAAAAGAGACCAACGGCATTTATTTTAGCGATTAATGTTCGCAAATCGATCTCGAGTCTCGCTCGGGGCGATCTGTGAAGACTTTGAATACCGCCGATCAAAGGAAGAAAGCGAGGCTTCAGTGCGTGCCCCCTCATCATCTTGTTGTTTGTTAATCCCATTGGTAAGGATTGCCTTTTTTTGCATTTGTATGTTTTGTACCTTTTGCTCGTTGTTTCTCTTTCTTGTATAATGAACTATTTTATCTATAGCTTTCCCTTTATTCTTGTTGTAGTGAGTACATCCGAGCATCTTGAAATGGCTCAAGAAGAAAAAAAAGACCTCGAGCTTGCTTTCGAATTCAAGCCGCGGGAGGCTCACCCGAGCAAATCGAGGAAGCGAGGGTGAGCCGAAACATCTACGTCTCGGGTTTGTGAGTCGAGCCGACCGAAGAGGATAACCTCGTCCGTAAAGTGGGCGAAGAAACGTGCTCGATCACCAAAAAGACCAAGGATGGAAAGACGAGCAAAGGATGACCAGGGGGCTCGGAGGCGAGCATCGATGTTGTTGGGGAGACCTGGACCCCAGCTGCGAAACGATCGGAATGGCCACCTCCGGTGGTCGATCCGTCATAAATAGTTGAAATGGAGGTGGGTACATCTTCTCCACCTCCTCCGGGACCTCGAGACTTGGACTCTATGAACCCTCAACTCGGTCCCCAAAGATAAATCATTTTTGGGATGGGATCTCGCTTTCGGACTAACAGAATGCGTTTGTTCGCCCATTGAATTACTTTTTTCTTTCAATTGATTTTGTTCGCTTTATTTCATTTGTGCGCTTTCGGGTGAACATGTAGGTTGAGCTGGTTGGGCGCCTCGATGCCCGAATTGAAGAATTATTCTTGCTCCGAGTGTGTTAATATTAAGGGTCTTCGAGCATGTTGAAGGCTTGCGAGACCCCATTCGAGCATGGACTCATCGAGCCGGGAAAGGCCACCAAGGGTCCAACACCTTTTGAAAACATGCGACTTTTTTGGTACACGGGGCCGATCTTTGGTCATCTTTGAGAAAGCTTATCTTTGAGTCCGCCTAATCTTCATGCCAACTACTTGGCTTTGATAAGAAGTTTTGAAGAGAAGGTGAACGAAATTTGAGCAAAAACTCGGGATGAAGTGAGGTTGGCTCGAGGGGACGAGATATCCTCGGCTCAAGCGGATGCTCGTAAGGCTCAAGAAGATGCTCGCCAAGCTCAAGAAGTTCGGGCCAGCAAGGGAGGAGCTAAACCTTGCTCAGGAGGAGGTGGTCGGCGATACCGGAGAGTTCGAATGAATGAAAATGAATGTCGAGCTTTGTAAACTCCTCGGCGACGTCGAGGTCATGGAATGTGAGAAGAATTATTTCGCCAACAACTCATCATTCTTTGAAGAGACCAACACTCGTTTGGGTCTCAAAAATTCAAGGTTGCACAATGAGGGAGTATGTTGATTCCATGTCGAACTTCTCTTACATATGTGCTTTTGCCGATGTTATCCAGGTCTCGCTTTCGCCATACGTCCTTTGGAGAACAAATCGCCCGCTCATATATAATTTTTCAGCAATGCACGATCGACAACCCCGGATCGCAACCTTCCGATGTCCGACTTGAACGATCAGGTGATTTCTCAATCTTCCCGAAGGGATCGAGATTGATGATCCTATCCTGGATGAGGAAGATGGCTCGGATGCGGACATTGCTGATGTCGCTGATCAAACTCTCTGAGCCGAGCCCGGGTTCGATCAGGTGCAGGACGAACAAAGGGGACCTCCTGAGATCGAGCAAAGTGTACTTCCTGGCGAGCAGACTGGGCCTGACCATGCTGGAGGAGCCGTTCCTGAGGGGGCCGAGCAAATGGGGCATGATTTGCTCGATACTTCGCTTTCGTCCACCCCCCAATGATGAATTTGTCCCTTAGTGTAATTCTTTGCTTTGCTGAACAATTGTTGTGTAATTTTTGTCTTCTTCTCTTTTTTGCTCGAACAAATTTTTTTTTTTTTTTTTTAACTTGTGTAATTCTTTTGTCTTCTTCTTCTTTTGTTCGAACAACTTCAAAATTGAATGGTTGAATTTGCATATTGAACAAATTCCTCTAACCTGATTGTTGAGGATGAATGTTGTTCTTCGATGAATGGTGATGCTTGTGTTGCTTGATGTTTGCTTTGTTGCTTTCTAGTTTATGCCTCTTTTCTTACGAATGAATTCGAACATTGTGTTTACTATGTCCCTCCTCGACTTCTTTCATTTTTGATTGTCTTATTGAGGTCTGTCGGTTGATAAATCTTATTTAGGTGTGACCGGATGGGTTAACTTTATGCAACCCCCTTTCTTGGTTCGCGATCGTCTTATTTAAGCGCGATCACTTCGCGAGACTAGAGCCGTCTCATTTAAACTGCGACCCGCGCTCATCTTCGCTTTTTCTTCACGGGTATCTGTAAAGTCACGAGTCGTCTTTGAAAAACTCGCGTACCCATTACTCGCCGCTTTTTGTCTGGTTATCGAGTCTGAACTTCGTTTCGTCGGGTGAACATAGACTTCGGCTCGTTCGTCTTTGTTCGGTAATTCGTCCTTTAGGTGCGACCTCGATAGGCTTCAACTAGAAAATCTTAACAAACAAAAAATATTTTTGCAACACGTTGTATTCTATTACAACGTTTACATTTGAAGAAGACTGTTTATTACACAACTATAGACATCAGACTACGGTTTCGAATCTAAACCTTGTCTTGAGTAGACATAAACTGGCCTCACCTTGTCATGAAATTGATGTTGACAAGCACGAGGCGCATCGGCTGTCTACCCCTTCTTTTTTATAACATGCTCAAGCAAAGAAGAAAGATAAGCTTTTTGTCCCTCCGGACAAGTTGTGATTATCTTGGGCATTTGCGGACATACATGTGGCATGGCAAACGCCGCCGCCTATATCGGTAGCGAGAAAATCCTTAGCTCGCACCATTCTGTCCCCTTTAGTAGATGCCTGAGCATCAACATCCGCATGTTGATTCGAGCGGATACCACGACATCCCTTCCCTTAGGAGGAGATTTTGGGGATGCGTAGGGGACTAGTGATTTACTATTGCATAAGCG
This sequence comes from Stenogyne calaminthoides, assembly GCA_037126765.1. NCBI lineage: Eukaryota > Viridiplantae > Streptophyta > Magnoliopsida > Lamiales > Lamiaceae > Stenogyne > Stenogyne calaminthoides. Next base: position 745,786 of record JBBCBC010000012.1, read on the forward strand.
GTGAGTAGTAATGGAGTGGCAACCATGACCCTACCGAAAGCATCTTGAAGTGCAGAACGGCGCCAACTGTGTTCGGCGTGTCACATGGGATATAAAGCTCGTACTAGGACAGATGCTCGATTCAACAGAATGATAGCTGAATCGAGTGCTAGATTCTTCGTCTGGAGGCATACTGAACCAACTTTCTTCCGATTTGTAGTATTTTTTTTTTTTATCTTTTTTCTCTGCTTTCTTGACTATCAATATGCCTCTATTTATAGAACTATCCCAAGTGGTCTTTGGCATATAGCTAGGCCGGCCTTCTTGCTTTTAACTCCTTCCTTTGACATTTGTCCGCTTTGAATCCTCCTTTTGGCATCTGTTCGGATTTTTTGCCAGCTCTTATTCAAGGATTGACACGTTCCTTTTTTGGTTGCCACCACTTCTTAACTTGTTTTGACACGTATCTTCTATCTTTTCGATAGTCTTGACCAAATTTCTTTCTAGAAGATTTGTGTCGAACATGATATGTTCTTCCTTCATGATTGTCCTTTCGTCTTATTTGAATGGTGATTATGTTAAATTTATTGGGCTCGTTTGCTTTGAGTGGCTGATTTTGTTCGGCCAATTATGCTCGTCATTACTGATAATATTTTTTCAAATTTGACGCATTCCACGAGTAGGACAATGGGACTCCATTCAGGTCTTCCAAGTCATATGCCCCATTTAGCAATCGTTCTGTAACCCTGAACGGACCTTCTCATGCTCGGCCGAACACACCACTTGATACCCCCATTGCTCGTCTTAGAACCAGCTCGCTCACATTGAACCTGCGTGTTCGGACTTTGGAGTTATAGAACTTTTCTGATCTCTTTTTGTACATGGCATTTTTGAAATCAGCCTCCGTCCTTCTTTCTTCTAACAGATCACGCAGTATGCGGGCGGCCGGGTCATTGATGTGCTCTCCAAAGTCATTGTCCGATGACTCGGAATCTTGATTCTGCGGGTATAACAGCTTCTACACCAAATGCCAGGGCAAATGGGGTTTCCGCAGTTGATGTTCTGAAAGTTGTTCGATAGACCCATAATATTTCAGGCAACTCTTCAGCCCATCCTCCCCCCTTGGAATTATCAAGTCTGGCCTTGAAGGTATGCTTGATAATTTTATTAACGGCTTCAACTTGTCCATTTATTTGGGGATAATCTGAGTTGAGTAATGTTTTTTATGCCCCAATGAAAGCACAATTTTGTCGAATTCACTTCCATCGAACTGTTTTGCCGTTATCCGATTTACTAATGATTGAAACCCAAAACGATAAATGATGTTTTTTCCAAACAAAGTTCCACATTCTTTGTTCGGTGACTTTAACAACAACTTCACTTTTCGTCCATTTAGTATAGTAATCAACGGCAACTCAAAGATATTTTACTCCCCGACGTGTAAAGAGGAAATGGGCCGATCAAATCGATTCCCCATTTAGCAAATGGCCATGGGCTATAAACTGACACTAATTCTTCAGGTGGGCTATGAATAAGTGGGGCATGTACCTGGCACTTGTGACACGCGCGGGCATACGCTAGCGAATCTTTTTTGAGGGTCGGCCGATGAATAGCCTTGTCTAATAATTTTATGTGCGGGGCGAGCCCCATTGTATGGTTTCCGCATACTCCTTCATGAATTTTCTCGAATCACATGACCCTCAGAGTAATACACTTCAATAATGGAAGTGAAAGCTTCTTTTGTATAAATGCTCGTTTAAGATTGTATAACGGCAGCATTGTATCCGAGGCCCAGTAGTTTGTGCTTTATTCTCGGGAGAAGTCCCTTTTGTAAGTAATTCAAAATGGAAGTCATCGAGGTTTCTTGCTTACTTTGTTATATGGCGACCACAGTCAGGAATTGATGGCGAACAAGTTGTGATGACCACAATGTCCGTTGTGTTAAATCGCTCCTCCTTTTTGTTTGCGTGCAAAGGCATCGTGAGCTAATTACCCAATCGTGGTAATTGTTCTATGTAAACTTGTTCAATTGTTCATTGTGTTCGCTCACTCCTTTTGCTAATTCTTCGATATTGTGCCATCTGTTCACCTCGGGCCTCGTACTCGCCTGTTACTTGATAAACGATTATCTGAGAATCGCTGTAAATCATCAGCATTTGAATTCCCATTGTCATAGCCATCTGTAGTCCAGCGATCAAAGCCTCGTACTCGGCTTCATTATTTGTAGTTGGGAAATCAAAACGGATGGCAGTTGTGAAAGTTTGTCGAGTTGGGCTGATGAGAACCACACCGCCTCGCGGCTCTTGAACTTGTTGATGAGCCATCTACATACTTATGCCATGGTTGGTCGATGGCTCTTTCGGGCATTTTTGGGTATGTCAACTCGACCATGAAATTGGCCATAGCTTGACCTTTCATTCATTGTTCATGAGGCTTAACGTAATGCCAATTGGCCTAACTCCACCGCCCACTTGAGTAATGCGCCCGCGATTAATGCGGTCGGTGGAGGATTTTCGCAATGGGGAATGTGGTCGATTACCTCAATCGAGTGATCGAAAAAAGTATGGTCGTAATTTTGAACACTCAAAACGAGCATATATGCTAATTTTTCCAATTGGTGGGTGTGGGAGCTCAGCTTCTTTGAGCACTTGGCTTACATAGTAAACGGGCAAGTGTGTCATTCCCTCTGCCCAACGACCACGGTGGCGCTAATTGCATGTTCGGATGCAGCAAGATACAGATAAAGTTGTTCTCCTGGAACAGGCTTAGACAATGTTTGAGTATCTGTAAGGTACTGCTTTAATGATTCGAATGCATTTTGGCAATGCTCGGTCCACTGGAATTTCCCTTTCTTTAATGCATCAAAGAAAGGTTTGCATTTGTCCCCAGTTTGTGATATAAACCGGCTTATGGATGCTAAACGTCCGGTTAATTTTTGGACCTCTTTCACACTCCTGGGGAGCCTGCATGTCGAGCATGGCTTGAATCTTTGTTGGGTTCGCTTCAATCCCCCATTGAGTGACCATATGTCCAAGGATTTTTCCTGAGTGAACCCTAAAGTCGATTTTTCTTGATTTAGCTTCATGTTGTACTCCCGAGTATATCAAACATTTGTGCGAGGTGGGTGATGTGGTCTTCCTTGTGTTCGCTTTTTTTTACCACAATATCATCAATATACACCTCAATTGTTGACCCGATGTGTTCGTCGAACATTTTGTTCACCAAACGCCGATATGTTGTTAAAGTTTTTTTTTAATCTGAATGGCATGCGTTGCCAACAATACATATTCTTTTCACTGTAGAATGCCATATTCTTTTGATCGTCCGGATGCATGGGTATTTGGTGATAGCCAGCGAAAGCATCCATGAAGGTCATGAGTTCATGGCCTGCTGTATTATCGACCAAATAATCGATATGCGGCATCGGGTAATTATCTTTCGGGGATGCCTTGTTTAAATCAGTGAAATCAATACATAATCTCCAAGTTCCATTAGACTTGCGGACGAGCACAGGGTTCGCAAGCCATCTTGGGCATTTTACTTCTCGAATCAGCTTATTGTCGAGCAACTTTTTGATTTCACTATTCATTGCCGCATACTTTTCGGATTTGAACTTTTCAAGGCTCGGATTCTTTGGAGTTTGTGTTGGATCGAGGTTGAGGGAGTGACATGCATGTTTTGGATCAATGCCAACCATGTCCTCGTGCGACCAAGCGAACATATCCAAGTTTGCTTGAAGATATGCGATCATTTCTGTTCGGATTGGTTCCGGTAATTCCGAACCAATGAACACTTCTAACTCAGGTCTGTTTGGGTCGATATTGATAGACTCCAGTTGTTCGACAAGTGTTGCTCGCTTTCTTTTTTGTTTCCACCGAGGATCTTCGATCGACTCCCGGTGTTCGTCATCAACCTCCATTGGTTCAAAACCTACGCGAGGTTCTATGTCCGGTAGCTCATTTGGCGGATCAATACTCATTAGATCTGGGAGATCTGGGACATGAGTTACCATCCCGGATTCTGTGTTCGCGCTTTCTGTGTTCGCGCATGGAGGTGTGCTCGTCAAAGGATATTTTGGCAACATTTTTTCCTGTTGGCCTGACTCTCCGATCTCCCAAGTTTTCTCCATCATGTTAACGATATTTTGTTTTTCTGGTGCACATGATAGCAGACAATCTCGAGTTTTTTTCTGATCGCCTTTTACGCTACCCGTTCCATCTTGAGTTGGAAATTTAACACAATAATAGTAAGTTGAACAGGCAACTTTAAATTCCTGAATAAACGGGCGACCTAGAAACCCGTTATAAGTAGACGGAGCATCGACGATTACAAAATCTAGCATTCTAGTTAAATCGGATCTCGGATTTAGAGTTGATTCTAACTCGACTCCTAACTTTGATCATACCATAGGGTCGGGTTACAGATTCCCCGAAACCCATGATGGTGTGATCACATGGTTCTATATAGTTACTCAAGTCCCCAACTTGTTTTTCCATTTGGTGTAGAGTGTCGACGAACAAAATGTTCAGATATATGCTCGGTGTCGTAGGGGAGGCAGTGCACCTTCAAACCGGAGGAGACGAGCAATCGATGGTTAGAGAGTCATTGTGGGGGGGTGATTATGCTTGTCGAGATCGTCTTCCGAGAACATGATTTGGTGAGAGGGTGGCGTCTAGCCGACGCGTGCTTCGCCACCTTCACTTTGATGGATGCTTTGCATGAACGCACCTCTATCTTCTTTAATTTGTTCGATAATGTCGATTGCTTGATAACATCCACCTTGGACCATATTCAGGATGTATCATGTGGATCTCTTGACTTTCTCAACCTCTACCCACGATAGGAGCCCTCTTTTGGGTAATTCGGACCTCTTACGAGATTCTTCGGGATCACCGGCCGGATGTTTCTTAGACTTTTTCGCTTACCCGCGATCTCTCCTTTTTTTTCTCTCGAGTCTCGTCACTATGGCTTTTTTAAGAACGGTAAGACGATTCTCCTCGATAACTTCCAAAGTTGACTAAGTAAATCGCGACAATCTTACGATTATGCCCGATGTACTTCGTGATAATTACAATATTTGGAAGCATTAAGCCGACGCTTGTCCATTATGATTCTTCGAGGTCTATCCAACATGTCACGATCTTTGATTTGGTTAAAATTGTTTCTTTAAACACCCGTAAGACTTCAGATGGGCGTTTTTACCTTTCTTTCTTGAATGGTTTGAAAGACCACGGGGGTTTATATATTTCATTCATTCATCACTTTCTTCCCAAAAACTTTTTAGTTGTTATCTCTCGACCTAATCAGGATCGGGCGCAGCTGATCTCGCATGGCTATGATCTTGGTCGCCGCTTCTCGGATTCTCGAATATGTGTTCGGCCAGTCTTGATGCATGGCTTTCCACATGTCAGTATTCAGGGTCAGGCCTCCGACCACCGCGAGGATCTTGGCATCCTCTTCAACTGGGGCTCCATTGTATAAACATTTATCAAATCTTTCGATGTATGCTCGATCAGACTCACCCCTCAGTTGGGAAAAATGTGCCAACCTTTGTTTTGGTCTTTGAAGTTAATACACATGGATGAGAAATGGGGACAGGAATTGTTGTCCCAATGGCGGAAAAAGATGTAGCGAATTGGCCGGGCAAAGTAGAGAACCATCTATGCGCTCGATCACCCAAAGTCATGGGGAATGATCGGCATTGTGTCGCATTTGTGGCACCCATGGCGATCATAAAGTCTGAGTATTTGCTGAGATGAACATGTGGGTCTGACTCAACATCGAACATGGGGATTGGTGGTCGGATCTTCGCCACTTTCTCTTGTATTTCGGCCACCATAATCGCCGGTGTTAGTGGCGAGCAAGGTATTGTGCTCACCCGAGGGAGTCCTTTAGTTGAGGCCAGGTTGGCCTGTAAGTCTTCGATGGCTTTCTGCATTTCTGCAAATTTTGTGGAACCGGCGGACTTGGATCGAAGTTGTATCATCATGAGGACCCGATGGGTCATGCTCGTGATATAGGCGGTCCCCTTTTCAAGTTTCGTGCTTGACTACCCAATCGATGATGGATAGACAATTTTGTTCGGTGATTTTTGTTCGGGATCGCGGACGATCATGAGGATCGGAGGAGCCAAAGATGTTTTATCGGTTGTTCCTTCCGGGATCCATGCGCCTATAGTTGTCGATTCGGTCTTTGGCGGAGAGCCTCAAACGTCAAACGCTGATGGTCTGGACCCTTGAGGTTGTTCGTCATCCGACATATCATCTGCTTTTTTATTAGCCCGCTAAAGTGCGGCTTTTATCTTAACTTGCTCGCTATCAGGTGTATGCGAGTGTCGATCATCATCATCTTGAGTTTTTAACTTGGCGACTCTTTTTCGGCCCTCTCTTTTACGTGCTCGTAGCAAGAAAGTGATGGCCTTTTTATAACGGCCCGGATCGTTGGCAATATCTTCAAGATTGATGGTCTCCATTATCGATCTTTATGAGGTCGACGACGAGCCTCTTTTTCGGTCTTGAGGTCGGCTTTTGCCCGACCTCTCCGTCCCCTGGTATTCTAGATTGAGGCATTATATTTCTTTTTTCTACCTCGGCTAACTACGGGATTATGTCTGGGTTGGTTTTTTGGTACCACCCTCATTCTAGCGCCAATTTGTTGCGAGTCGTTTTATATGGAGACTATTATGTGGCTAATTCGGTGACAACTCACAAACAAAATATGCACGTGTAAAATGAAGCGTAAATAAGAGGAATTTGTTGACCCGGTTAAATCAACAAATGACTACTCTGGGGGCGTACCAAGCCAGGGATGTAGTATTGCGAGTTTTACAGGTACAATATATGATACATCTCATGAAGATGAATCGTTATGGATAAAGATGATTTGGAGAGTTGGTATGTGAGTGCTAGAGTTTTTTATGTGTATGGATGAACTCTCGAATTTTTCTGAACCTTCCCCCTCTGGGAAATTTTTTTGTGAACCCGTTTCTTGTTGTTTTTTCTTCTATTTATAGTACTTTGACAAGCATGAGTCAAGTTTTGGCATGCATGAAATTTGGAGACTTGGGCTATGCAAGAACTCGTATAATCTTCGCCACGTTTCCAACCGTCTTCTGGTTGATCTTTGCATTTTCTTGTCTATAAGGCGCTCTTTTTGGTCAATCCAAATCTATCTTTTGTTATTTGAATGCTTTGTTCGCCCCATTAAACCATATCAATTTTATGCCGGAATATTGTCCTCATCGAGCATGTCCGAGTCCTTCAAGTTGTCTGAGTCCTCAGGTTATCTGAGCATCGGGTATGTCTGTGTCCTCAGGATGTCTGAGCATTGAGCATACTGACCCCTCCCAGTTGTTCGAGGTTCGAATGTCGAGCTAAGGATATCGAGCATCGAGCCCCCCGGGGGATATCGAGCCTTAGGATATCTGAGCATCGAGCATACTGACCCCTCAGGTTTGTCTGAGCCTTCAGGATATCTGAGCCCTCAGGATATCTGAGCATCGAGCATACTGACCCTTCAAAGTTACTTCGATTCAAAGCTATCGATTTTTCCTTCCTCGATCGTCGGTTTGAATGATCAGATCAACATCTTTTCAGGATCATACCTGTTTGCTCGGTTAGTCTGGCGAACATACCTGTTTGCTCGGTAGGCTGGTTGAACACCCTTGGTTGGTAAATGGCAAGCTGGCGAACAAAACTTACTTCATAGGCGAGCATACTCGCATGGTTGACAAGTGGCGAGCTGGCGAATAAACTTGTTTGCTCGATGAACAAGCGGCGAGCACACTTGTTCATCGAGCATGATTATTTTAATAGTTGAATATTACACGTGTCTCTCTTACGTGTTCGATTAATGCTGAATAATTATATCGAACACAACAGAATTCACTATGGTCTACTGCTCTTTGGTAATAATAATAGAGTAATACTTATGTAAATCAGATCTATAGATAAACTCTATCACTTTTATATGTAAAATGTAATTATTTAAAACAATATATATGTATTTAATGGAGTAATAATATTATTTTTTGTCCCCATGATTAACTTCTATGTATTTCACTTGTTATATATTCCGAAAAAAAAAATGATCTCGTATGTCTAGTCTACAGTCAACAGTCAACTAACACCCAAAGCAAAAGTAAAAGTGATTAAAAAGGTTCACTTTCATGACTATTTTAATGATGAGAGACTTTTTTTATCAAAATTAAAAATTGAGGTTAAATTTGACGACTAAGTATGATATTACTCTTTTTAAAATTCTTATAAATAATATAAGAATTTAAATAATAATACTTTTATTATTATTATTATTATTATTATTATTATTATTATTTTCGAAAGCAGGAGCTTATTTTTAAAAACTTAAAAACATGTTTCAATGAAAACAAATGCATGCTCCAACAAAAATAATTATATGTTTAAAAAACGCATTTAAATTGCACGATGCATCTAATTTAAAAAAACACATTTTATTTTCTCTTGATATTTTTCAAATTAAATAGCCTACGACCCTTATTTGCCTAAGTTTTCTAATTAATTGTAATTAACAAAGTTAGACTTGGTGTTTGCAATCTGTATAAAGCAGTGGCGGATGCATGTTGAACAATGGGTATAAATTTGTAATTGCTTATCTTTTAGGTTTATTTGAAATTTTTATGTAAGAGACTATATTAGGTTTTAGAAATAAGTTGGGTTTTTGTTGTTATTACTTATGTAAAGAACAAGCTACAAAATAACATCAAAAATCAACTTTTGAATGATTATTTAGTTATTTATATACAAAGTGATGTCGTGTTTTTGAAAAATAAGCAATAATGACATTTTGAACCACTTTCAAATGATGAGAACTCATTGAGAACGGATATAATTTTTCTTTCTTTAAATAAAAAACTTTGTTGTTTGTAATCTTATTTGCCTATATTTTATTTATGTTACTCACTTTTTTAGGACTTGCTATGTACTACCTCCGTCTCGAAATAATGTGCACCCCACTTTTATTATCGAGTTTTTAGTGAGCAAGTTGTTTATTAGTATTTCAAATGATAAAGTGATTTTAAGGAGTGGTATTAAAAATCTACCTCTCATCTAAGTTTTTTGCTTGTCTAGGTGCACCATGCACTTTATAGTGTAGTTTAAATAAATTGCATGTTTTAATAAAATAAGTTGTGTATATGGAGAGAGACCCACCAACAAAAAATCCTATAATTAAAAAATGAAAAATTTGAATTGGGCGATTGTCCTATTCATATGAATTGATCCCGAAATAATGGGCATGAGACTTAGTTGTGTATTCATATTTTGATTGTGATTGTATTATATTTGATTTGTTTATATAAAAATATAGGAATACGACTATAGGGACGGATCTTCGATTACGAACTTCGAAGATATAGTTTTCAGCCACCCATGTTCGGTTTTAATGGTCAACACTTATCCGCAAAGTATTAATCATTGACACAACATACAACACGAACATGTACGGTATGCCTTTACTTGAGGTAGTTTGGGCAACAAGCACTCACAAGACGTTCACCATTCCATATGCATTTATGATTCGTGAAACGCAGGAACACTTCGAATATATCCTATAATTTATTCGGGGACTGTACAACAGTGACCTACCAAATGTCGTTGTTACGGACAGGGCTTTCGCGATGATGAATGTTGTTGATGTGGTTTTTCCAAATTCTCAAGCACATTTATGCAGGCGCCACATAGAGCAAGTTGTTTATGGTCGGGCTCTAGTTCTAGTAGAAAAGGGATTAAACAAAAAATTTGCTGATAAGTTTAAATTATAGTGGAATTATGCAATCCAGGCGGGCACACGAAGAATGGAAAATTAGGTGGGATTACGAAAGAAGAAGTACGAAAAATTGGGCGATCTAATTTTGTATTGAAGATACGTGACTTAGGCGCATCAAATGAGAATTTTAGGGTTATATCTCGATCATCGCCTGCACTACTGGAAACTATACCACCAATAGGTAACCATACAAAATTAATACTTTTTATGACAACTATTACACTATTACACTATTATCATAACTAAAACTATTGGAACGACGTTTTTGAAACATGTAATATATTTGTAGGGTTGAACAAGAACACCATAGGGTGAAAAAAAAAACTTGGATGGCGGCAAGAAACACTTTGACATGATCTTCAAAAAGCTTCACCGGGTAATGGAGTTGCAAATATGTGAGATAAAAAAGCAATCGAGATTTAGTGGCCACAGGACAAGGACTAATATGCTAGAGAACGAATTCTTCAGCCAACTAGTGTGCAATATCACATCTAAGTCATTCGATCTCATTGTCGAAGAAATGCAGAGGAAACTAGGTGACTCAAATTGCGGTTGCTATCTCAGAAGAACACATGGTCTTCCGTGTCAATGCGAGCTTACAAGGTACTTTGAAAACAACATTCAAATACCTTTAAATTGTATAGACTCGTTTTGGAAAACATTGGATATAGATTTTTCTAGTACACCTACCACCGGAACAGATGATGACGGTGGTGGTAAGACTAGGAGGAAATTATTCGATGATTACACGAAAGACATTCTTCCACCGAAAGTTGAAAAAAAAAATCGACACAGAAGACTAAAGACAGCGATCGTCAACCTTCTTGGTATGAGAGAATGATGAAAGGTGTGGGATTGAAGAAGTCTACTCAAAAAAGGGGTAAGGGGAGAGTGGCGGCAACTAATGCACACTAGGATATTCCATCTGAAGCTGATCGTAGACATAGCACATCAGAAAGATGTACGATGAGTTTTTCTGAAGAGACTCGGAATAGATTTTTCCAAAATCCGGGCCATACCGACACAAATTCCCCCAAAACTTCAACTTCAAAGCCCAAGAGGCCCCACCTTCTGATGTCCCGCATTGCAACAGTACAGCTAGTTCAAGTATGCCGCCCAATTTTCAAACGAATATTAACTATCCAATACAGTTTTTTAAGTCTCCGGTGGAGGACGATATTCCTCCATATATTAGAAATTATATTCATTCATACAATGATGTAATTGGAGACGGGAACTGCGGATTTAGAGTTGTTGCACTCGCAATCTACGGAAGCGAGGACCACTGGCCCACGGTACGAATGGATCTTTTTAAAGATCTGCAAATAAGACGTGATTTATATGAAAACGTTTTACGTGGTTACACAACCATGTCAGAGTTGGAAAAATCACTTAATCACTTCCGCGATTATGCCACAATTGATAAATGGTTTTCATTACCTGAACATAGATACTTGGTTGCAACCACATATAACGTTTTCGTAATGTCATTTAGTGAACATGACGTACATTTTTGTCTTCCCTCAATAACAGATAAATATCGAGGACTTTCGACCCTCAAATTGGTCTTAGGGAGCGTGCACAACAATTCTCATTGGATATTGGTAAGAAAAAATTATATTAATGTTATTTTATAAAAAATTTATTTATGTATTTTATTTAATTATAATTATAATTTTTTAACTGTAATTTCAGTTGCATATGACAATCGACGAGCATCTAGTACCGTTTATATCTGCATACTGGGAACGCGGACATGACCCTTCTGTAAATGGTATACATTTAGAATTTGAAAGCAGGATAGAGCTATACCGTAGATTACACGAATCGGATGCACCGCGACGTGAGTATAATTATAGGTCTAGAAATAACGAGAAAGACAAATATTATATATTTTTTTAATATTTAATACATTTTTTTCTAGCAGCACGTCGCAGTCCATTCTCGGATTGAAATTATGTAATGTGTATATATATTTTTTTCATATAATGTGAATAATATTTTAAATTTTCATGTTTAAATTGATAATTGAACTAATATTTTTCAATTAATGAATTAATACTTTATAACCAACTAACTAATACTTTTCAATTGATGAACTAATCCCCCTTATATCTAGTTACCAATCTTTCTAATCCTACGTGGCTCACTAGAGATCTCACTATTTCAAATTCTAATTTTCTCCTAATTCCACATTTTTTATTAAATTTTTTATCTAATAAAACTGCTGTGAACGTGATTCCACCTACTTTTTTGAAACCACATCTATAGTCCAAAATGTTTAATTACAAATGTTAATATCTCACGTATTGTTTAAATGACAAGTAATTAAATAAATGCCAAATAACTTAATTCTAATTTAATGAAAACAGAAAAAATAAAAAAAAACATAAAAAAAAATAAAAATTGTGTTGCATGGACCGCGCGACACAGCTTTTCCTGTCGCGTGGAGAGTGCGACACAACATTCCCTGTTGCACGGACGGCGCGACACCAGAAAATTAAAAAAAAAATTGTGTCGCATGGACCGCGCGACACAGCTTAGTCCTATCGTGCGGCGGGCGCGACACGGGTACGAGGTTATGTCGTCTCACAAGTCAAAAGTGTGTATTTAGCATAACTCGTAATTTTGCAATAATCTCTTGTGTCAGAAATAAATAAAGCTGCGAACAATTATTGGAAATGCACGTCAAATTTGTAAGGTATACAAGAAGTAGTTGGGTTTTTTTTTTTTTTTGACAAAAGAAGATTTTATAAAAGAAAATGGCCAACTATTTAACATATGAAAAAAGGAAAATCTCAAGAATATGTAGACCAGTAGCCTGATTTGTGCTATAACTTAACAATTTTACCAATTTAAAAATATAGGACAATATATATTTTAAAATATATGTAAATATAAAATAATATATTTTAAAATCTGTAATTTAGGACAATTGAGTCCAAATTAATCAAGCCCAAATATGATTTGATATAGTTTCAATACAACATTTAATTTGTCAATTTTAGTTGTTTCATTCAAGAGTATTAGAGGCATTAATTTAGTTAAAAACAATTAATGAGACTCAAAATAAGCTAATTGGGCACTATTTTGATTAATTTTCTCCCCTATTACAACCAATAACCAATTTTTAAGGGTAAATTGCAGATTTGGTCCCAAGAGATTGGGTCCAAAACAGTTTTGGTCCCGAGGTTTTAAAATCAATGATTTCAAAACCGGCCGGTTCAACAGTTGGACGAGAACCGTACATAACCGGTTAAAAAACCCAACCGGATTTAGGGTTGAACCGGTCAAAACCCGGTTCAACCGGAAAAAACCGATTTTTCTTTCTTTTTTTTTAAAATTAAATTATTAATTTATATTAAATATTTAAAATTTTAAATCTATATTTCTCTCACATTTTACTCCAACACTTTCGATGTGGGATAAATGTATGAGGTGGGACAAAATTTATAAAATATGATATGAAAAGTTATAAAATATATAATTAAATTTTTGTAGGTGTATACTTATTTTATTTTTTAGATAAACATAGAAAGCGGTTGAACCGGTTGGTTGAGGTCCCGGTCCGGCCGATTGAACGGTCCGACCGGTTGAACCGTGCCCCGGTGGTGTGGTCCGTCGGGTTCGATCAGGGTTCGATTATGAAAACATTGTTTAAAATGGTCATTTTGAGCGGTTTTTGGTTCCAACCAAGTTAGTCAAATGGATGGAAACCGTTAGTTGACCAAAATATTATGGGACCAAATTTACAAAATTGAGGGAAATGATGCTAAAAATTAATTAATTATATACATAATCAACATGAATTCATAAATTACAAATTAATTGTAAAATTATATATAATTTAAATATTACTACAAAAATAAAAAAAAAATTGTAAACTAAATAATAATTTATGGAAAATTCTTGAAATTAATATACTTTTGTAAAATTTTTGTAAAATATTTGTGGATAGTTGAAATATACTAAAATTAATATTAAATTTATAGCTAGGTCTTGTATGCATCAAGTGCAAAATCAAGACTCTATAGTGTATTTTTAAAACATACAACTTGTTGCACTGAATCATACAACTTGTTTGCACTGACAATACGAATATAAATTATGAAAAATAATGAATAAATTTATGAAAAATCTCAAAGTTACACTAAATAGATTATAAATTAATTATAAAATTGTAATTAATAAATTATAAATTAATTATTTAAAATCTGAAAACTACATTGAAAAAGGAAAAAAATTATTTTTTTGGACCAAATCTGCACTTAACGGCTCGTGTGACTCACTTCCGTTAGAAATGGACGGAAAATCTTATGGGACCAAATTTGTCGAAAAAAATGATCATTTTGCAATTTAATCATTCTCTTGGGACCAAAAGTGCAATTTACCTAATTTTTAATCTCTATTTATTCCAAGATTAGACTAAAGCACTAATTAATAATGTAACTAAATCTCCCTTTAGTACGTAGTTGTACTATGAAAAGATAGTTACGTTGCAAATTAGTTATATGATAAAATTCTTGTGCGTAATTAAGATTAACTGTATAATGTATGTAAATCACGTTATTATTTGATGCTATACATATGTTTCACGTTAAGCTTAATTTATATCTAACACCTTGTCTGCTTAAAACCGGTGCATTTTGTGTGATGTTGTTCTAGTTTCTGATCTTTGCCTTTTGATTTATGATTAAAAAAATAAAAAATTAGATTGTAACATTCAAATTTAATGTATATTATTCCCTCGAAAGTACCAATCTGACTAAACACAACAATCAAGTTTGCTTCATATATTTTTTTTTATCGAACAAAGTTAGTTGTTAGTAGTTAAAGACACCAAGACCCAAACACTCCACTTTAATTCACCAATCCACTTTATAACTCTCATAACTCCAATTAGTTAAAGAATCGAACCAGGTCTCCATTTCAATCGGGAGCCAGGTGACCAGGTGGGCTAACATTTACCAAAGTAAAGAGAGAAATATATAGCATAAAATTTTCAACAATTTTCATTCGGCAGTCTAGCTAGCAGCTCTTAAAATCCACCCTCTTTCACCCACAAGCAACAATAATTTACTACACAATAGTATAATATCTTCTGTTACATTTTGTCTACCAAATGTAAAAGAGATATAGCACCATTGTGATGCAAGTGTCCCAATCGAACAAGAATTCATCAACAAGCGCAAAAATTAAATATTTTCGTCGTCAAAACTCAATGTTTCTCACCATCTCTCGAGTTTGAATCCCTTCAAACTCCGCATTCGAAGCGAATTTGCACCAATTGCTTATCATTTCAAGATTCCAAATATATCCTCAATGTACAAAAATCAATCATTCTACAAATTGTTTGGTTGAAGAAACTTTCCAGAAATAGCAGCTGCCAAAGCTGCTTTAAAAGTGGGATCTCTAGTTAGAGTAGAAGTCATTTGTTCCACAAAGTAGTGTTGGAATTGTGGTGGCTCTACTCTGCCTCTCAAGCTGCTCGTTTCTTCGGTCTTTGGCTTCGTGAGATCAATAGTGATCGTTGGTGCAGACGAGGCCACGTTCCCTAGAGGTGAGCTACGACTAGGGGTCCCGTTCGTCTCGACTTTTGGTGGGTGTGGATGATTGTGCTCCCCTTCATAAGTTGCAACTACTATAGATTGATCTTTCACACTTCTTTGAACCTTTATTGAGACATACATCTTTTTAGAACTCAATCTTGATCACTAAAAGTATGGGATATAATCCAAAATAGTCTCATAACTTTTCACCTTTTTCAAAATGGTCCCAAAAAAGTTTAACGTACGAAATCGATCTCAATTTTACGTGAATTGTACAATTTTCGTCCCAAATTCTCCGGAATTGATGAAACAACGTTGTTTTTTTATCATCGTCTTACATGTGAGCATTAAATTCGGATATTTCAAATTAAAATACATGATAAAAAAAAATGGTGTCGTTTCATCAATTCCAGCAAATTTGGGACGAAAGTGGTAACTTCGCAAAGAATTGGGATCACTTTCATACATCAAACTATTTTAGGATTATTTTGAGAAATGTGAAAAGTTATGGTACAATTTTGAATTTTGTCCCACTAAAATATCTATTCCTTATAAGGCAATTGTGATTTATTTTCAGAAAAAGTTGAGACCCTTTTGTATACCTTCTTTTTAACGGGACATGTGGGAGCAAAAGAGCACTTGAAGTAAGCTCTAGGAGAAGGGTTGTCTCTGGTCACCTTCTGTCCATATTTTCTCCATTGATATCCATCCTTAACTATCTGCACATTTTTCTTAATGTAAATAATGAGAACAAATTTTTTTCTCTATAAATAAAGAGTTTGAGCAACTAATAAAAAAATCAACCATGATTTCTTTATCCTAATTACTAAAATTTGTATGACTCCGTCTCACTGTAAAAAAGGAGTACTCCCCCGTTCCTAATTACTTGTCTTACTAGCTATATCCAAAACAATATTCCTAATTATTAGTTATTTTGCTATTTACCCCTTTTTTTTCCACCAATACGTTAACAAATAATAACCATATTCTTGATAGTGTGATATCCTAATTAATCAAGATATAATGTTCTTTCCATATCATAATTAATGAAAATTAATTTATGTGAAAGCAGAGAGATAATTAGGAAAGGAGGGAGTACTTTTCAACTAAAAAAGAAGTAATGTGTAATAAAAGTAATGCGACGGTGAAAGTAACACATATTTTTTTCTTAATAAAACCTTTTCTTACAATATTATTTTAAAAAGTATCACTTTTTACCATAAAAGTATTAATTTTTTACTTAAAAATTACTATGTTTTACTATATAGTAAACTTTTTTCATGAGACCGTTTCATACGAGAGAATTAATGTTGACTTACGAGGCTCGTATCGGATGCTTCCGTTCGGTGATGAACCTGCGAAATCTTCGCCTTGATCACTTCCTCGTGCCGTTTCTTGGACGAGTCCTCGTCGCTCGAGCTACTCTCCGACGGGCCAACGTTTCCGGTCCCATCAATAACGTTACCGTTATCTTGACCGCCATTATTATTATTATTATTGATACTGCTTTCCCCCGCTGATTTCCTCTTCTTTGACATACTTTTGCTCGTGTACGTAGCTAACTGATTTCTCAACTCATTGTAATTCTCACACATCACCGTTAACAATTCCGTTAGTTTCTTATTCTCTGCGTTAACTCTGTTTAATTCCTCTATCAAAGCCCCCCTCTAAACATAACACAACAAAATAGAAAAATAAGATAAAGAAAAAAAAAACACCTTCAGTGTGTGTTTCTGTGTGCAGGAAAATTGATATGTTAATGATTGTTTTCTGTCCTTAAAAGACTTTTAGTTGGAGAAGCTTAAATGAACGTGATTTCTTTCTTTCGATTTTCATGTAGTAAATGGATCAAAGTGATGCTTAATTAATTACCTCTAATTGAGCATGAGTTGCATTTCTTTCTTCAAGAATTCTGAGAGGCTTGGAATTTAGATCCAATGAAGTATTTAGCAAACTTGTGAATTCCATCCGATTTTTTCTTGTGAATTTGATCAAGTATACATACAATATTAGTGCGTAATTGTTGAAGGAGTAGAACATGAAGAGAAGAATATAGATAATGGGGTTTTTGTATATATAGGCAAACACCAACCAACCCACAACTTGTAGGAAGCTACGTAGGGGGGGGAAGTGGAGAAATATATATATATAGTATCAAGATTTATCGCATCGAAAAATATGATTTCAAGATAGTATATTAATATATACATACGACTTTTAAAATTTTTAGATGAAAATATATAAAATTTATACGAAAATATTTCGGTAAAAATTTTCAGATAGGCGAAAAATTTCGGTATAAAAAATATACGCCGATATACCGAAAATATTTTATACCGTATATATTGAAATTTTCATACGGTATCGGTATGTAAAATCGGCATACCGAAAATTTTTATATAAACAAAACAATGAAATTTTTCGGTAAAAATTTCGATATTTTTTAAAAAAAAAAATTTTTTTGTATATACCCCCTGGGTGAAGTAGTATATATATATATAGTATATCATATTGATCAAGATAGTATATTAATATATACATACACTTTTTAGAAGTTTTAGATTGGAATTTATATTACTCTAAAAAACAAAAGCATCACGGGTCGATTATTTAAGAAAAGTAAAAAATGTCGGTTGAATATAACAAAAAACAATCAAGTTTGAAAAATTGTTAATTTTAAATTTGGATAATTTTGATGGATATTTTTTTTATTTATTATTTAAATTCACATTCATACTCGATACATTTTATAAAAAAATCACGGGTGTAGAGGCAAGAAAAGTAAAACCTGTCGGTTGAATCTAACCTTGATATCAAGTCGTGCAAATTGTTAATTTTTTTGGATATATTGATGGATATTTTATTTATTTATTTTTAAAAATATTCGATTTTTAAAAAAATAAAGAGGCCGTGTGAATTAAATATGAACTCTTTTTTTCAAGTGTCACCTGAAAAAAATAAAGTTCAAGTGAATTTGGTTCATAGAAGTAAAAATATTATAATATAAAGAAATAAGACTTTTTTTACCAAAAATATTAGTTGTACACATATTTTTTCGGATAGATAGAAGAATAAGACAAAGTTTTGTATGCACGAAGTGTACCGTGTAATTTAAGTGCACTTTTAAAAAGTTCAATTTGTTCTATTGAAATATTAAATTTATTTATATTGAACGTTCAATTTATTTCACACTAAATAAGTTGCATAATTTAATATAAATAAATTGAATATTTCAATGAATCAAGTTGCGCGTTTAAAAATATATTTATGTTACACGATACATCTTTTGCAGACTGAGACCTAATCTAAAAATTATAACGATAAAAATGTATGAATAGAGAAAAGGAAATGCATGTGACTTGTTAATAATGGAAAGAGAAATTGGTAGAGAAACAGTCAAAGTCACGCCCACCTTTGGAAGAAGAAAAGAAGATGCATAACTCATATATACATATTGACCAGACCAACTAATCACCATATGGTTTTTTTTAATTATTTTCCATTTAAAATTAATATTGTACCAATTTTGTGAGTAGGAGAGAGTGGAGTAGACTAATATTAATTATTAATTAATTATTTAATGGATTGAGGCTGCAATGCATTTGGCGCATTTTCCACGTTACTCTTTTTTTTTTTTTCAATTCACACCTATCCAAATCCAACCACTCTGGCGACTATGATTATTGTCGGAGTTGCAAATTTTCAGCACCGATATTTTCGAAATGTAATGATACCGAGAGCAATGAACTCTCATTAGGATATGATATCATGAAACTGGATCCATATATATTAAATTGATCCACAACTATCACTTTCGTTATCACAATTAATATCATTCTGTAATGTAAATCATATTTTTTAATTATCACGACTAATACACTTTTATAATATAAGTCATACATTTTATTATCACGAATAATATATTTTTTGTAGTGTATCATACATTCAGTTACTACCACTAATACCTTTAAATAATATGAAACAATCTTTAGTTTTATAATCTACTTTTATGATGAAACTTATTCAATATATACCTTGCCTATCATATTTTCCGTTAAAATAAAACTCATTAAGAATTTGGGATATAACTTATATTACAAAAACTCATAAGATGAGATTTAACATAAATCAACACCTACCCCTCTCAACTTGTTAAAGTGACAATGCCAAATTATATTTCATTTTATCGTAAGATCGTCTCATGCAAGTGTGTCTCAACTTATATATTCCTAACTCGGTCTACAAGCGAGATGGTCATAGTACAATCATTTTCAAATTATCGCAGATTCAAAGAATGGTTTTTGCAATTATCATGTCAAATTGTAAAAACTACGTAAATTATTAATAAATAGATTAGTGAAATTAGTGCATTCATTGAACATTAATAACTTAACAGAAGTACTAATTAAATGGCTTAATCAACATAAAAAAACCATAGAAAATTAAATATAACTATTGTGTTTAGAATGTTCAATTTGAATTTCGTAAAAGCTAGCTAGCTCGGGAGGAATTCAATAAAGTCGTAATCACGAGTTCATATCATCAATTAGCGTCGAACACAGATATTTGAACTTTCATTTAGAAATTTTCCAAATCTAACAAGAATTTCTCTCACCTGCAACATTTTTCTAACCAAACCTGTTAATTTATTTTATTTTTCCACGTATTTCACACGAATACACTACATCCAACAGCCATAATAAGATAGAGTCTTCTTTATATCTTAATTTAAAAAAAAAAAAAAAAATCGGATGGTGAGGCATATCTAAATTTTTATGACAAAGTATCCTATGAACAAATTTCACACAAGAATATGTGAAATTAGTTAAGAAGTGTGACTTATATTACTAAAAGGTATTAATTGTGACTGAATGGTGCGACTTTTTATTATAAAGGGTATTACTCATAACACAGAAAGATGTGACTTATATTACAACATAATAACTGAAATGGTGTGACTTATATTACAAAAGGGTATTAGTCGTGATAACTGAAGGGTCATATTTGTAAAAAAAGAACAAATTTCACAACATATCAACTCAATTTTTATTCACTTGTTGGGATTTATAAAATTGAGAATTTGTTGATTAATTTCGACGCCAAAGAATCCATTATATGTCTTTAACAAAAATCGAACGTCCACCACTCTTGCATTTCAACCAAAATTAAATTATGCCCAACAACGTGTGTCTCCCTTTAGTATTTTTTGTCTTATCTTATTAAGCTGTCAATGGGAACAAAATCTAATTAAGAATATAGGGAAAAAAACAAATTAAATGCAATGAACTACGAACCGTGTCAAACTTGGCTAGTGTCCGTCCATAAATCATGCATGGTTGAAAAAAAAAACGTATACAGTAAAAACTCCCTACGGTCATATTGTCGGGACCGGAAAAAAATATTACTATAGAAAAGTTATTCTTAAATAGAGTTTTACATAGAAAAATGATTTTTTTTTTAAATTATACATTCAATATAATACATACTATACTATGTGTATGTAAATTTATTAACAAATTTATATATCTAATTAATATGAATTTAACTAAAATAAATACATACACTTTCAAATTATATAAAATACATGTATCAACTAATATGCATGTATTTAAGAACTAAATAATAGTTATTGTTCACATGTGTGTAAATGTTTGTTCAATATTGAAGGATATAATCATTTTGGCTTCAACAAGAAGGTGTCTATACGGACGAATTATTACGTACACGCAAGTTGAATGATATAGTGATAAGACATAAAATTAAAATATCGTCACAATTAACCATAGATAAATATTTTAGGCTATCTTAATTGTAATGATATATAAATTTATATATATATAGAATATAATTTATTCGTATATGGAGGCATAAATCTTTAAGACGGGACCGAAAAAAATATGTCTTATTACAATGTGGAGTTTATTCATAAATGTAACTGGTCCCAAGTTGGGACCGAGATTTTTTATTATTATAGAGAGTTTATTCATATATAGAGTATTCATATACGAGATTTTTACTATATATGATTACTAGGTATTTATAGTGTTATCTCAACTTTAAAGATCCATTTTGATTATTTTTTTTTGACAGGAAAGATCCATTTTGATTGAACAATGAGTTATAAGTGGAATGCATTTGTAGATCGACTCGATCATTTGTAAATGTACTTTTGTTTGGCAGTTAACTTTCAACCAACTTTTTCAATAATACTTTATAAAGTCTCCACTTAGACCTCTTTTGAAACACAAATTAATTTACATAAACCTTTTTTTTAGAAGTAGGTGTGACTCAGCTTAAAAATAAAAAAAATAAAAGCTTTTTGAATTTATTTGATATTTCAAAACACTACCTTAATGATGATGTGCAAAGTGCCAATCAGAATTGACAATTAGGCTTTTGATATTTAAAAAGAAATGAGATTTAAATTTAATCAAAGGAAACTTGATAGTTTGAAGTTGGAGAACGCAGTTTCAAGATCGTAATTAAAATTGTGTTTCAGTTTATTTTGTTTCTAGTTATGAGGCGACGCAATGAACCTGCCACGTGTCAATTTTAAATTAAATATCGATAATTTCTAATCGATTGCAGAGCTATTGTTGTCGATCCAGCGAGCATGTGTTAAGCAACACGCGAGATGATAGCGTTGTCGATTCGATTGCAGAGCTATTGTTGTCGATCCAGCGAGCGTGTGTTAAGCAACACACGAGATGACAGTGTTGTCGATTCAGCGAGCGTATGTTAAGCACACGTTGTGGAATTTTTATTTTTTTATCAGACAAATGGTGACTCGAACTCATGACCTCACGGTATAAATAGTCGTGATCTAACCGTTTGAGCTATTCCATTCGTCAAGTAGTTGTGGAAATTAAAATTATTTTCTTACAAACTTTGTCTAACAGAACTGAACACAAATTATCATATATTTTTCAGTAGACACCAACTTATAACTTCACCATATATATGGGCACTCCACATAAGCAAGGGTTCATCACTATTTAGTTTCTTTAATTTTACCACCACATGAGTGATGAACCTATAAATTCATGTTCATTAGTGGGCATATGGTTATTTTCGTTACTCGCATTTGGTAAATCAGAAAAAGTATTAGTTAAAGTATTTTACAATATAGAGAAGGTGCACATCACATGGGTAAAATTTGGGGGTTAAATAGTCGGTCAATTATGGTCCACAAATTAATTAAAAAGGTTAGTTTCACAATTAAGTTGAGAAGTCAGCATAAAATAGTACTAGTACTAGTTGTTGGTGCTAAAAGTCGCATAACAACAAAACCGTCTTTGACTAAAATAGTGGTCTTTTGTGTTTCTACGTCATGGGCCTGACCTCATGACTTTCACACTACCCCACCAATTCTAAATTAATTAATTAAGAAGTATTCCTCCGTAAAAAGTGACATTCGTAATATCTGGTTTTATTTGGACGTCTCAACATTATTGCAACACTCCCAAAATGAAAACAAACATAATATTAATACACTCATAATACCCTTATTTTATTCCACTCAAACCCACTTTATTCCACTTTACTTGGTTTGCGGTCTAATTTGTGTGTTGCAATATCTTGGAACGAAGGAAGTATTACTTAAAAAAAATTCAACACATCTAAAAATAGATAACATATTATTGGTGGGGTTGCTTTCCTCCATAAAATAATTTCATCTCATTTATTATTCGAGCTTATAGAAAAGTATGAAATTAATTTTTTTATTTAATTTTCTTAACATTAATAGGATTAATTTGAATAAATTATTTAACAAATATATATATATATATATATACTCCCTCCGTCTCAAATATATAGGCTTGTTTGACTTTTCACACAGATTAAGAAATTGTATTGGAAAAGTAAATTAAACAAGTCAAATTTCTATTATACCCCTATTTAATGATTGTTATAGTTTCCAACATAATTAATGCATAAGGTCATATTAGTAAATTAATTAGAAAAAGTTACTTTATGTAGAAACAAGTCTATATATTTGGGACATCCATAAAAGGAAAATAAGTCTATATATTTGGGACGGATGGAGTATTATTCATCAAGTGATTGGGATTGTAATTGTATTAATGACAAAATCCCAATTTTCAGTAGCTTCTCATTTGAATTTTTTTTTAATCAAGATTTTTAATTACATTCTTTTTAGTCAAAAAATAATAATTTTTTGGGCAATTATACCCTTAATGAAATCAACAATTTTTTTTTTCTGAAGAAAATAGTGGTATGGGCTTCATTAAATATTGGTAAGAGATTAATATATTATAGTATGGACTTAATTAAATTATGGTACAAATTTAAAAATTATGATACGAGTTGAATTAAATTATAATATGGGTTAAAATAATAGTGGTACGATGTTAAAATAAGGGTAACATGGGGGTTAATTTAATAGTGGTACGTGCTGAAGTGATAGTGGTACGAGGTTAATTTAATAGTGGTACGAGGATGATTGAATGGTAATACGAGCTGAAATGATGTTGGTATAGAATGTATATATATGGTGATATAGACTAAAATAATGAAAAGATAAAAAAATGGTAAAGTTGAAAAAAAATATTATCTTGACTAAAAAAGAATGATTATAAATTTTGTGACACAAAAGTTCTTTTATTTTATGTTAGGCTATTTATAAACTTATCCCATAAAAAAATGGTAGAGTTGAAAAGAAAAAATTCTCTTAACTAAAAAAATTATTACGAATTGAGAAAGTCTTATGTGAAATATTGCACACTAGTGTTATGTGCAATACAACATAAATAAGGCAAAAGTTGCCTAAATTTATTTGGTCGGGTCGTATAAATGGGTCGTAAGGTATGCAGGCAGTGGGTTCAGGTTTACATAACAACTTGATGTGTTACTACATGAACAAAAGAGTGTTACTACATGAACAAAAACCAGTACAAACGCATAAACAAAATCAGAACAAACGGAAAAGAAATTCTCAGTCCAAAATTACAGATTTACATAACAACTTGATGTGTTACTACATGAACAAAAGAGTGTTACCCTATGAGCAAAAGAGTGTTACTACATGAACAAAAACCAGTACAAACGCGAAAAATATCATCAGTAAAAGAGTGTTACTACATGAACAAAAATCAGTACTCGCATAAACAAAACTAGAACAAACGGAAAAGAAATTCCCAGTCCAAAATTACAGATTTACATAACAACTTGATGTGTTACTACATGAACAAAAGAGTGTTAC
The DNA here is from genome assembly GCA_037126765.1 of Stenogyne calaminthoides. NCBI lineage: Eukaryota > Viridiplantae > Streptophyta > Magnoliopsida > Lamiales > Lamiaceae > Stenogyne > Stenogyne calaminthoides. The sequence goes on from JBBCBC010000012.1 coordinate 770,341, forward strand.
CACTACAGGAAATCCCACATTATGTGACAAATATTTTTGTGACGACACAAAATTCGTCACAATATGTTACCTTAAGGTGACAAATTTAATTTTCGTCACTAAAAAGTGAGAATTCGTGACAAATTTTGTTTTTGTCACCACTGATTTTTTTTTCGTCACTAATTCAAAATTTTCATGACAAAAACAAGAAATTCGTCACAATAAACTTTGGTGACGATATTCATAATATTAAGTGACGATATTCAACGTCATGAAAAATAGTATTTTTGTGACAACTATATATTTTGTCATTAATTATTCAAAAGAATTGGTGACGCACTTAATTCGTCACAATTTTATTTGGTGACGATCGTCATTGTAATTAGTGACGATCATCGTCGTCATATAATATTAATTTTCCATGACAATTTTATGTTTCGTCGCTAATTGTTCATAGTAATTAGTGACATATTCTTTCGTCACCAATATTAATATATAGTGACGATTAATAATAATTTTTAAATGACACACTTATTTCTTCACAATATTATTAGGCGACGAACTTTATTTTAATTGATGACGATCATTATTGGTCATATAATATAAAATTTTCATGACGATTTTATGTTTCGTCGCTAATTGTTCATAGTAATTAGTAACATATTCTTTCGTCGCCAATATTTATATATAGTGACGATTAATAATATTTTTTAATGACACGCTTATTTCGTCACAATATTATTCGGTGACGATCTTCATTTTATTTAGTGCCGATCAATATTGGTCATATAATATTCAATTTTCATGATGGTTTTATGTTTCGTCATTTATTGTTCATAGTAAATAGTGACATAGTATTTCGTCACCAATATTTATATATGGTGACGATTAACAAATTTTTTTCATATAAAATATAGATTTTATTAAATAAACCTGCGAATATAAAATATATTAAAAAATTTTGTTTATTAAGGTTCGAACACAAAACCTTTCAATTAAAATTGACAAGTAACCACCAAATAAGCTAGACGATTTTTATTTTATTTTGTTGTTTATTATTTATTATCTTTTGGCCATTAATTAATTTTCCCGTATAAAATATAAATTATATTAATAAATCAAAAAATATAAATTTTCATCCTTCAAGGTTCGAACACGGGACACTTTTACCTAAAGAGGATAACTACACCACTGGACCAAACACTGCATTTGTCTTAGGTATTTTAATAGAAATATTTGAATCAATTTTTCAATAAAAAAAATAAATAGATCAATGGTAATTGAACCTATGACCTTTCCAACAAATAACATGTCTTTCACCAACTAAGCTAGACAAAACTTATATTATTGAAAACGAAAAAAGATGATAAAATAGAATATTCCCAATTAAATTCTTGAAAAGTTTATAACTAAAAAAGAAATTTAATTCTTGGAAAGTGGATAACCAAAAATTTGGGATGAGAGAGGCTCGAACTCTCGACCTCAAGCTCACTCAAAATTATGAGACCTGCCCGCTAGCCAACTGCGCCACCACCATACATGTAATTTTTTATGTTATAGTTTTTTAACTAGAGAAATTCTAGGATTCTTAAAACAAAACCCCCAATTATATATTGAATATGATAAAGTCTTATGTGAAAATTTTCACATGCAAAATTATGCCAAAATTATTTACTAAAAATAAAAATAAAAAAATTCGCGGGTTTGAATTTTTTATTATTATTTTAAATCCTTTCCCGATCCCCATATATATGTACACTTTTTGGCCAAATTGAGAAATATTGGGCTTTTTAAAAAAATATTAATAAATAATAAACAAGGCAATTATTCACTCTGATGGGGGGCCGAACACGGGACCTTACACATGATATCATCTTTTCCACTTTCAGTGTTCTACTCCATATTCCATACTGTGAATGTATGACAAGTGGAGATTAAAATATTATCCAAAGGCCCATCATAATTCTGGGTCCATGTGTTAAAGATCCTAGGAAGTGAGACATATTTGGAACATGAGAAAATGACACAGAAGAATGGAACTAGGGACTTTAGGCGCCTGAGCGGGGATCAATTCCACTCGGGCACTTACTTTCTTACATTTATTTAATAAAATTAATTCTATATGTCCTAAAAATCAGTTTTTTCCAATTTTTTTTAATTCTTTACACTTTAATATAATTATTATAATTTTTATTTATTTATAAATTTAAATTAAATTGTTTATATTAAATTATATAATTTTATTTATTTTTAATTCGATTTTTTTAAAACTTTCTTTTAATTCTTTTATTTCATTTGTTTAATTTTAACTATCTAATAATCTTTAAAATAATAATTTTATATTTTTTACATTATAAATTATAAATAAATAATTATATTTTTTTAAAATCGTATATTTCCTAAAAATTTAATTTTTTTAAATAAATACTACTTTCTATTTAAATAAGTACTACTTTTCATTTAAACAAGCAATACTTTCTATTTAAACAAGTAATACTTTTAATTTAACCAAGTACTACTTTTCATTTAAACAAGTACTACTTTTCTATTTAAACAAGTACTACTTTTCTATTTAAACAAGTAATAATTTTCATTTAACAAGTAATACTTTTCATTTAAATAAGTACTACTTTTCTATTTAAACAAGTAATACTTTTCATTTTAACAAGTAATACTTTCTATTTAAACAGGTACTACTTTTCATTTAAAAAAGTAATACTTTTCATTTTAACAAGTACTACTTTTCATTTAAACATGTAATACTTTTCATTTAAACAAGTAATACCTTTTATTTAAACAAATAATACCTTTCATTTAAACAAGTACTACTTTTCATTTAAACAAGTACTACTTTTCTATTTAAACAAGTAATACTTTCTATTTAAACAAGTAATACTTTTCATTTAACAAGTAATATTTTTCATTTAAACAAGTACTTCTTTTCTATTTAAACAAATAATATTTTTCATTTAAACAAGTACTACTTTTCTATTTAAACAAATAATACTTTTCATTTAAACAAGTACTACTTTTCCTTTAATCAAGTATTACTTTTCATTTTAACAAGTATTACTTTTCATTTAAATAAGTAATACCTTTTATTTAAACAATAAATGCATCATTCTCAATAAAAGAATAAATTACAATCGAAGTCCTAATTAAACAATATTGTCACTTAAATACTTATCCACCTTGTGTGACGATGATGTTTTCAAATAAAAGTTTGAAAAGATAAATACTCTGTTTCTACTCATCTACCCTCTAATTCCAAACGGGACAGAGTAAGAAATAAGCCCTAATTCTATTCTCTCCCCTCTTCAATCCTCCCACAATCCACTCCCTCTGGCCCCGTCAGCCACTCCGTCGACGACCAGAACTTTCAGCGGCGTAGACGTCCTGCAGTCCTGCGGCATCCGATGTGGCGACGAGTGTAGCACCTCCTGCAGATGAGACTCAAGTAGTCGCGCATCCGATCACGTCCAGCGCTTCCGACTTCCTCCAGACGCGCTTCCGACCACTGTGAGTAGATTTCTTAATTTTTTGTTGAGTTTGATATCAGTTGCTAAAGTAGTAGAGATGTAATTTAAAATCTTGATGGAGTTTTAATAAATTAAGGAATTGATATGTGAGTGAAGTATGTTTGATTTATTGTGCCCTCAAATTGTACGTTTTTCAAGTTGAGAAAAAAAATGTTAAGGAGGTGGGTAGGTAGTTGATTCTTTGTGTAATATTTTGATAAATTTTGCTTATATGATAAATTTCTAGATGATTTATTTTTCCAGATTTTGATTGTGGTGGTGTTAGGTTTATTATACATACAATCGTCCATTGATAAGTTTGACATGAATTGTGAATTTGATTCTTCTCTGTTCCTAGTTTGATGGGCTTTTAATTTTTTTGTGGGTATGAATTTCACTAATTATGAGCATTATATATCTGATGTTGTAATATTGAGATGAAGTTGTTGTGGTTTACGTTTTATTTCAATTTGATGACCCCAATATCTTGCAAGGAATTCAGTATAGTTAAGGTGGAATGAAAACCTTCATCTTAATTCCAAATTAGGAGATATAATATAAGATAAATTGTCCAATTATCTATTCCAAACACATGAGAAGTATGCCCAGAAAATTTCTCTATTTGGTGCCTATTTTCATGGGGAGGTCTATGATTCATCGTGTTATATAGGAATTTCTGGGTTTATACTCCTAAATTGTGCTTAGGGCTTTATTCTTCAAAACTGTTATTAAATAATTGGTAACGGCTTCAGATTTGCACACTAAAAGAGGATTGATATTTGATTATTCATTTCATTGTATCAAGCTGTATTATTTCGTACTACATCGTTCTTGGGAGATGACTGATGTTTAACTCTTTGTTAAATTTGAGTGTTTTATCATTTATATGTATACAACAGCACACAAGTTTCTTTTTAACACTTTAGTTGTGACTGAAATTACTGGAAAATTTTCTTGATTGGGTATGAGTTTTGGAGTTAACTTCATTTCGTTCTTTTCTTGATATTGTTAAACTTTTATTTTTTGCTACTTTTAGTGTTGCAAGTGTATGCATGAGTGGATTTATGTGTATGTAGATGGATAAATTAAAAAGGATCTAAGGTCAGACATGTGAGTTAGGATCATCAGTAGGATTAAGGCTTATTTAAGTTGTGCTTTATTTTAATTAAGAATGTTTTATTTAATTTTTTTCATTATGGATAAATTATTAAATGCTTATGCACATACAGGTTATGGTTTAAATTTGGTTTATTGTTTGGGTATGTAGACTTCAGGTTGGGAACTAGGTTAGTTAGAATTTTATAAGTTATAATCTAAGTGGATAAGGTATGGACTTATGGGCCGGATTAGTGTATGCATATACCTTTTTATTCCAGTAACATGTGGACTTCTCATTTGTTTTAGTGGAAGTTATGCTATTATATTGGATTATTTTGTGGTTCATTATATTTTTTTTTTCCCGATAACGGTTCATTATGTTATTAATGAATCCATCATCTCTTGAAATGCAATTCTGTATATTAGGATTGAGAGATGACCTTATTCTTTCAACTGATGAAGGTATTTGTCTGCTTTGAGCACTGATATTGCCTTTGTTATCATATAGAATGTTTGGATGTGATCCTGTTTTTATCATTGTAGTCCATTATGGTGTGTCTAATTGAGAAGATTGTTAATTGTCTTCTTTTGCAGACTTATATTTCGTCAATTTAAATGTCTTTTTTGTTTCTGTGTCTTTTGATCGAGTCCTCTGTCCTTGTTTACATTTATTGCTCATTTGCTAATCAAAGGTTGCAGTATCTCTAAATTTAGTGACATTGTGATTATCTTTTTCTTACAGGTTTCTGATATGACTCCGGGGAGGTCCAACAAACTTGAAACAAAAGTGCAGCTTTGTTTCCAAAACAACTCTTTATAAAGGACTTCTAAATAAGGAAAGAGCTTAAGAAGGTCAACATGAAACACCTCAGAAATCGAAAAAAGGTGTAAATACTTTGTACCTAGAGAATCACGCGATCAAATCGACTTATATGAGCGCAATCACTGTTCACAAAAGGATGGATGGAAATTTGTTAGAGGCAAAGGAAAAATGGTAAGTCATGTCGACATATTTTTTATATTAATTATGTTACTAAGAATTGATGTTAATTTACTTCTTTCTATGCAATTATTAGGAGATGATGACAAAAAAAGCAAGAGAATATATTAAGCTCAAATTGAGAAAACTGTAGATAACAGTCTGACGTATTGGTCCGTGGGACAAGATATGTAAAGATCTTGGTTATGATCCAAAGCTTCCAAGTAGACGTAGCTCATTCTTCTAATCAATATAAAGATGAACTAAAAGACACAAGTTGCAACAGTCTATAGCTCAGGTGCAAGAACTCTGAACAAAAGTACCAATACGATGGAAAGAGGTAGATGAGGACAATGATTGAAGCCAGGGTTTGATCATCTGCAGGTATGGGTTGAAAAAATTTATGTGTTTAATATATCATTTTTACTTTCTTTTATTCTAATTTGCATGTTCTATGTGAGTTGTAGATGCATATGGATTTGAATATTGATGAGGCTGGAGTGAAACGGAGCCTGGTCGATCGGGTGAAAGAAAGTACTAGGCAACAACGTTATAAGTTGCATCAACACTTTCTTAAATATCCAGATCTACAGGAGGCTAAGGATCACAAACCAAAGGCCTGTTCCGACAAAGATAACTGGGAAAAACGTTGTGATTATTTTGCCTCACCTGAATTCAAGGTAACGTTAGCTTTGCTAATTTTAATGCACATAATTTTACGTTTTAATGGCTAACACTTTTCAATGCAAAAATTCGATTTGTGATTACAATTATAATGCTCTTTGCGGCGTTTAAGTGAGATCAATAAAAGCAAAGGGAAAAAAATGTTATACAAGCATATCTTTGACGAAAAGCCTTTTTTTTCGGTCCGTCGCATGAACTTGTGAGTATATGTTTTCAGTTTTTGCATTCCTTGACTGCTGAAGTCATTTGATTGTTTGTGTTATGTACCTTGACTGCTAATAGACATAAATTGATCCTAGGGCTAATCATAATGAACATAATCAGAATTAGGCAGCCCCCTGCTTATTGTTATGCAAAATGTGCCTAATCAGAATGAACATAATGATGATGTTAGGAGATCTTCCAGAATTTTACAGCCCCCTGCTTATCTTGATGTTTATAAAACTAATCTGCCCAGTTCTTTACAACATAAATATGCAAATATGTCCATTACAACAAATATTTCGAATTATTAAGATATTGAACTCACTATTAGTTTAATGCCAACAATTGCAGGTGCATATACTATAACCTACATCAGCATACAACAAATATGGTTGGAATACTTAATTAAATTCTCTTAGGTATAAAAAAAATACTTTCCTGTCACTAATTAAGGAAACTGTACAGAAAAATGAAGCAGCTAAGCTTGCCATAGCTCACACACAGTGTGCGTGTTCTTTCCTCCTTTTTTCCCTGTAAATTGTTTCCATTAACTCAAAAGAAATCATCAATTAAGAATGCAGTGAAGTTATGAAAACCATAATTTGTGATTTCTGATTTATAATCTGTTGATAAAAGAAATAACAGAGAAATGCGTTGGTATGAGCCCTATGTCCATTACAAAGGGTAAGCAGTATCCTATATCTGATTATTTGTTTACTTGTCATCTTTCTGATTCTCATAGAGTATTCACAGCCCCTATTTCCCAGATAATTGAACATAAGACCTGATGATATGTCAATAATTAAATCATATAAACATTAAAAGAAGGTAATTATGGGCATATTTTATTTCAGTCTTGGGTATGGTGATGAAGTAGCTGATTTTTAATAATTTTTTGTAGTCTCTTGAACTTAAAGAACCGTGCGATCGGATTTACTTGTATGAGCAAACCCACAGTACATAGAATAATGAGTGGATATCCGACAAGGCAAAACAAAAATTGGGTAAGTCGTGTAGACATTTATGATATTTGATTATGTTATTATTGAGGTTAATTTACTTCTTTTTCAATTCAGTTGAGCATGTTGAGCTCGGAATAGGGAAGACCGAACCTGAGATAGTCTTGGAGGTGTTGGGCCATGAAATTTGGATATACCAAAAAGGGTATGGTTACGGTTCAAAGCCTCCAAGTAGGCGGAGTTCATTGTACAATTCTTCTCTTTGAATATGAAGATGAGCTAAGAGAAACAATGGAAGAGTTGCCTTGATCAGAGAGCTCAAGTGGAAGAACTACAAACTCAAGTAACTAGCTTGAAAGAGGACCTGGCTACACAAAATGAAAATCTGTCTGCCAAACTCTCTGAGCAAAATGACATTCTCACTGCAAAACTCTCTGAGCAAAGTGCAACTATGGAACAAACTAATAGCTTTTATGAGGGAGAAAGGGATTGACATATAATTAAGGTTAGCTTCTATTTTTTTTTTATGAGTTTTTGGTTCTTGTTGTTTTTATTTAACCTTTACTTTATTATTTTCATTTTTCTTTTAGTAGTACTACTCATATGTGTAGCTTTAAAGCTGGCTGTGTTAGAAGAGGGCAAATATGATGATTTATTTGTGTTCAACATGTGTAACAAATAAGGGAATGTGGTTCTCTAGTTTATCACTCTCGAGATTAGGTCTTGTTGATGCTATTTTGAAGTGCAATTTCTTGTAGATGCTGCAATTGCTGATTTTTGGAGCATTGCAGCTACTGATTTGATTCAAACATAAATGTGGATATGTGTGTGATAGAATTTATATTTTTAGCCAAGATATACGTGTATTGCGTGTATATAGATAGTGGTAGTACTGTACTTTGTATATTTCACTACCAAATTGTGCTAGTTATGGTGTGTTAAATAAAGATTGATGCATTTTAGTTCGTTGATGTAATGATTAATAGAAGTTTGTTAGAGCATCAGCTTTTTCACCTAAAAGTATTAGTTCAGATACTATTAGGTATCAGTTTTGGAAGTATTCAAGTACAAGGAAATCAGTACTTGAATACTTCCGGAACTGATACCTAATAGTATCTGAACTAATACTTTTAGGTGAAAAAGTTGATACTCTAACAAAGTTAGTGTACTCATTCCTTCTGAATTGCATTCGGACGTTTCGAAATTTGGGTCTGATGCTAGGATTAATTCTATTGTTATGCCGAATGGTGCGTTCACTGGTTCGAATTTGGCTTTTATTTCTGATAACGTGTTTTTTCCTTCTGTGGTTTATGGGGATTTGCCTAAATCTGGTTTTGAACTTTTGAAGTTGGGCCTGATTCTGGTTTGCAGAATGCTACATATATTGAAAACTTTAATTCTAGTGCACTGAGTATAAAACCTGCTAATGGTGCTTCTAGTCTGAATTTGGGGATGGTTTCTGAACCCAACCATGCTACTGTTTTGACCCCTAATGCCTTGGATTTGAATACTAAATCATTTACTCAATCTTAGATTTTGGTTATGCTTTGAATTTTGATTATTTGACCCCTAATGCCTTGGATTTTGATTTTGGTAAGTGTATTTGTGCATTTAAAGTTTAGAATTATTGTTTTCTTGATACTTTACGGAGTTATGCTTTCTAATAAATTCATCTGATATGATATTTTTTTTATAGGTGATATCTAAGGAGGAGAAGATTTCAGATTCGTCGTTTGAAGTGCATGTAAATTATTTTTGAAGACGTATAAGACATTGTTTTTTTTAATTTATTGTTTCTTGTAGTTTTCATAACAAAGATTGTTGTTTGGTTTTTATTGTTTGAAGGTGTTTTTTGTTAATGCAAATTATTATTTTTATCTTTAATTAATAGTTTTGTTGTAATATTTATTATTTAGTATTATTATTTATTTAATATATATAAAAATTGAAATAAATTGGTAATATGAAATAAATGCGTCACAATATGTATCATTTTTATGACGAAATAATAGTCACGGTATGTTTATTAATCATGACGATATATGTTGTTAATATATCAATTTCTTTAGTAACGATTATCATCATCGTCACTGAATAATATTTTTTAATGACAAAAAATATTTTGTCAACATTTTTACATCTTTAACGACGACGAATATTTCGTCACTAAAGTCCAATTTTTTGTGATGAAATTCAGTTGTCATTATATCTATATATATAACCACGATCATTTTTTCGTCATTTTTTTGTAATTCTTTCATGACGAGAAAATGTCAAATATGACGAATAATATATTGTCACCAAATCTGAACTTCTAGTGATGATTATTATTCTCGTGACTAAATAATACATTATAGTGACAAAAATAATTCATCACAATTTCCACATCATTTTGCGACAATAAAAATTTTGTCACTAAATCATATATTTAGTGACAAATTTTATCGTCATTTTATATGTACACATATAACGACGATCAACATTTCATCACCGAATAACAACTCTTTCTTGACGAATATAGAAAATGCGACGAAATAACCAAGCTAATTGTGACAAAATTAACGTCACTAAAGTAACCTTTTTTGTGACAATTTATATCGTCACGTAAAATTGAATTTTAGTGACGAAACGTCATATTAAGAGATGAATTTTTTATGCCTAAAGTGACAATTTATGCGTCACAATAGATGGAAACATATAGGGACGATGACCTTTTTCATCACCAAATGATGCCCTTTTCGCGATGAATTAATACACCGTCACATTTTTCATAATACCACGCATTATAAATGACTATCTATGCCACAAAAAATTTCGTCACAAATTATCAATTGTGACGAAAAAAGATGTTTCAGTGATGAATTTTTTTCGTCGCAAATTCTCAAATTTCCTGTAGTGTACCCTATGAGCAAAAGAGTGTTACTACATGAACAAAACCAGTACAAACGCGAAAAAAAAAATCTCCAGTCCAAATTTACAAATTTAAGCGTGAGAAGAGTACAGAAGGATCTGAAAGATTGCGTCACAAAATCGTGAGGAAAAATAATGGAAGGACCTGTAAATTGCAAATGATGAGAAAATTGAGAAAACAGGAAGAATATGGAAGAATTCGAATAAGGAAGAGAAGGATAAACCTGCAGACGCACGACTGTAAAATCTGATTGGTTGCAAGGAAGAAGAACCCTAGATCGCGAGGTAGAAGAATTTGAAAGCACCAGATTTGTGTTGCCAGGATGGAAAAACCTAGGAATCGCGAGGAAGAAGAAAGTAAATGCGTTGGATCCGTAGCTCGGCCTGGGCTTGATCAGACCCAATTCGCTTGACCCGCGAATTCTTAAAAAAATACCAATTTGAACTAGAATTGCACATAACACTAATATGCAATATTGCATACAAATTTTTGTCTTACGAATTTTGTGACACGTCACTGAAAAAAAAAAAAACTTTTATATTTATATTGGACTATTTATAAACTCTTCCCTAAAATAATTGATGTAAACTTTATTTTATGAACTTTTTCGAATATTTTATATAGGCTGTTGAAATCAGCTGCACAGTACTATTGTATGCATATTATAAAATATTCATATTTGTTGTACGTCCGTACATTTCTATTCGAAGACCTCCTAAATATTGAAGTAGTAAATGTCTAGAAAAATGTATGACTTTATGATTTGAATTGTTAAAATTACATTTATGGTGTTAAATTTCTTACGAAAATACCTGAGGATTTTCCCCAATTCTGACTCGGAATTTTCTAAGAATTTATACAATAGAAATAATCTTCAACGTCATTAATGTCCCTACTACTACGAAGATTAAAGTGTCGTTAGTTTAAGCTTCCTACTGTTGGCAATCTCCTAATTTCAAAAAATAACAATGGAACTAAGGTTTTTTAGATTTGTTTGATTATTAGAAGTAAATTAATCCCCTTATAAATTTCTTAAATTTACAAAATTATGTATCTATAAAAGTATAGATAACTAGAGTTTAAAAAGATTTTAAAAAGATTTTTGGAAATAATATAATAATCATTAATATATAAACTTAATTTAAAATTTGATTGAGTTTCTCTTATATATATATAGCAACTGGCACCCTAACGTTTCATGTACATATGATCAATACAATTTAACATTTTAATTACTAATATAAATTTCACTTGCAAAAACGCGTGTAAAATTCAACTGTAAAAATTGATTTAAGGTGGAGGTAGCATGTTTTAGGGAATTTTTTTTCTTTTTGGACCTATAATATTACAATTTTTTGTTTTTATCTTATTAATTTTTACATTTTAATCTTCGTTCAATAATTTACCAACTTTTATTATTTTTTAGTTTTGATTCATGTAAATTATAAAATGAAAATTCAAAATTAACTAATAATTAATAAGATAAAACAAAATTAAAAATATTTAAATTACAAAATAAAAATTAAAATATAAAAGTTAATAGAACTAAAAATTAAATAATTATAAATTTAGAAAGAAAAAAAAAAAAAAACCATTTCCCCTACTTTTTTTGTGGACAAATTACTCTTATGAGAGACCATGCTCGCATAATGGGAGGGACGGGCATGAGACAAATCTAATATTTTGCTGATATATCTACTAATACTTACTCCTTTTTTTAATTTCATTTTTTTAATTCACACTAAATATATTTATTAAATAATTTTGGAATATATTTTAACCCGACATATACTAGTGTCATCCCTAATTAGTCTCCCATTGTAAACATCAATGACTTAAATCAAGTTGATGATCAATTTGTTCATTGAAAATCTCATAATATATTTTAACCCGAAATATACTAGTGTCATCTCTAATCAGTCTCCCACTGTAAACATCAATGACTAAAATCAAGTTGATGATCAATTTGTTCATTGAAAAATCTCATAATTAATCTTCCACAAATTTGTCCATTTCCATTTGATTTGAGAAAATGGGCTTACCAATCAAGAATTCTAACAACTAAAATTAAAGACGTTGAATTCAAACATACGATTTTTAATTACTTCCAACAGCACGTGGGTTGAAAATCCAATTGTCTAATTAGTAATTACGAAAACTAGCTAGTGTGATTAATGATGGCATCAAATTCTTGAGAAAAAAAATTAGGAGTTTTATCAATTCAGGGCATTAAAGATGCTCAATTTAAGGTCTGAAAGATTTTTCCTATCGATTCAAGACCTAAAAGATAAAAAAAATTATCAATTCAGGGACTGAAAGATAGAAACTATCAATTTGAGGCTTATAAAATTTAAGGCCATGTTTGACACTAAACCCTAAACCCTGAACACTAAACCCTAAACGTTGTACCCTAAACCTTGAACCATGAACCCTAAATCCCCCTAAACCGTAAACCCTAAAAATAAAAAAAAACATGAAAGAACATGAAATATAAGTGTCAAGCATGACCTTAAAATGTGTGAGCCTCAAATTGATAGTTTTTATCTTTCAGGCCCTGAATTGATAGTTTTCTATCTTTCAGGCCTTGAATCGATAGGAAAAATTTTTAAGGCCTTAAAGTGATAGTTTTATCATCTTTCAGGCCCTGAATTGATATTTTTCCAAAAAAAATATGACTGAAAACGTTGTATGCTCTTATATTCGATGTGGCACAAGTGTGAGACCTTCTCACGATAAGACGGTATATAATTTGAGTATTGTCGCTTTAACATTTTAAAAGGAATGTGTAGAAAATTGAAATCAACATTACACTACAAAAAATTGCAAATAATACAAATTTAATTCATTAATTATTACAAGCATGAATTAATCTTATATTAATTCAAATAATAATTGCAACAACATATCATTCATATAAAAAGCCACGTAAAACCTACGCATGCGGAATCTACGGGTTTACGTGAACGTACCTCTCGGGATGGCAGTGGCTTTGGTCGGACGGACTAACCAAAAGGACTTCCCAAGTATTTCCTTAGCCCTTGCTCGACAATCCGGTGGAAGGATACTCGCGAACAATTAACAAAAGGAAAAAATAAACTTTGTTGCACCACTTATGTGGATTTGCTAATATTTCCAGCACATGGAATTGTACTTGGGAATGAACTAATCATCCCCTATTTATAGGTGAGAGAGTGGTCGAAATTTTAGTGATATTTCAATGTGGGAAAAGACTTTTCTTGGTCACCAAGAAATCTTGAATATATCCCTTATATTCTTTTTCCCATAATTAAAATATTCCACAAAAAATCCCACCTCCTCTATAATAGATGATTTTCGAAAATTAAGGATGTCAAGAATCCAAGATTTGGATCTTCTTGAATTTATGAAATATTCTTGTATTTCAAGAAATACATATCTTCCATAATATTTTTTCAAGAAAATCAAGAAAATCTTTCTTGCCCTTTATTTTCAAAATTTCGAAATATCCCTTATGAATAACCAAGTGGGAGATTTCTTGAATTTAATGAGATAATCTTGTATTCCAAGAATACATATCTTCATTCCATAACAAAATTCAAAGAAAATCTTTCTCCCTCTTTTATCCATAAATTTCGAAAATTTAGAGGAAATATAAGCAACAATATTTATTTTATTTTAATCACCTTTTTTAGGTTATTGGACTATACATTTGGGCTACTCAGGGGTCCTTTAGGAGAATTAAGATTGGACCTTCTAATGGATCTTGAATATCTAATATTGAGCCACAATATAATTCAAGCCCATAAATATTAATTAATCCCACTACATAATTAATATTGCACTATCCATCTTAACCCATATTATAGTCAATATGGCTCCCGGTCATTATTTCCGTGTTTAAGATTATCTAGCCCTTTAATTAATTCAAGCCATTTGAAATAGCTTTTCCGTTAATTAATATCTTTTGTCCTTGGTTGAGGAACGGTTCAACATTATTATCCATCTGGGAAACTAATTCCACTTGCAAGATTTGGTATGATAAAACTTATGAACCTCCCAGGGGGCAAATCAAACAAAGCGTACTTTGCACACACGATTCTTTCTTATTAAATCTTAGCAATCACATGTGACCAATAATATTGCCCAAGATAAAAAGTATTGAATCTCTCCGATTCGCTACCCATGATAAGTCAAAGCAATATTTACCAATCCCACGTGATCCTATTTAAGGGACGAAGGTTAAGAAACAACGAGCCACCGAGGTCTAATTCTTCCTTGTTCGGGATTCAAGAATTTATCCTCCTCTGTAGGTCCTATTCAACAAGATCGGTCATGCACTAGTGTAATCTCTTGGTCAAGACAAACCAATCCCGAGCCTTACACCTCAACCTTTCGCGATGGTTGTTCATTTCCATCTAGGTCGTGAATGGCGTACTTTTTTAGTTACAAGGGATTGTTAATTTAATCTTACGTGATCCGGTATCACAAATTAACTTCTGATGTAACACGCATTTAATTATTGAACAGTTATGCAAAGAAATATATATAACATTCAATCATATTTAAAACATCGGTGATAAACAATTTATTTGGTAAATAAGTCCGAAAATTGGGTTTCGATTATACAAAGTAAAAAGCATACTTTTCAAAGATAATCCCAACAATCTCCCACTTATACTCAAAGTCGCTTTTAAGTATACTACAACACGTCTCGAGTAGTCCGTGACATCTAATGTCACCTACACGAACCTAATAATTTCTCCCACTTATACTCAAAGCAGTTGACAAGCGGTCTTGACACCCATTCCACTCACATGTCTCTCGAATGTATTCAGAGACGGACGCGTGTGAATGGATCTGCTAGTCGTCCTCGACGCTATCTTTGCCACATATATATCTCCTCTCTTAACGATTTCTCGTATAAGATGTCTTTCCTTTAATGTGTTTGTTTGACTCGTGAACTTTTGGTTCTCTTGAATTTGCAACTGCCCCTAGCATATATTGCTAGACAAATTCAGAACACCATCCAAGTCCACTAAGAAGATCTAGAGCCCAATCGGTTCTTTCACTGCTTCACAAGCAGCTACTTACCCGACTTCCATGGTTGAGTCAGTGATGCATTTCTGCTTCACACTCGTCCATTTGATGGCTACACTTCCCAAATGGAAACACACTAACTGAGGCAGATAATTTCTGGAATCTATATCTGATTGGAAATCCAAGTCCGTGTAGCCGATGGGGATTGGAGTACCTGACTGATAAATCAACATTATATCCCGAGTTCTTTTCGGACACTTCGAATGTTTTTAATCGTCATTCAATGCGCTTTCCTGAGGTTACTTTGATATCTTGCTACCATGCCTACGACAAAGCAGATATCCGGTCTCGTACACAGCAATGCATACATAAGGTTTCCGATAGCCGAAGCACAAGGAATACCTTTCATGTCATCTATCTCCTTTTCGTCTTAGGGAACATTTTCTTGGATAGATGGATTCCAAATCTAAAAGGTACGAATCCTTTCTTGGAATTTTACATGCTGAATTATTTCAAAAACCAGTGTCTATGTATGAAACTTGCGATAACTCGATCATCCTTTTCTGGCGATCTCGAGTTATCTTGATCCCAAGGATATGTCCAGCTTACCCTAAGTCTTTCATATCAAACTGTTTTGAAACCATGCCCTTACGTCTGATCACACCTTCACATCGTTCCCGATGATCACAATGTCATCTACGTATAGTACTAAGAATACCAATGTAGTTCCGAAACACTTTTTATACACACAACTTTCAAACTTGTTTTGATCAAACCCATAAGACTTTATTACATGATCAAAACTTTGGTTCCAAGCTCTGGATGCCTGTTTGAATCCGTAAATGGACTTCTTGAGCTTACAAATAAGATGTTCTTGGCCTGTTTCAATGAAACCTTGGGGTTGTTGCATATAGATCTCTTTATCAAGACTTAGTTAAGGAAAAGTCGTCTTGACATCTATTTGCCAGATTTCAAAGTCGAAATGCGCAGCAATCGATAAGAGAATACGGATGGACTTAAGCATGGCTACGGGCAAAAAAAGTTTCCTCATAATTGATCCCTTTCTTTCTGAGTATAACCTTTCGCCATTAGTCTTGCTTTAAAGGTTTCAACTTTCCCGTCCGGTCCTCTTTTCCTCTTATATATCCACTTGCATCCAATGGGTTTGACCCCATTAAGTGGTTCGACTAGCCCCACACTCTATTATGAAACGTAGAACCCATTCCCGGCTTTCATTCTTTGTTTGCCAAGAATCTGATCCTTATCTTGGAGTGCCTCGTTATATGTCCATGGGTGCGATTTAGGGAATCAAGTCCGAGGACTCTCCTATTCCCATGAATCTCTCGGACTATCTAACAACCCTCCCACTATGATGAGGCTCCGGCCAGAAAGCGTATCGTTTGGTATATCATCTAAGATACAGTTTGCAATCGAGGTTTGCCCTCTAAGTTCATTTAAGGTAATCTCACTTACGGGTTTTCTTTGGTTCATATAGTCTTCTTTCAAAAAATCTAAAGTGGGTCTTTGATTACCACCTTTTGATCTTGAACTATAGAACATACACCCTTTTTGTTCCTCGGGGTATCCTACAAACAACCTTAATTTCGATCGAGGATCCAACTTACCCGGCTTCCTTGTCCAACATGTAGGCGGACACCCCAAAGTTCTCATGTGTCTCATACTAGGCTTGCTTGGGTCCACAATTCTTTGGCTATTTTTGGGAACCGATTTGGATAGCACCAAGTTCGGAATGTAAGTCATTTGTTTCAAGGTATGACCCAGAATGATTTCGGGAAGATCCAAGATAACTCATCATTGATCTAACCATTTCCAAAAGAATTATGTTACTTAAGCTCTGCAACCCCGTTTTGTTGAGGGGTTCCGGATGCGATGTTTGGGATACAATCCTTCATCGGATAAGTAGTTCAAAACACATCGCCGACGACGATTCGCCTCCACGATCGGATCGTAGAGACTTGATACGTTTTTCCCTATGATTCTCTGTTTGAGCCTTAAATTCTTAGAATTTTCAAAGGTCTCATATTCATGCTTAATAAGGAAAATGTACCTTGAGTAATTATCAATAAAATTACTCATAACCTCCTCTTGCTTTGGTTGACATTTGACTACATACATCTATGTGAACAATCTCTAACACTTCTTTAGCCCCATTCCCCTTGGCTCCAAATGCCATCTTGGTCATATCACCCTCCAAACATGATTCGCAGGTTGGATTCGATTCAACTTGGAGACGCTCCAGTGAACCATCTTTCACCAACCTTTGGATCCTCTTTGGATTTATATGATCTAATCTTAGATGCCAAAGAAGTATTTCGTTCACGCTTTCTTTTGTCGGAAATAGTTGATGTGTTATAGGATGCATTTCGTGAGTGGTGTGCACAGTTAATTTTATAGAGATTTTCCATCAATGTCCCATAACAGGTACACTCATCATTTCAAAAATGATGTCATTCTTATTAGAAGAAACTTAGTGTCCTTTAATCGAATTTTAGAAACTGAAAGTGAATTCTTTCTAAAACTGGGAACATAAAGATAATCTCAAAAAAAACATTATCTTCAAAAGATAGGTGCACTTCTCCCACTGCTTTAATTGCTACTCATGTAGCATTGCAATGTCTGCTACTTGCGTAGTATTGCAATAATCGTTACTATCGTAGCATTGCAATATCTGCCACTTCCGTAGCATTGCAACGTCTTCTACTTTCGTAACGTTGCCCAGTGTGATGAGGATCTCACTCCCACTAAGTTGCCGGATCATTTAGAACCCGTGAAGCCAACATGATTAGTGGATCTCGTATCAACCACCCACGAATGAGAAGTATACGCCGCTAAACAAGTTTCAACAACTAGTGCGTGAGAATTACCTTTCTTTCCGTCCCTTTTGGGGTTGGAACAGGTAAAACCTCCATTGTCCTCTCTCACCGCAGCTTAAGCACTTCCTCTTTGGATTTTCCTTGACACAACAAGCATTCCTCATCTTACCATTGCCCTTGGCAACAGTTGAGTTTTATTGCTTATGGCCTTTGGTCCTCTTCTTTATCTTGCCTACCTTTGGCCTAGAAGATGAAGACGGACCACTTGCCGTCAAAGCTTGAGTTTGGTGCCTTATCAACATTTCTGCCGAGACCAAAAGCTTGCAACAAATTAGCTAGCGAGGCCAAAATGCTCAAAAACTTTTGGGGTAGAGTGAAGTACCAAATTCATCCGAGTCTCGGATCATAATCTCACTCGAGAATCTCAAGTTTGTTCAGATGGGCCATCTATTTTGAAGACATAATCCCTTACGGGTTTGCCCTCCACCATTTTCAAATGATTTGACATCTCTCAAGGTGATCGACGAGTCCCGCATGTTTTGACTTCGTCGGTTGGCTCATCGATTTTGGTGTGTCAAAATCCACACTTGTGCTTTTTTGTGTAGTTAGGACAATTATAATTTTCTAACCAATATAGTTTCCATACATATTTGACTTTTTAAGTATAATAACAATTGGATTAAAAAAAGTAACGACATCTTTTGAAATGAAATAAGCAACTATATGCAATAAGCACAAGTATATCACAAGGTTCGATCACATGCATCATATTAAAATCTCAAAAAAATATGAACATGCATCGCCCAACATCTCAAAAGCAGTTTAAATAAGCCACGTGGGGTGGGTCATTATTTAAACACATTCAAGCAGGTTACAAACAAGAACAGTTACAAACCTTTAATATCCAGATTAATAGTTGGCTCCCATTTGACCAATATAAAATTGACAGGGACTTCGGAGAAGTATATGCATATCAATTTTATACCTAAGTAATAACCATGATTAAATACAGGATTACTATTTCGCTTTGATCGAGCCTCGTGGGGAGGGTCATCGTCGCCACTAGTAATAACCCACAATCATCCGTTTGGAATTCATTCATGTGAAACCTATCTTTTGACCGTCCCGTGGGGGGAATTTCTCCAAAAGAATTCACAAATAAATAAATCATGGAGGTCAAAATTAATTCAATTTTATTATCCGGAATAAAATTGTCAATTAATTATTTAAAACATACTTAGTAATTTTGGAGTTGAGATTTTTCAATTTGGCAACACTCATGCAAACACATTTAAACAAATTAAATAAAGCATAAGATAGCACAAAATAAATCAAGCAAAACAGAAAAATAAACATATTGGGCACAAATTATCCAATTGTCATGGTTTGATTTTCTTGGCTTGATCTTGAAGAAACACGTC
Source organism: Stenogyne calaminthoides (assembly GCA_037126765.1). Taxonomy (NCBI): domain Eukaryota; kingdom Viridiplantae; phylum Streptophyta; class Magnoliopsida; order Lamiales; family Lamiaceae; genus Stenogyne; species Stenogyne calaminthoides. The sequence goes on from JBBCBC010000012.1 coordinate 789,944, forward strand.
TCGAATTTCTCCCACTCGTTCGTCTCGAAAAAATATTTCGTCTCGAACCGCCACGCGCCAGCGACTCGCAGTGGCCGGGATCACGCCGCATCCGATCCGCCCTTCCGCTGGGGACCTAAGCGACCTCGGCACCGCCCCGGCGGCCGTCAGGTCTTGAGTCTCTCAAGACACTCGGTAAAATATATCGCGGGTCGACAATTCTCGGCAGGCGACACAAGACATCCCGCAAGACGAGCTCGCCCGCTCGCCCTCACCTGGCGTCCTCGGCGGCGCTTGCGTCTCATGGCGCCAATCTGCGCGCGCCGCGACGACATTCGCCCCGTCCATTTCGGTTGGGGCGCTTGCGCCCGTCTTGCGCGACCCACCGCACACAGCGCCCGGCCTCGCCTGCGCCCAAACATGCCGATCTTGGCGCCCGCGCCGCCCTGTACTGGTTTACGGATTTCGTCCTTTAATTCTTCGTCTCTTCGTTTCCGATCCGGTTACAATTTATTTACAAAAATAAATAAATAAACCTAGATTTAGACTAGTCTATTACATTGATCAAATCAAACAAATCCTAGTCTATTCGTGGATTTTCTCACGAGGCAAAAACAAATCCGAAGCTAATCTAATTAAAAAACCACGGTTTATATGCATGCAAAATAAAACATTAAAATCCATGACAATTGGATACCGCAAAAACAGATCTAACAGTTCTACTATCCAATTTCAAATTTAATGTCCATTTAATTAAATTACAATTTAAAAAATTTCGAGGCAAAAAAGTGGCTCGATACGATTGTTGGGGAATGAGTTGCACGAGATATATTCGGGGTGAATATTTAAATACAAATTTAATTCATTAATTATTACTAGCATGAATTAATCCTATATTAATTCAAATAATAATTGCAACAACATATCATGCATATAAAAAGTCACGTAAAACCACGACGGAATCTACGAGTTTACGTGAACGTACCTCCGGGATGGCAATTGGCTTTTGGTCGGATGGACTAACCAAAAGGACTTCCCAAGTATTTCCTTAGCCCTTGCTCGACAATCCGGTGGAAGGATACTCGCGAACAATTAACAAAAAGGAAAAAATAAACTTTGTTGCACCACTTATGTGGATTTGCTAATATTTCCAGCACTTGGGAATGAACTAATCATCCCCTATTTATAGGTGAGAGAGTGGTCAAAATTTAGTGATATTTCAATGTGGGAAAAAACTTTTCTTGGTCACCAAGAAATCTTGAATATATCCCTTATATTCTTTTTCCCATAATTAAAATATTCCACAAAAAATCCCACCTCCTCTATAATAGATGATTTTTGAAAATTAAGGATGTCAAGAATCCAAGATTTGGATCTTCTTGAATTTATGAGATATTCTTGTATTTCAAGAAATACATATCTTCCATAATATCTTTTCAAGAAAATCAAGAAAAACTTTCTTGCCCTTTATTTTCAAAATTTCGAAATATCCCTTATGAATAACCAAGTGGGAGATTTCTTGAATTTAATGAGATAATCTTGTATTCCAAGAATACATATCTCCATTCCATAACAAAATTCAAAGAAAATCTTTCTCCCTCTTTTATCCATAAATTTCGAAAATTTAGAGGAAATATAAGCAACAATATTTATTTTATTTTAATCACCTTTTTCAGTTATTGGACTATCTGTTGGGCTACTCAGGGGTCCTTTAGGAGAATTAAGATTGGACCTTCTAATGGATCTTGAATATCTAATATTGAGCCACAATATAATTCAAGCCCATAAATATTAATTAATCCCACTACATAATTAATATTGCACTATCCATCTTAACCCATATTACGATCAATATGGCTCCGGTCATTATTTCTCGTGTTTAAGATTATCTAGCCCATTAATTAATTCAAGCCCTTTGAAATAGCTTTCCGTTAATTAATATCTTTTGTCCTTGGTTGAGGAGCGGTTCAACATTATTATCCCATCCGGAAACTAATTCCACTTGCAAGATTTGGTATGATAAAACTTATGAACCTCCCAAGGGGGCAAATCAAACGAGCGTACTTGCACACGATTCTTCGTATTAAATCTTAGCAATCACATGTGACCAATAATATTGCCTAAGATAAAAAGTATTGAATCTCTCTGATTCGCTACCCATGATAAGTCAAAGCAATAGTTACCAATCCCACGTGATCCTATTTAAGGGACGAAGGTTAAGAAACAACGAACCACTGAGGTCTAACTCTTCCTTGTTCAGTTCTGAAGAATTTATCCTCCTGTAGGTCCTATTCAGCGCATCAGTCATGCACTAGTGTAATCTCTTGGTCAAGACAAACCAATCTGAGCCTTACACCTCAACCTTTCGCGATGGTTGTTCATTTTCATCTAGGTCGTGAATGGCATACTTTTAGTTACAAGGGACTGTTAATTTAATCTTCTGTGATCTGGTATCACTAAATTAACTACAGTGTAACACGTACGAATTATTGTACAGTTATGCAGTAAATATATATAACATTCAATCATATTTAAAGCATCAGTGATAAACAATTTATTTCAGTAAATAAGTCTGAAAATTCAGTTTCGATTATACAAAGTAAAAAGCATACTTTTCAGTATAATCCCAACAAGTAGTACTTGTTTAAATTGTTGGGATATTTTACTGTTGATGAATTATGCCAAAACATTATCAACTTGTGTTATTGAAGCTAATCTACAGATAACAAGTTGAGGGGGAACGAGAGAACAAGTTGAGGGGGAACTCATGAAAGCAGACGAAGATGATCGAGATCAGACGAGGCTGCAGACGAGGCTGATCAAGATCAGATGAGTGAGATGAGTTTCGGAGTTAACTGATGAGCTGAGTAAAATCAAAAAAGAAGAAAAGCTAAGCCAGCTGATCAAAAGAATTAGAAGTTACCTGATCAGATGGACTTGGGATCAGAAGATCAGATGACCAGATCAGAAGACCAGATCAGAAGAGGAGGTTGCTGATCAGAAGAGGAGCAGATGAGACTGATCGAGATCAGACGTGATCGAGATCAGATAAGATAACCTGATGCAACTAACCTGATATGCTAACCTGATGTACTAATCTGATGCAGATAAACTGATATGTTGAACTAATGCTATACTGATCTGATCAGGTGAGCTGATCAGATCAGGCGAGAAGTCTTCTGAGACAAGTCATCTGAAGTCATGTTCACTGAGAATCAGAACACCACTGATCAGATAACCTGAGTCAAGTGACCTGAGGGTCAGGATGTCTGAAGTCAGAAGAGCTGAACTCAGTTAGCCTGAGTGTCAGTATACCTGATCAGACAAGGTCCGCTGAAGAGAAGTCTGCTGAATCAAGAATCCTGAGTAAAAGTATCCTGAGACTCAGAAGAATCCTGAAGACTCAGAGAACCCTGAAGACTCAGAAGATCCTGAAGAATATAGCCGTTAGATTCAGCTGACGTGGACCAATGAAAGGAAGACAACCAGCCTGAAAAAGCTGCAGAACTTACAGAATAAGTATGGATTTGAATGTGATTCTCTCCAACGGTAACATTAAAATCCACACTATAAATACAAGGTCTTCCATCAAATTAAGTGTGGGAATCGTGTAAAAAGATGCTATCAAGCCAAGAGCCATATCTTAAAGCATTCCCACCATAGAACACAAGTCTGTAGATATACAAATATATTCAAAGAGTGTTCTACCCTAGATCTAAGCACAAATGTAATATCCTAAGCTTAGAGAGATTTTCTCACCCTTAGCATTGAGGCTAAACAAATGTAAGGGAAAATCTCACCATAGTTGGAGACAACACCAAATCCAAACCCCGTTCTCGTAAGAGATAACTCGTGGTGAAGTGAGGTAGTTGTTAAGCAATCTCGTGGAGGGAGATAAGTCCCGTTGGAGTGTGAACTCGATAAATATCTGTAGGCAATCCTGTGGAGGGAGATAAGTCCCGTTTGAAGGAATTTTCCTAGGAACATGGAGAGTGGATGTAGGAGCTTGAGTCTCCGAACCACTATACTTTGATGTGTTCTTTATTGGTTTATGTTTTTACTTGTCATATGCATTTGATTATAAGCAAAACACATCACATAGATTTAAAAGCAAAATAAATTTGGAATCACCATTCCTTCACCCCTGTTTTATATGCATTACATGATTTTTTCGCATTTCATGGGTTTTTCACCGGGACCAACATAAATTGAAAAGTAGTACTTGTTTAAATGAAAGTATTACTTGTTAAATGAAAAATATTACTTAAGTTTAAATAGAAAAGTAGTACTTGTTTAAATAGAAAAGTAATACTTGTTTAAATAGAAAAGTAGTACTTGTTTAAATGAAAAGTAGTACTTGTTTAAATTGAAAAGTAGTACTTGTTTAAATTGAAAAGTAATACTTGGTTAAATGAAAAGTATTACTTGTTTAAATTAAAAGTATTGTTTAAATAATAGAAAGTATTACTTGTTTAAATGAAAGGTATTACTTGTTTAAATGAAAAGTATTACTTGTTTAAATAGAAAAGTAGTACTTGTTTAAATGAAAAGTACTACTTGTTTAAATGAAAAGTATTACTTGTTTAAATAGAAAAGTATTGTTTGTTTAAATAGAAAAGTAGTACTTGTTTAAATGAAAAGTAGTACTTGTTTAAATGAAAAGTATTATTTGTTTAAATGAAAGGTATTATTTGTTTAAATGAGAAGTATTACTTGTTTAAATGAAAAGTAATATTTGTTAAAATGCAAAGTATTATGATTAGAGGTGAAATTGAGTGAGTTACGAGCGAGTTTTAGCCATGTTTTGAGTGTTTTTAGTGATATTCTTGTGTTGATTGAGCATAATCTGTATAAAATCACTAATTTGCTTCTTTGGTTTGTATAACAGGAAAGGGGGCTGAAAATGGAGCTCGTGAGACTTCGCGGTGCATGAATCGGACTCCCGGTTGAAAAGATATGAAAGAAACACTGAAAAGTATTAGTTGAAGGGAAGAAAGGTGATAGAAGGACGAGGTCGAGCACTTACAGCTCGACCAATGCGGTCGAGTAGACGGAAATCCAGGCATGAAGAGGTGCTCGATCAGGTGTGGTCGAGCAAAATCGCTCGACCAAGAAGTGTCGTCGAGCGGGCAAAAGTCCAGCGATCATTAGGCGCTCGACCAGGTGTGGTCGAACGAAACTGCTCGACCAAGGAATGTGCTTGAGTGGTCTGAGAGTTCAGCGATCCATAGGCGCTCGATCAAATCAAGTTGTCGAGCGATACTGCTCGACCAAGTGCCGTGCTCGAGCGGTCTGAGAAGCGGGATATATAAGGCAGATGGGAAAAATTTGAAGGGAGGACGTTTTTTGGCAGAAGGAAAAAGGATAAGAATTAGATAGGAAAAATAGAAGAACAAGCATCCTAGGGTTCTAAGTAGAAGGAGAGAAATTCATCCACGAGAAACACGATTTGATTCACAAATTTACTGGTTTACATTCTAGTTTTCTGAATTTGCTTTGTAGAATTTCTCAGTTTTTCTTATTTCCTGAACAAGAATTCTAGGGTTTATGTGTTTATTTCATCCAATACTATATTTTGCTACTTGAATTCAATTTAATAATCATAGTTGATTAGGTTTATGTATTATTGTCTGATGAGTTCTGTAATTAAATTTGTTATTTGTGATTTGTCGATCAAGATGGTAGGCTAAACCTTTGATTGCTTTGGATAGGATGATCGCGTAGAAATAGTGAATTGGTTAGACGATTAGGATGATTCGAGGAGTACATTGAATAATCTTCTTAAATTGCTAATTTGGATAACTAATCCAATAAAAACCATTGAGTTGAGTACGAAAGTTGTTAAAGAGAGGACGACCGAATCACTCTTTTCAACGAATAGGCTTAAGGAGAGGGTTTGTGACGGGGTTGGTAATATACCGGTTCATTTAGGGAGGACGGTCGAATCACCCCACTTGAATAAGGGCTATAGTAATTAAGCACAATCTTAATAACTTGGTTATTTGGTATGTGAGGTAAAGAGGGTAGTAGTTGAGTAATCGGGGATAAAAACCGAGCTTTTGCTATACCTTATTTAGTGCGGGATTAGGGAAGTTGATTGCCTAGTTTTAGTACACCTAGAATTACTCTTTTGTACACCACGATAGTCCTCGTCGCCAAACCAATTCCGATAGTATACGTAGGGATTCCTGTCTAAAGCAATATTCTCCAATATTTGCACTTCATCTGAAGTTAGTGTAATCGTTGTCAATTGCTTATTTCTTGTTGAATCAATAGTAGTGAAATAGATCTATCAAATTGCATCCATATTAGTTACGAAGCAAAGATTTCCAGGGATTTACACGCATACGAAACTTCCTTTGGGTTCGATACTACTTGGTCTAAATATTTACCCTTGCTACAGTGATCCCATACTCTTGGGGGGTAACTTCAATCTCTTTATTCATGGCTAAAACCCAATTTTCATCTTTAATAGCTTGTTTATAGGTTTTAGGTTCCACAATTTGAGAGATTGAAGTAGTGAAAGCTCTATATGCAGATGAAAGCGTGTCAGTGGAGAGATAGTCAGAAATAGGATATTTAATTAACATATTTGTCTTTTTAGAGGTATTAGTGATTGAATCAGGCAAACTAGTTTTGTATATATCTAGATAGGTAGGAGTATGTCTTACCCTTTCTGATCTTCTGAGGTTATCAGGCAAAACACCATTAGGTTCAATTTGTTGTAAAACATTGGTATGATCATGTATAGCAGTATTATCATCATGTAAAGTAGAATAAATGTCAACAATAGAATCATCTATACTGTTAGATTGAATATTATCAGTGGAAGGTGTAATGACAGTAGGAGTGTGTGACATATTTCCAGGATGTGGTTCATCATAAAGAATAGTATCATGTGAATGAAGAGTAGCTTGATCAAAATCAGAAATGAGTTGATCAATGAACTTATCAGTGTGACTTTTATCAGAATAAGGAAAAATTTGTTAAAAAAACTTCACATCTCTTGAAATAAAAAGTTTCTCAGTGGACATATCATAACATCTATATCCTTTAGTACCAAAAGGGTAGCCTAGAAACACACATTCTGTAGACCTTGGATCAAATTTTCCTCTATGAGCAGATAAAGTACCAGCAAAACATAAACATCCAAAACATCTAATATATGAAAGATCAGGGATTTTCTTATACAACATTTCAAAAGGGGGTTTGTTTTGTAAAACATAAGATGGGGGTCTATTAATGATATGAGATGCAGTTTGTACACAGAAACTCCAAAATTTCAAAGGCATACAAGACTGAAAAAGTAATGCTCTTGCAACTTGTAATAAATGTTGATGTTTTCTTTCCACAACACCATTTTGTTGAGGAGTTTCAACACAAGAAGTTTGATGAACAATGCCCAAGGTATGGTAAAAATCATGTAATAAAAATTCAGTGTCATTATCACTTCTAAGAGTTTTGACTTTGGTTTGAAATTGAGTTTGAACCATTTTGACAAAATTTTCAAGATATAATTTGACATCGTTATTTGCCTTCAACATATAAACCCAAGTACATCTAGTGTAATCATCCACAATTGTGATAAAGTACTTATTTTCACTTAAAAAGGGATAGAGAAAGGACCCCAAACATCACAGTGAATGAGATCAAACACGGCAATTGAAATAGAGTTACTAACAGGAAATGAAGTTCTTTTCTGTTTAGCAAGGGGATAGATATCACAAACATGATTTTTCAAAAGTTTATTCAATTGTTTTGGCATATTAGGCAGAGTAGTAAGTTCCAACAACTTCTTATTAGAAGCATGGCCTAACGTTGAATGCCACAAAACAAGATTAAAAGTATTGACATTAGAAGCAAATCTAACTGGAACTGACTTGATGCAATATAAACCTCCATACTGTTCAGTAGTACCAATTGTTGTGTTCGATATAATAAATCAGGATTAATCGAACATCAAAGAGCGACACATGTAATATTCGAACAAAGTAATCATGCCTGGTGGATAAGTTACTTTTTGTTCGCCAACCGATCAGAATTGCTCGACCAGCCTACCGAACAAACGTATCCGCTACTCAGGTCAGGAAAGAAGGAATCAGATAAGCTAAATCGAGAAGGCCATAAGCAAAACTGAGGATTCAGGCGGCCAAAATACTCGGAAATCCTGAAGGGTCAGAGTGCTCGACACTCAAATATCCCGAAGACCCAAATATCCTGAGGGCTCAGTGTGCTCGAGGAGGACAATCTTCCAGCATAAAACTGACATGATTAAAGAGGCGAACAAAACATCCAACCGAACAAGAGATTAATTTGGACGATCAAAAGAGCATCCTACAGACAAAGCTAGCACGAAGATCAATCTAGAAGACGAAGCTGGAAACATGGCAACACCACCGGGGTTCTTGCATGATCTAAAGACTCCAGCTCATGCTATACCAACCCAGCTCATGCTTACCGGAGTGCTATAAAGGGAAGAAAAAAAAAAGAAGAAGATAAGGGTTAGGAAAAATAGCCTACAAAAATCCCCTGCAGAGAGAGAGGAACTAAAAAAATTCGAAAGTGATCATCCACATATACAAAACCCTAGCACTCATTTTGCTAATGAAAAAATTATCTTTATCTCGCATCGATTCATCTTCATTAGATGTATCAAGAACTGTGACGTGTGAAGCTCATAATACAATATCTCGGCTTGGTATGCCCCAGAGTAGTCATTTCTTTTAACTGGGTCAACAAATTCATCTTATTTACCGTTTATTTTACACGTATATGTTTTGTTTGCGAGTTGTTACCAAATTAACCACATAATATTCATCAACTAAAACGACTCGCGACAATTGGCGCTAAAAGGAGGGTGATATATAAAAAAAAATAAACCAACCCATACACGAACCCCTAGTTAGCCGAGGCAGAAAAAAGAAATAAAATGCCTCAATCTAGGAACACACAAACGGAGAGGTCGGAACAAAGCCGACCATATGACCGTAAAGAGGCCCAGCGTCAGCCTCATAAAGATCAGGCAGTGGAGACTATCAATCTTGAGGATATAGCCAATGATCCGGCGGCCACTACAAAAGCCATCACTTTCTTGTTGCGAGCACAGAAAGAGAGGGCCGAAAAAGAATTGGCAAAGTTAGAAGCTCAAAAGCATGAAGAGCAACACTCGCATACACCCGACAGCGAGCAAGTTAAAAAGAAAACTGCAAAGCGGGCCAGTAAAAAAGCCGATGATACGTCGGATGACGAAACGACCTCGCGGGTCTAGACCATCAACGTTTGGGACGTTTGAGGCTCTCCGCCAAAGACCGAATCGGCAATAATAGGCGACAGGATCCAGGAAAAGGACATCCAATAGAGATGCCCGCACATTCAGATCTTCATAAGCATCCGCATGCCGAACAAAAATCGGCGGGAACAAAGTTGTCTATCCATCACCGATTGGGTAGTCAAGGACAAACTTGGAGAGGGGGACTGCCCCATCACGAGCATGATCCACGGGATCCTCATGATGGGAAACAGCCCCAATCTAAGTCTATCAATCCCACAAAATTTGCGGAAATGCAAAAAGCCATCGAGGGAATACAGGCCGACCTGGCCGCGACTAAGAGCCACCATCGAAGCGAGCACCATACCGCCGCCGCCATTATCACCGGCGATCATGGTGGTCAAGTACAAGAGAAAGTCGCAAAGACCCGACCGCCAATTCCCATTTTCGATGCTGAGTCGGATCCTCATGTCCATCTCAGCAAATATTCAGACTTTATGATCGCGATGGGGGCTACAGATGCGACGCAGTGCCGATCATTCCCCATGACTTTGGGTGATCGGGCACATAGGTGGTTTACTACTTTACCCTTTTGCATCCATCACATCTTTTCGCACAAATGGGGCGGCAATTTTTGTCCCACTTTTCATCCATGTGTGCTTTCTGCCTGCCAAAACAAAGGTTGGCGCATGACTTTTCCCAACTAAAAGGTGAGTCGATCGAGCATACATAGAAAGATTTGATAAATGTTTGTATGATGGAGCCCCGGTTGAAGAGGACGCTAAGATCCTCGCGGTGTGGTGGAGGCCCCGACTTTAAATCTGAGACATGTGGAAGGCCATGCATCAAGATTGGCGAACTCATACTTAGAGTTTCGAGAGAGCGGCGACTAAAATCATAGCCATGCAAGATTTTGCTCGACAATCACAATTGAGACAGAGCCTATCGCTAGGAAAGTTTTCGGAAAGAAAACGACGAATGAATGAGGGGGTACAGACCCCGTGCTCTTTCAAACCTTTTGAAGAAATAATAGAAGAAAACGCCCATTTAAGTCTCTTGGGCGTTTAGTAAAACTATCTTTAACCAAATTAAAGATCGGGACATGTTGGACAAAGCCAAGAAGAATTGTAATGGATAAGCGTCGACTTAACGCTTCCAAACATGTAATTATCATGAGTACATCGGGCACAATACAGAAAATTGCCGCGATTTACTCGCCAACTTTGGAAGCTATATGAAGAAAATCGCCTTTCCCAGTTCTTAAAAAGCTCGATAACGAGGATTCGCAAGCGTAAAAAACGGAAGATCAAGGGGAAGTTTAAAGGCCGAACAAACATCCGACGGTGATCCCGAAGAATCACGTAAGAGATCCAAACGCCCAAAAGAGGGCCTCCTACTGTGGGAAGAGGTCGAGAAAGCCAATAAATCCACATGATACGTCCTGAATATGGCCCTGTGGGTGGATGTTACCAGGCACCAACGTTATCTAACAGATGCAAAAAGATGGAGATGCGTGCCATGCAGGACATCCATCAGGTGAAGGTGGCGAGCACATCATCTAGTTCCCCACCTACACACCAAATTATTTTTTCAGAGGACGGTCTCGACGGAATTATAACTCCCCACAACGACTCCTTAACCATCAGTGCTCGTCTCCTTGGGTTGAAGGTACATCGCCTCTTAGTTGATACTGGAGCTTATGCGAACATTTTGTTCGTCAATACCCTTCGCCAGATGGAAAAACAAGTTGGGGATTTGAGCAGTTATATTGAACCATGTAATCATACTATAATGGGTTTTGGGGAATTTGTAACCCAACCCTATGGCATGATTAGGTTAGGAGTAAAGCTAGAATCAACTTTGAATTCGGACATTCGACGAACTAGGATGTTAGATTTTGTAATCGCGATGTTCGATCTACTTATAACTAAGGGTTCTCTAGGTCGCCCGTTTATTCAGAATTCAAAGCGGCACGTTTCTCTACGTATTATTATTGTGTTAAATTTCCGACCACAAGATGGAGCAGGAAGTGTAAAAGGAGATCAAAAAAAGCTCGAGATTGTTTGCTATCATGTGTACCAGAAAAACAAAATATTGTTAACATGATGGAACAAATAGGGGAGATTGGTGAGTCAAGCCAGCGAGCAAAAACCCCGCTTAAACATTTTCAAAGCGAACATAAGTTCGACGGGCATAACTTTCGCCCGAGCAGAAGAATCGCGAACACAGATTCGGGTTGGCAACTAGTTCCCCGGATCTCCTAGATCAAATGAATATCGATCTGCGTAAGCGAGCAACGGACCTAGAGCCTCGCATAGGTTTTGAACCCATGGAGGTTGATGACGACCACCGGGGGTCCATCCAAGATCCTCGGTGGAAGCAAAAAAGAAAGCAGGCAACCCCTATTGAGCAACTAGAGCCAATCAGTATCGACCCGAACAGACCCGAGTTAGAAGTGTTCGTTGGCTCAGAAATACCTGAACCAATCCGAACAGAAATGATTGCTTACCTTCAAGCAAACTTAGATGTGTTCGCATGGTCACACGAGGACATGGTTGGAATAGATCCAGAGCATGCCTGCCACTCCCTCAACCTCGATCCAATACAAGCTCCAGTTGTCCAAAAACGCATAAAGTTTAGTCCAGAACAATATGCGGCGATGAATAATGAAATCAAAAAGCTACTTGACAACAAACTGATCCGAGAGGTAAAATGCCCAAGATGGCTTGCGAACCCTGTGCTCGTTCGCAAATCCAATGGATCTTGGAGACTGTGTATTGATTTCACTGATTTGAATAAGGCATGTCCAAAAGATAATTTTCCGATGCCGCACATTGATTATTTGGTTGATAATACAGCGGGCCATGAACTCATGACTTTCATGGATGCATTTGCTGGTTATCACCAAATACCCATGCATCCTGACGATCAAAAGGATACGGCATTCTGCAGTGAAAAGAATATGTACTGCTGGCAACGCATGCCTTTCGGACTAAAGAATGCCGGAGCAACATATCAACGTTTGGTGAACAAGATGTTCGACGAATACATCGGCCGGACAATTGAAGTATACATTGATGATATTGTGGTAAAGAGCGAACATAAGGAAGACCACATCATCCACCTCACACAAACGTTCGATATACTCAGGAAATACAATATGAAGTTAAATCCCAAGAAATGTAGCTTTGGGGTTCACTCAGGGAAATTCCTCGGACATATGGTTAGTCAACGGGGGATTGAAGCGAACCCATCAAAGATTCAAGCCATGCTCGATATGCAAGCCCCTTAAATTTGAAAGAGGTCCAAAAGTTAACCGGACGGTTAGCCTCCGTGAGCCGATTTATATCTTAACCGGGGACAAATGTAAACCTTTCTTTGATACATTAAAGGGGGAAATTTCAGTGGACCGAGCATTGCCAAAATGCATTTGAATCATTGAAGCAGTACCTTGCAGATACTCAGACACTGTCTAAGCCTATCCCAGGCGAACAACTCTATCTGTATCTTGCTGCGTCCGAACATGCAATCAGTGTTGTGCTCGTACGGGCAGAAGGGACCACACATTTGCCCGTTTACTATGTTAGCCAAGTGCTAAAAGAGGCCGAGCTCCGGTATCCTCCACTGGAAAAATTAGCATACGCCCTCGTAATGAGTGTGCGAAAATTGCGACCATATTTTTTCGACCACTCAGTTGAGGTATTGACCGCATTTCCATTGCGCCAAGTCCTCCACCGACCAGATACTTCGGGCAGGTTGCTCAAATGGGCGGTGGAGTTAGGACAATTCGGCATTACGTTCGCTCCACGAACAGCAATGAAGGGCCAAGTTATGGCCGATTTCATGGTTGAATTGACATATCCACAAATTCTTGAAAAAATTATCGATCAACCATGGCACATGTATGTTGATGGTTCATCAACAAGTTCAAGAGCCGGAGCAGGCGTAGTTCTCATCAGCCCAACCAAACAAACATTTACAACAGCCATCCGATTTGATTTCCCAGCTACAAATAATGAAGCTGAATATGAAGCATTGATCATTTGGACTACGATGGCAATGACAATGGGAATCAAGAGGTCGATGATCTATAGCGATTCGGATAATTGTTTATCAAGTAACAAAGCGATCTCTACGAAGCTCGAGGCGAACAGATGGCACAATATCAACAGCTTGCAAAAGAATTGCTCGAGCATTTTGAACAAGTTTTTTATCGAACGATTACCACGATTGGGTAATTCTTTCGCTGACGCTTTGGCACGCCTGGCAACAGCAGAAGGAGTGAGCGAACACAACAAGACATTGTGGTCGTCCACGGCTACCAGACGCCATCGGTTCGTAATTATGATCGCCCAAATAACATGCCGGACAAGAAACTTGGATGACTCAATAATGAGTTACTTACAAAAGGGACTTCTCCGCGAAAATAGGGCCCAAAGTCGCTCGCCTCGGGTTCTGATCGCTTTCGATATACTATTATAGGCGAGCATTTGTACAAAAAAAGCTTCTCACTTCCCTTCGAAGTGTATTACTCTGAAGAAGGACATGTCTTCGCAACAAATCCATGATGGAGTATGCGGAAATCATACAGGTGGGCTAAATCCCGCACATAAAATAATCGAGCAAGGTTATTATTGGCCAACCCTAAAAGGATTCGCTCGATATGCTATTTCGTGTCATCGATTGCAGTACATGCTCCGCTTATTCATAGCCCACCAAGAATTGGTGTCGGTTTATAGCCCATGGCTTTTTGCCAAATGGGGATCGATTTGATCGGCCCATTTCCCTCCACCGCACATCGGGAGTTAGATATCTTTGTGGTGGCCGTTGATTATTATACTAAATGGGCAGAAGCTGAGGCCATTGTCAAGATCACCGAACAAAGGATGTGGAACTTTGTTTGGAAAAGTATCATCTGTCGATTTGGGCTTCCCCAATCATTGGTCACTGATAACGGCAAACAATTCGATGGAAGTGAATTCAGACAAAATTGTGTTCGCTGAGGCATAAAAAAACACTACTCAACTCCATATTATCCCCAGTCAAACGGTCAAGTTGAAGCCGTTAATAAAATTATCAAGCATACCCTCAAGGCTAGACTTGATAATTCCAAGGGGGGAGGATGGGCTGAAGAGTTGCCTGAAATATTATGGGCTTATCGAACAACTTTCAGAACATCAACTGCGGAGACCCCGTTTGCTTTAGCATTTGGTGCGGAAGCTGTTATACCCGCAGAAATCAAGATTCCAAGTCATCGAACAATGACTTTCGGAGAGCATATTAATGACCAGGCGCTCGCTCTGAATTCAGACCTGTTGGAAGAAAGAAGGACGGAGGCTGATTTCAAGAATGCTATGTATAAAAAGAGATCAGAAAAGTTTTATAATTCCAAAGTCCGAACGCGCAGGTTCAATGTGGGCGAGCTGGTTTTAAGGCGATCAATGGGGGTACCAAGTGGTGTGTTCGGTCGAGCATGGGAAGGTCCTTTCAGAGTCCGTAAGCGTTTGCTAAGCGGGCATATGACTTGGAGGACTGAATGGAGTCCCATTGTCTTACTCGTGGAACGCGTCAAATTTGAAAAAATACTATCAATAAAAGGCGAGCATAGTATCGGCGAACAAAGTTAAAACAAGTTAAAGCGAGCATATTGTTGGCCGAACACAATGTTCTGTATAGCTGAAACGAATACAAAGGGCCGAACATAATCAGCCATTCAGTTCAAACGAGTAGGACGACCATAAAAGAAGAGTATATCATTTTCGATGCATATCTTCAAGATGCTGGACAGCACTATCGTTAGACAGAAGATACGTGTCAAAACGGGTTGTCAGCAGAAGATACATATCGGAACGAGTTGACAAGTGGTGGCAGCCATGCAGGGATGAGTTAATTTTTTGAGCAAAAAGTCATCAAAAGCGAAGCAGAGATGTCAAAGGGGAACAAAAATAAGAGAGCTAGCACCGGTTACTGTACAAAGACCGGCTTGGGATAGTTCTATAAATAGGGGCATCTTGATAGGCGACAAAAGCGTAAAAAACATATGAAGAAGAAAAAAAGGAAAAATCTTGTGATTCTCGGAAGGTTTCGGTTTAGTATGCCCCTGGGCGTAGAAGAATTCGGTTCTCGATTCAAAGAATCATTGGTTGAATCAAGCGTCGCCTTACGATCACGAGTCTTTTACCCCGTATGACTTTGCGAGCACAGGTTGAAGCTCGTTGCGGACTCAAGATGCTCGGCGAGTTATGGTTGCCACTCCACGTTACTCATCGCCACGCGATAATAAGCCCCATGAGTCCCCTATGCATCCCCAAAATCTCCTCCGAATGGGAGGGATGTCATAGTGTCCGCTCAAAAACAAGATGCGGATGCCGATGCTCGTGCATCTCTTTGGAGGGGAGAATGGTGCGGTTTGAAAGTTTTGCTCAAGACCTATTTTAGGCGGCGAGGAATGCGCGCCACATGCTCATGCTCCGCAATGCCCAAGATAACCACAACTTGTCCAGGAGGGACAAAAGTTTATGCTGCTGCTGCCTGAGCATGTTACAAAAGAAAGAAGGGTAGACAGGATTATGTGCCACATACTTGTCAACATCAATTCATGGACAAGGTGAGGCGTTTCAGGTCTACTCAAGACAAGGTTTAAATTCAAAACCCAAGTCCGATGACAATAAGTTGTGTAATAGATAGTCTTCTTCAGATATGAAGGATGTAATAGAATACAAAGTGTTGCAAAAAAAAAAAAAGAAAGATATATGTACTTTTTGTTCGCTAAGATTTTCTAGTTAAGCCTATTTTGAGGTCGCACCTAAGCTTTAAACGACCGAACAAAGATTTAACGAGCCCAGTCTATGTTCACCTTACAAACGAAGTTCAGTACTCGATTCCATGACAAAAAGCGAGTAATGGGTACGCAATGATAAGACGACTAGTACTTACAGATACCCGTAGTGAAGCGGGTGACGAGTCTTGGTCGCACTAAATAAGACGACCCCTAGACGAAGTGAAGTGATGACCTAAATAAGACGATTGCGCACCAAGAAAGGGGGGGTTCATAAAGTAACCCATCTGGTCGCATCTAAATAAGACGATCAACCGATTGCAACGTCAATAAGACAATCAAAAACGAAAGAAGTCAGGAGCGGGCATAGGCAAACCCAATGTTCGAATTCATTCAGAAAAAAAGGGGCAAAAACTGGAAAACAATAAAGCGAACGCAAAGCAACAAAGCAAACATCAAGCAACACAAGTATCAACATTCATCCTCAACAAACAGGTTAGAGGAAACGGTTCGGTATGTAATCCATTCGTCCAATTGTAAATATGTTCGAACAAAAGACAAGAAATCAAAAGTGTTAAAGGCGTTGTTCGAACAAAAGAGTGAAGAAGACCAAAAAATTACATAACGCATGTTCGACAAAGAAAAAATAAACATCAAGGAACAAAGTCAAAATTGGGAGTAAACGGGAGAGAAACATCGAACGAATTGTGCTCAGCCCCCTCAACAACAACTCCTTCGGTATGGTCAGTTACCAAACGCTCGTCGTCATTTGGTGCATTACGCTCGGGAGGTCCCTTTGCTCGCCACACTTTTTGATCGGTCCCAGCTCGGTCCGAAGATTTTGGCCAAAGAACCTCAAAGAATATTCATGTCTGAGCCCTCTTCCTCATCTAGAATCGGATCATCAACTTTGATCCCTTCAGGAAGAACGGAGAAATCGCACAGATCATTTAAATCTGACATTGGAAGGTTGCGATCCGGAGGGTTATCAATCGCATCTTTGAAAATTTGGATATGAGAGGAGAAATTTGTTCGCTGTTGAGTATCTGGCGAACAGATCGAACGGCATCGGCGAAGGCGCAAATATACGAGAAGTTCGACATAGAGTCGACATACTCATCATCGTGCAGTTTTGAGTTTTCGAGACCTAAACGAGTATTAGTCTCTCAAAGAATGATGAGTCAGAAGTCGAAAGTCGTCCCTCTCACTTTCCATTTTTTCAACACCAGCTCGGAGTTTACGAAGCTCAACATTCATTTCTTCCTGAGCTCTTCGTATATTGATCACCTCCTCCTGAGACTGATTCAGTGCCTCTCTTGTTTGACGAGCATCTTCTTGAGCCAGGCGAGCATTCTCTTGAAATCGGCGGGCATCCTCCTGAGCCCGATGGGCGCCAGCTTGTGCCGAAACAGATTGCTCCTGAGCCAATCTCAGTTCATCCTGGACTCTGTTCAGCTCGACCACCTTATCTTCAAAGTTCCTAATCAAAGCCAAATAATTGGCTTGGAGGTTAGCGGATTGAGCATAAGCTTTCTCAAGAGCGACCATAGATTGGCCCTGAAGCACCAGCCCCAGACGCATATTTTCCAAGGGGGTGGGACCCGTAGTGGACTCCTCCGGATCGATGAGTCCACTTTCGAGCGAGTCCGGCAAGCTTTCGAACATGCTCTCCTAACGCCTGGAACTTTT
Organism: Stenogyne calaminthoides; assembly: GCA_037126765.1. Taxonomy (NCBI): domain Eukaryota; kingdom Viridiplantae; phylum Streptophyta; class Magnoliopsida; order Lamiales; family Lamiaceae; genus Stenogyne; species Stenogyne calaminthoides. Next base: position 807,658 of record JBBCBC010000012.1, read on the forward strand.
GCGAACACTCGGACAGCAAAAGTAATTCTTGGGTTGGGCATTAGGGCGACAACCCGCTTCAACCTACAATATATATATTCGACCAAGTGAATATAGAGATATCGACCAGAAACCAAAGCAGCAACAGAGCGAGCAAAATGTACCTGCCCACGCGAGCTGGATCCCATCCCAAGAATGATTTATCTTCAGGAGACCGGAGCTCAGGATCTAACGGAGTCCATGATCGGGGTCCAGCTGGAGGTGGAGAAGATGTGCCAACTTCCATTTCAACAATCTGCGAAATGGGACCCGACAACAATGAGGCGGCCGCCTCGATCGCCTCGACAAGTGGGGTCCGAGTCGACCCGGCAAAGATCGGTCTTTCGTCCGAGTTTGCTCGTCGCCCCTGTTCACTCGGCCCCGCTCGGGCCGCCCCCTGACCGCCCGATCTCCACCCTTGGTCTTTTTCGGTGGTGGAGCTTGTTCGCTAACCCCATGTTCGGTCGAGCAGGGAGCCCCTTTGTGCTCGACTTGATTCTCCGGGGCCGGATGAGGGTCGTTTAGCCTGCTTCGCCTCCCCTACTGCTCACATTTGAGCCTCTCGCTCGGCTGAATCGAAACAAGCTCTCGTGGCCTTTTCTCCGAGCCATCTCGGTGTGTTGGATGTACTCACAACAATGGTCTGGCGGGGAAAAAGTAAATAAAATGATTCAATGAGAACCAAAGGATAACGGCCGAACAAAAAGGCACAAGACATACAAAAACAAAAGACAATCCTTACCGGTAGGATTAATAAAGAACAACAAGATGATGAGGAGGCGCGAACAAACCTCCTTTCTTTTCGACGATCGCAGATATTGAGTTATCACAGATCGCTCGAGCGAGATTCGGATCAATTTGCCAAATTTCTTTGAAATAGCCGTCGTTTGTCTCCTTGTAAGATTCTGCGGTACTAGAATCCGCGAAATAAAAAGTGAGTTAAAATCGGTTCAAATTGAAGAATGAAAGATACAAAATCACTTACTGCCGGTACACTCCAAGTCGGTGGGGATATCTAAACGAGCATTTGGTTCGCTTTCAGAGGCGGGCTTTTCCAATCGCCCCTACGAACGAATTTTTCCTTCCAATTACTAATTTTGTTCTAAGCACATCTTCGATGATTTTGCACTTAGCATTGGCTTGCATAAACAACCATCCGTGTTCACCCCTCGGACGAGTCAAGTGCACCAATCGAGCAAGTTCATTTTGCCGAAGGATAATATCTTGGTTTCATTTTACCGAACAAAGTCAAGAAACTCATAATCATATGCCATCCATTCGGTTTGAATTTGAGTAATGGTAATATTCCATTCAACAAGCAAGCGGGTGATAGCCGGGATGAAGAGGAAATCGGAGGCCGGCTTCCATGGTGTCCAAATTCAACTGCGACACAACCTTCGGGAGGTTGATCGACCCGCTCATCGGGACCGGTGCCCGAAAAAAAAAAAAACATCCTTGGGGGTTTCATAAATTTTATGCGGTGAGCGAGCATATCTTCATCAATTATGCTCATTTATTTTTTGCTCATTTGGGTACTCGTTCTCTACCCTATTCCTATGAGGTTGCTCGGGCAAATTGAAACTATAACGAGTATTATAATCGCTATATGTTGGACTATGAGGGACACCAATAGGTATATCAAGTTCAAAGCTTTGCTCACCATCTACTCCTACGTTCGATCCGGGTTAAATTCTAAACCGCCAAAATTTCCCCCCTCACAACATTGTCATTTCTATCTACATTAACATTATCAATGACCCTAGACCTAATCTGAATTTGGGGCGAAGAATCATAATCGAGAATCGTCCGACGGATCATTACGGGCCAAGTCCCTATCCCGACTCGATTAGGGCTTCATTGGAATCGGAGGAAAGAACGGCAAATGGTTGCCGAATTGCCAACGAAATCCCGAAGTCGAGACATTTGTCTCCGACGTATTTACATTACTACGGGGGATTCTACTGATAGGGGAAGGAGAAGAGGAACTAGGATGGTCGGATTGAACAGAGGAGTTCGAGCAAGAGGCCATAATTACAAAATAGAAGAAGAATGCAGCGGTTACCTGAATGAATTTCTTCGCCGGAACGATGAGGCCCTCACCGGAAACTTTCGAACGCAGAGACAATTAAAAAACAGAGGAGAAAAGAGAGAAAGGGATTAAGGCGGAGAAATATGATTTATATAAACATCGATCTGACAAAAAAAAAATCTGTTATGAGAATCTGAAGCGATACCAAATATGGCCCAATCAGAGTTTAACAAAAGGGCCCCATGTAGAAAACGAAGCGACCCGGCTGGGGGGTATTGTTGTGTTCGATATAATAAATTAGGATTAATCGAACATCAAAGAGCGACACGTGTAATATTCGAACAAAGTAATCATGCCTGGTGGATAAGTTACTTTTTGTTCGCCAACCGATCAGAATTGCTCGACCGACCTACCGAACAAACGATCCGCTACTACTCGGTCGGAAGAAGGAATCGATAAGCTAAATCGAGAAGGCCATAAGCAAAACTGAGGATTCAGGCGGCCAAAATACTCGAAAATCCTGAAGGGTCAGAGTGCTCGACACTCAAATATCCCGAAGACCCAAATATCCTGAGGGCTCAGTGTGCTCGAGGAGGACAATCTTCCAGCATAAAACTGACATGATTAAAGAGGCGAACAAAACATCCAACCGAACAAGAGATTAATTTGGGACGATCAAAAGAGCATCCCTACGACAAAAGCTAGCACGAAGATCAATCTAGAAGACGAAGTTGGAAACATGGCAACACCACGGGTTCTTGCATGATCTAAAGACTCCAAATTTCATGCTATACCAACCCAAATTTATTCATGCTTAGGAGTGCTATAAAGGGAAGAAAAAAAAAAAAAGAAGATAAGGGTTCGTAAAAATAGCCTACAAAAATCCCCAGAGAGGAGAGGAACTAAAAAATTCGAGTGATCATCCACATATACAAAAACCCTAGCACTCATTTTGCTAACAGAAAAAATTATCTTTATCTGCATCGATTCATCTTCATTAGATGTATCAAGAACTGTACGTGTGAAGCTCATAATACAATATCCTGGCTTGGTATGCCCCCAGAGTAGTCATTTCTTGACGAACTGGGTCAACAAATTCATCTTATTTACCGTTTATTTTACACGTATATATTTTGTTTGCGAGTTGTTACCAAATTAGCCACATAATATTCATCAACTAAAACGACTCGCGACACCAATCACCTTCTTGGTGATGTTGTCCTGCAAAACACAGTGTGAGGAGAGAAAGCTAATAGTGAAGTTAGAGTTGTTAGTCAAATGAGATATAGAAAGCAAGTTGAAAGTAAAATCAGGGACATATAGAACATTGTAAAGAGTCAAAGAATCATTCAAGATTACATTTCCTTGAAAAGTAGCAGTAGTTATTGCATTATTGGGAAGCTTGATTTTAATGTTAGATGGTTCTGGTACTATGGAAAATAAAGCTAGATCACAAGTCATGGTGATCTGTTGCACCAGTATCAAGAATCCAACTAAACTTATAAGAAGAAAGTGTATGGAAACAGGAATGTATACCTGGTTGTATACCTGAAGAAACACCAGCAGAAGGGTCCACAAAGGCACCAACTACAGTATGAGAAGTGTCATTTCCCTTTTGCAACTTGGCATAGCTCAAGAATTGCTCAAACATATCTTGTGTGAATAGAGAATTTGTCATTTCAGCAGAATCATCACTCTTAACCATTGCATTGGCAGTGGAATCAGTCTTAGTACCAGAAACATGACCTCTAGGACCCCTAGGGCCTTTCCAACCATGGGGATAATCAATCAATTGAAAGCACCTATCCACTGTGTGGCCAGGGCCTTCACAGTGGCTGCATTTCATAGGTTTTTTCTTGTCCTTGAAGAACTTTGCATTCTTTGCTAACATAGCTATGGACTCAACTTGAAAAGTATCACATTTACGTGCCCTTTGAGACTCTTCTTGTAAAAGAATTGAGTAAACTTTGGCCAAAGTGTAAGAAGTATGACTCCTAATAGCTGAATAGATATCATCTAAACCTACCAAAAGCTTAATCATAACATCATTTTCTTAAGTCCTAGCCACAATCTGTGGTATCTCACACGTACACTGAGCCATAGCACCACTGTTGCAATGTAAAGCAGGTCTATAGGACAACCACTCATCCCACAGAGATTTGAAATTATTGTAATAAGCAACTAAGGACTTAGAACCCTTAGAAATAACACTTAGAGACTTTTCTAACTCATGAGGCGCGTATCATCAGATTTAGAGTACCTGATATGCAATTCGTCTCAAACTTCCTTTGCCGAAGTGAAATACTCCTGATAAGTAGATTATGTTATGTTATTTAAGTTACTTATAGTGTGATTATTTGCATTTTAATGTGACTTGTTTGCGTGTTTTCCACTTATATGTACGTTGATGAGTTAAAAGCCCACTTGATCTTTTGTTTGAGTTTTTGAGTGTTTTTAGGGTCTTTTTGGAGATATAGAAGTGTTGGAGAAAGGCCCAAAGATCCCTAATGAAGTCCTGGGCCGAATTTTACTCACTGCAGCGGGATTTTTTACTAATTCCAGCCCAAAAATCACACGTAAAAAGGCCAGTAGGGCTCATTCTTCGGGGCATTCAGTAGCGGGAGACAATAGGGACGAGAGGAAGCAGATTTATGGAGAAGAAGAGAGACAAGAAGATGACGTTACCGCTTATTGAGTATTTCTTTTCTAGATTTATGAACTTGATTTCTTGTATTTTTGTTATGCCTATGGACGGCTAAGTCCTTTTATTCCAATTCCAGGGATTTCTAACTTGTATTTGATGATTACTAGTTAATTTGATCTCGTTTGTTAGACTTTTATTCTCAGATTATTTATATCATCTGTTTTAACTTCCTACATGTTAGGATAATTAATTTGGTTTGGCCACCTAGGTTAATTTATTCTTATATGCCTGTTAGTTCGTATCACGTAATCCGTAATTGTTGTGTGTATATGACAATTGGTAACAACTAGTAAAATTTGCTAGGGTGATATAAATTGAATTCTTTCGAATTGAGCTAGTGTATTCGGGAATTTATTTGACCTTGATCCTAAAGGCTAAAGCTTTTACTGAATAAAAATTTAGATCGTATCTAGACTGTTCAGATAAAAAGGTTCATTGAAAAGTGTATTTCAATTGGATAAAATTAAGGGATAAAACCGATAAACAGAGCTTGTTGTTTATTGAGGATCATTAGTCTGAGAGTAAGGTTAAGCAAACGATACTTTTAATTAGAAAACTCAAAATACAAGGGATGAATGAACTGTGAATTGGAAGCCTTTTATCATTTGAATTTGATTATTTATTATTTCTGCAATATTTAATTATTTAGTAACTCTCACTATATCCAAAACCCCCTCTTTGTCCACCTCTTTAAATTCATACAAATAACGTAATAATTATTTTCACGTTCCCTGAGGATCAATCCTTACTTATCCTACTACATTCTAGTGGATCGGTTAAGGATTTAATTTATTTTTGGGTGTCGGCGACAGCACTCCAACTCTAGTGTGCACTTTATATCAGGTTTGATGGAATTCAACATTCACATGAGCACGAGGTCGTTGGCGTGAATCCATGACGCACAAATAACCGCATCACCATCTTCAGATGGAGGAAGCAACGTACCATCAATGAGAGGAGCCTTGTTCTTTAAGCTGAGAGCTCGCTTGACCGCGTGACTCCAGGAAACGAAATTGGTGCCGTCGAGCTGTTCCAAAACAATAGCAACAACTGGATTGTCTTGCGGATGTAAAGCCAACGGAGAGAGAGGATTCTCCACGGGATTGAGCGAATCACCGTTATACGCCATGTCAATCAGACGAAGAAAATCAAACAAGAAATCACAAAATCGATAGAAATTGAAGAACAGATCGTGATAGACACGAAATCGTGATAGACATGAAATTAAGCAAGATTTGAGTAAAAACACCCAAAGAAAACGATCAAAACAACCGAAGAAGCAGTGATATAATAAGATCAATCGAATCCCCAAATAGAATTCGACGAAGAAACTACAAAACCTAGCGTATCTGCAACGAATTTGATGAATCAATAAACCAAAACGTTAACTGATACCATGTAGACAATTGGAATCAACATTATAACTTTGAATTGAATGAATGAAAACTGTTTACAGATGAGTTTGTTACAAATGAAACTTGATAAAGAGAAATGAGGGTGTAAAGACCTATTTATAAGGTGCGGTCAACTAACAGTCAACTAATAGTATTAGTTGTGAAAAGTAAAGGTATTAGTATGGAAAAATCTATTCTATATCTTTAGAGAATTTGTGTGATTTCTGCTAATTTGTACCGTATTTTATGTATAAGACCGTCTTATATGAATTTTTGTCATATTCAATTGGTTTCTTGGAAATATTCTTTTATCAAAGTAAAAAAGGGTGAGATGATGACGAGTCATTTTAAATATTTTATTGAAGCTCAATATTTTATTTTCTTTTTTTTAACAAATATTCTACACGTGTTTACTCTTCTTTTTTAAAATTATTAAAGCTAATTCATTACTAAAATAAAACGGTGTCATTGTAAATACTTATCATTTTTCAAACACACAACATCTAAAATAAAATTATAATTCATCTAACGAGATGTTAGGACGTGAAGCAGTCCTTCGTAACCCAACAATTTTAAATCCAATCAGAAAGTTTCGGCGTATGCTTATCAAACTGTAGTACTATAATTTAACTTATGACCATTATAATTTTTGCAAAAACTTGCATACAAGTGATATGTGTTATTAGCCTAAATTAGGGTTTTTTTAATTTTTCGAGGGTCAGGCCCATCCCATTCGTTGGATCCGTGTTCAGCTGTTTCTTCTTCCTCGCGATCTAGGTTCTCTTTTTTTCTCGATCTACCAGATTTTTTCCGATGAGGTGCTCAGGTTTACCAGTGATCTCTTGACCGTCTCCGATATGGAGAAATAGATATGTGTTTCTAATTAGTTTGTAAGATTTGAATAAATTAATATTGCTTCTGATATTTTTGTTGTTGTTGTTGTTGTATGGAATTTGATTGAATAAAGTTTCTCTTATCAAGCTGTTCTTTGATATGTAATTTGGAACTGATGATTTTTTTCGCGCTTGTACTGATTTTTGTTCATGTAGTAACACTCTTTTGTTCATAAGGTAACACTCTTTTGTTCATGTAGTAACACATCAAGTTGTTGTTTAAATATGTAATTTTGGACTGGAGATTTCTTTTCGCACTTGTACTGGTTTTGTTCATGTGGTAACACATTATTCTTCATAGGGTAACACTTTTTGTTCATGTATTAACACTTGTTTTTTTAGTAATATGTAATACTGTATACATATCACAATACTATGTGAATACTCATGTGTTACCATATGAACAACAATGTGTTACCTTATGAACATTTATGTGTTACGTTATGTTTTAATACATGTTACGTAAGATATGAAGTTTATGAAGTTATTTCAAATTTTCAATATAACAATGTAGTAACACTTAAACATAGATGTAGTAACACACAAAAAGCTAACAAAAAAAATTAAAAATTATGTGCTCAATAAGAATTGAACCTGTGACCAAATACATTAACAACAGACCTGAACCACTAGGCTACAACACATATTTGATAAACATATCCTTCAATAAATATATATTGGTCCTCCAGACCCACGCCTCGACCCGCGCCCGTCCCGCCCCAGCCAACCCGTGAATTTTCAGCATTTTCTTCTTATTTGTGTGATATTGCACATAACACTAGTGTGCAATATTTCACACAAGACCTTCTCTATAATTATTATCTTAAAAGAAATTTTTTTATATAAAATATTTCACGAATTTTGAATGAGTAGAATGAAGTGTGCATAAAGACAAAGAGACAAATTCACGGATTTTATGTGAATCAAGTTGTGTTAAACATATTTTTCAATAAAATTTGTGGAAAGGTTTAACATCAAAATTCGCTCCGAGATTTTTGTTACTATAAGGACAAACATGTGTTACTGTAAATCGTGAAACATGATCCCTGGATCAGAAGGAGAAGCACATAAACAAAGAGGGAACAATTTACGGATCATGTGCGGATCAAACTGAGTCAAACATATTTTTCTATAAAATTTGCGTAAAGGCAAAACAGCAGAACTCGCTCCGAGATATGTATTACTATAAGGGTAAACATGCGTTACTGAAAATTCAAGTATGTGTTACTCTAAGGACAAAACGACAGCCCTTTTAATTTTATTTGTTTCTCCTTCAGTCATATGACCAACTGTATTAAGTAAAGACTCAAACCACCAGATTATACCATTAAATTAATAAATAGTATATCTTTTTTTTCTATCATCGCATAGTAACACATAATTATTTTTATAGTAACACATACTGGGAGCAATTTTTCATGTTTTACATTTGCACGATTTTTTTTAAAATATCCGCTTAACCCATGCAAAATCCACGAATTTTCAACTCCTTTATATTTTAACTAATATTTTACGGGAAAATATTTCACGAGAAACTTCCCCTTACTTTAAAATCTTAGCTTTCTTCAATTATGTTTCACTCTCTGAACCTGTAACCCATATATGTTGTTATTGAATGAGTAGATCTCTTGTGTATCGTGCAATTCAAATGTATTTTTGAAACGTACAACTTGTTCATTAAAATGTTTAACGTGTTTACACTGAAACATACTACCTCCGTCCCAAACTCGATTGCCACATTACTGTGTGCTCGGGTTTTAAGAAAAAGTGATAAAGTTATAAAGTGTTGGAGTAGAAAGAATTGTTTATTAGTATTTTATGTGATAAAGTGATAAAATGATGAGTAGTTGGGGTTTAAAATAGTTGTTTATTAGTATTTTATGTGATAAAATGAGTATTTCCATTTAAGGAATGTGGTAATCAAATATGGGACGTCTGAAACAGAAATGTGGCAATCGAGTTTGAGACGGAGGGAGTACAATTTATTCAGTGTAAAATAAACTAAAAGTTTCAATGCAAATAAGTTGAATGTTTTAAAAAATAAGTTGCATATTTTGAAAATGCATTTGAATTGCAAAGTGTACTTGATTCATACAAGACTTTGTTACTGGTCATTGGTTATTTTCAATATTACAATTTTCATTATTCAAGTGATCATGAAACATCAAGTGCACTTCGATTAATCTGTACGGCCATTTTATATGTGTTCCATTTATTGATTTATTCTTTCACTAGCTATATTCTTATCCCGTTTTGTTGTGATAATTATAAATTGTTGGTTATTTTTTAACATTACACATATCACTTAATTATATAATTTATATCTAGAGAGTAAAACAAAAGGTAAAATATAAAAAATGATACAAGTAATTTTTAATTAAAAACGAACACTTTAATAACTAATAAACTACTTAAAAATTACTCCCTAAGTCTCATAATAACGTGCACATTTACTGTTTTCACGTGTTTTAGCGAATGAGTTTTTTATTAGTATTTAAAATAATAAAATATTTTTTAAAGATGCATATAATAAAAGAGAGGTAGATCTATCATATACCTCCTTAAAAGTCATTTTATCATTTTAAATACTAATAAAAAACTCGCTTGTAAAAACTCGATAATTAATTTAGCTTGCACGTTATCTTCAAATAAAGTTATTATAATTTATAAACTTTTAAAGCAACTTATAAAACATTAAAACATAAAATATTTAAAATAAGTTTAAGTAAACAGTCCTACGTCTCAAGTCAGGTCTTACACCATACAAGAAACTGGTCTAGTTTTTAAAGACAGAAGATAGTGGCTCTGGTCCCACCCCACCTTCATTGCCTATCTTTAATATATTTTTTTTTTTTTTTTTTTTGTGTGTGTGAGGAAGAGACGAGAAACTCCTCACACCCGTGCCGTTAGCCCCTCAGCCGAGTGGGTTGTAGATCGAAGGATGTGCTCAAGTGGCAGACACTTGTGGGAGAGAGCCAACAAGATTCAATCCTCAGGACAAAACCCCATAATATTTCAATGAAGAATTTGTCCCACACGAACTTCGAACCTGCATTATCGAGGGATTCCTCCCCACATCACCACAAGCTTTACCAACTTGGCTATGCCCTTGGGGGCACCTATCATTAATTTGTACTATATGCATGAGATCAACGTGTTCCAGTTCCTACCACATTATATCATCACTATTTGCTCCTTATCAAATTCAAGTACAATTCCTTTTACAACAACTTTGGAAAAGTCAATTGTGAGATAAGATGCATGTACATGCACCACAATTATGAGCATGCCAATAAGCCACTGATTTATTAATTTGAGCGTTGTGAAATAATACAAACGAATTAATTCTATATTTTTTAAAAGCTCGGACTTTTAAATAAAATGGAATTCTTTCATGGTATCAGAGTCTTCAGATTTATGCTCACATTCTGAGTTCGATTTCTGCTGAAAGCAACTTCACATATAATAAATTGTCCACTCGATGGGCCTCCTTCCAATATTGGAGTAAGAGAATTAAGACCACGAGTGGGGGGAGTATTAATAAAATAATATAAACAAATTAATTTCATGTCTCTCTAAAAATTCGGACTTAATTAGGTGAGACGAAATTCTTTCATAGGCGCTTAGAAACATACCTATATTATAAGGACTGGACAGGGATATATATAATTATGAAACTGAACCTAAAGTTGAATATATATAAATAAATTCATTATATGATAACAAGTTGTTAAGCTAGATATATCTACATATTCACTATCTCAATATTAATCAACATAAACAGGATATATAAAAAGTAAAAGAAATTAAGAAAAATGGGTGACAAAATTTGTCATTTCCAATTTCATGTCTTACTTTTTCAGCACCGGCATTGACTTCAATAATATTATGAATTTTCTTTGCTCAATTTATTCATCATAATTAACTTAGTAGGTTTATATTTTACGAATCTTACAAAATACTCAAAAATATGAATTCAGCCAATAATTATATTAAATTTTACATGCAATGGATCTAAAGATATTGAAATCTAGCACCGATTACATTATTATTAAGATAGTCAAATAATGCCATGTTACTTAAATATGAGAGGTGATATATGAACATAAAAATCTCTATTGGTGTGAAACATTTTGAATGAAGTTAATCATACTATCATTCAATGGTCAAGGTGTAACTCTTAACCTTCAAACCATAATTCATTTTTATATTATATTCTAATCTATATCATTGAGTTTAATTAAATTGACACATAAATTGCAACTTGGGACTTATTCATCAACTTCATCAGTTGTCCAATGTTGACCCTAGGATAAGTGGGTAATTAATTATAAGTTGCAAATCAAAAATTTGTGTTGGGGATAAGACAAATACTAAAGTGGTATATATATATGTGTGATTGATTAGATATATGTATCTATTACAAGGTCAAAATTATTGGTTGCATGGTCACTCTCCACGTAGTTTGAAAGACTAGAATTAAATCAGCGTCCCACTATTCTCCTCCACAAATTTGACCATTATAATTTGGAAGGATGGGTCTCATGTAAATTTAGGTGCACCGTGCATTTATAATGCATTTTAGAATCGTACAATTTATTATATTAAAAAATATAGTTTATTTACATTTAACCGTGCAATTATTTTTCCATATTAATAATTAAACTTTTTTTTTTCGAAAGCATTAATAATTAAATGATTCAGTGTAATTAAATTGCACTTTTTAATATGACAAGTCACACGATTTTAAAATACAAACGGTGCACCTAAGTGCATAGCAGAGCTAGCCAATTTGGTATTCATATTATATGTTTAATTATACAAGTGGCACATTATGATCCTATCATATGAGATGGTGGAGTGTGAGACATATCAAAATTATACATTATTACTCATTTATTCATTACTCACTAAGGTATTGTTGTTCATTTAATTAATATCATATCTCAATAATTGACACATAATGACCTTAATTATATATACAACACATAAGACACAGAAAAATATGTCTAATTTAAAAGCAATGTATCCTGTAAAATTTATTCATTATGAAACGGATTTTTTTAAGAATAAAAAAATTAAGTATATCCTTAGTTTCACTAAACAGCACTATTACTTGTTAATTTTAATTAAATATTATTCTCTATTTTCACTAAACAATATTATATATTTTTACTATGCAATGTTGAATACTCCTTCCGTCCCCCAAACTCAAAGGGCTGAAATAAATTTTACAAAATGATAGATTAAGTATGTCTATGAACAGAATTTTTTTTTTATCTTCATAGTCTACAATCACTTAATTACTTAAATTATTGTTATATTTTACTTGCATTTAATTATATTATTCATAAATAGACCTCATCTACCTTTTCGTAAAATATATTTTAACTCCCTGAGCATATTTTTTGGGGAGAGATGTAGTATATAATATTGACCTTAATGATTTCCATGAAGCTAGCTCTTGAGTCTTGACTTTAGTCTTTAATTCAAGTTTGTCAAAATAAGCATCAAAATGTGGTCCAAAGTATTTAGAGCCATTCATGTGTGGGAATAAAATATAGTTGGGTGTGATGCCATGCATGATATCACTTCGCGCATATATACTTTTATATGTATGAGCTAATTAATATATATCACTATCCTATTTTTTCAAATTTTCCAGCAATTATATATATTTTGTAACTTTCTCGATTTTTTGGTCTTTCCATTTATGTCCTATATACATGTATCTTATCCCATAATATATGTTTAGTCAATCCTTTAGTCTCTGCTTTTTCTTGATAACTAATATGTCATCAAATTCTTGATAAAAAAAAAATGTCTTTGGGCATAATTTGTTTTTATATATAATTGAACAAAAGTATGCTTCATGGGATTTAATCTGTTAGACCCAAAACATAGGTGCTTTTCAGCTGCATACAGCCTAAATACTGTGAGTCTTTTTCAAAAAATGACTGTTACCATATTTTTCAGTCAACTTAATTTTAGTTTTAAATTACAATTGCGTCAACTGTTTTTAGCAGTTTTATTTTCACATTTTAAAAGGCAATCTTCATATATGTTGTCTTTTACAATTAAGAAAACAATTTGATTTTGCAAAATTAAAACTAGTATTGATACTTATAATATATAAACTAGTTATATTCAATAGACAAATTCTCATGTGCACCATTTGCACCAATTTTGATTTGGTGTGTGCAATTGAATTTCAATTCAGTTAATTTTTACTAGTTCATTTTTTTTGGCCCGACCCGAACCCGGCCCAAACTGAGTGGTTCATGGTTCACTCGACCCGAGTTGTTCATGGTTCACTCGACCCGAATAGGTCATGATTTAAGGTTCATTATTTAGTATTTAGGGTGTAGATACCAAAGACTTGTGCTCATGTACAATGTTTCCTAAATATAAGAAGAGAGAATTACTCTAAGGTACAAAATTCATGGGAAGATTACTCTAAGGTACATTGTGCAAAAACAAGTTTGCACTTTAGTTCAAACTAGATACTAAAGTGCAAACTTGTTTTTGCACAATGTACCTTAGAGTAATCTTCCCATGAATTTTGTACCTTAGAGTGAAGACCCCATATAAGAAATAAAAAAAATCGTGGATTTTGGGGTCGATCGGTTCACAGAGACTTATTACTTTTTTTACGTTAATGATGTTGTGTTATGTATACAAATGTAATACTCACATAGCTGTCAAAGTGGTTTAGCTCACGTGGTTAGAACAACACTACCTAGACCAATAGGTCCTGGGTTCGAGACATGCTGCCCCCCTTTATTGGGATTTAATGGGAATTTTCCAACCTTTATGGGGTTCTCCGCCTTCTATGAGTCTGTAAGCTCGAGATCTTGAAGAATGTGGATGAAACTTTAGTGTGGAGTATCGACCATGTTCGAAAATGCTGAAAGCTAGCAAGTGTTGACCTCCCCTGTCCTCACGCTTGGATTGGAGAAAGTGTTGTTGTGGTTCCGGTCAATAAGATGAAAAAGAAAAAAGATGTGTCATGTAGTAGAAGGAACTCATTGTAATAGATTATACATTTGTTTGTCAAAAAAAAATTCGCATAGCTCCTTGTTAAGTTTATTGCTAGTGCATAACCCCCATCTTACGTGGGAATTAGATAGATTTTTTATATATGAATACCTTGAATGAGCAATCCTTATGTTCAATTTTTCATATCAAAGATGGATTAGATTTTAGCTTCACAACTGTATAAGCATTTCATCCTTGTGATAAATTGAATTTGCTGACATGGAAGCGGACAATGAACATTCTTCCAACTATCTCTTCTAGTTCCTTTGAGAATGTGTTGTTTAAGCCTTTCTATTTTTTTCATAAAAAATATCAAGAATGTTAGTATATTATGTAAGTTTATATTTTAAATTAAGAAGAATCCACATAAATGTTATCAATATTGACAATTATGCTAACTCTTAATTTTTTAGGTTGTTATAGGTTAAAGATTATAATATTAAATATTATCTTGTCAAGATCATTGAGTATTTCCAACGTCGTTTTACCAATCAAACTATACACATCCCTATAAAAAAGAACTAAAGAAATAAATCATGTACAATCCATCACGTGAATCAGCAGCTTGAACCTAGTTACAATATAAAAGATGTTAAAAAATATTGAGTGAGTAACTTTCCACTCCAAAATAGGGCACTTTAGTACTAATAGGTACAAGACTTTTTTATTTATTTTTATTACTATGAGGTCCAAACTCATGTTTAAAAAGACAAGAATGTCCTTACTTTCCCCCACTCTCCTATTTTTAAATTTTGTCTCTTTCTTTATTTCACATTTTCTTATTTTTAATTCTTGTCTTTCTTTATGTCACATCTCCTATTTTCAATTCTTGTCTTCCCCTTAAGGGAGTAGATGGAATTAGAAAATAGGAAGATATCTTGTTTCATCTACAAATTAAAAAATTTCATATCCAAATTGACAAAAAATATCTAAAATTCGAAATATTTACATATATAAGTCCACCAAAAAATGCATAAAAATTAAAAATTACATATTTAAATCCAAAAAATCACATATCTATCTTCTAAGTTCAAAAATGTACATATCTTCAACATACACAAATTCATGAATACATGAATATATGCAAAAAAAAAATATACATGCATATGTTCATCCATTGATGAATATATGCATTTTCAGTTTCAGATCTTCTTCTACCTCCATCATCTTCTGCCTCCATCATTAATCATCCATCTTGCAGAAAACACAGAGACACCAAACTCACCGGAAAATTGCAGAAAAATACTAACTCTTAAAAAAATAAAAACCCAAATTTCCAACAACACAAAACCAGATCTTCCCTCATCCATCCTCTTTCAAAAAATTCACAAACCCAAATCCTCCATTTCCAAATCCACAAAAATCAAATAAAAAAGTCACAAAACAACAGGGATCTTGGACCCAACATCATCATCAAAACTAGGAAAGATTAACAATTTCATAAATAAATAAATAAAAAATCAAACAAAATCATCAAAACAAAAACACAAATTTGAACCAAAAAAAAAAAACAAATTGAAATTAAAAAACAAACCGTGTGAAATTACAAAACAAATCTTCTTCATCATCGTAGCCTCAGGCCTCATCATAGCCTCGGAGCACGTTTGCTTCGTCTTCGTCTCCACCGCCGACCCAAAAAATTTCTATATCTGTAACGAAAAAATATTAATGCCCATGAAATTGAAACGAATAAAGGAAAATCTAGAAAATCAAAGTTACCTTGCAGTTGCAGAGCCGCCGCCTTCGCAATTTGGGCAGTGGAGGGAGGGATGGCGCCGGTGGTTGCGGATGCATCTTCGGTGTGTGTGGTGGGGTGGAGCCGCCGTCTGTCTGTTGGTGTGGTGGGGGCGACGCCTCCTCTTGAACGGGCGGCGGCTTCAATTTGAGAGAGAGAGAGAGCGAAGGAAATAATTTGAGAGAGAGAAAGAGGAGAGAAATGCCAGTAAGCAAAAATAATTTGAGAGAGAGAGCAAGGAAAATAATCTGAGTGAGGGGTATTTTGGGCTTTTGAACCCACACTTTGGACCTGAAAGTAATTATAAAAGCAACTTTGACCTAAGAGCCTTTATGTGGGCTTTTTTTGGACTTAAGAGTCATTATTTCAAAAATATTATATACAAACAAAGTATTAATTTTTATAAATAATGTAGTACCTTGGGTCAACAGCATTCAATGTCTTATCACCCGACATACAAGCTTTCTTTCCACCCTCCTCATAAACCTTTTTATGACACTTAGTACATGCTTCATAATACCAATTGCACTCCAATTCTATCTTGTGGCATGTAGCAATTACCACACAGTAGCATTCCTTAAAAAAATTAATTATAAACAAGTTAAAATAAGATGTAAGTGCATAATAAAGCATTCAAAAATAAATAGTATCGTGGACTGTTGATGAACATCAGCTAAATACATAACATCAATTTCTTGAGTGAAATCATCATATGCAGAAGAGCGGAAAAGTTGACTTTGACTTGAAAACATTGAAAACATTGGTGCAAGAATTTTTATAAGAATAGTTTCAATCCTTAAATGAGAATATAATGTAAATCATATATCATTGTAAAATTTATAATAAAACTACTCTGATTTGTTAAGCATTGTATAAGATGTTACCTCTACCTAAATTCGTGAACCTCTGGAATATCTCCATTGATAATTGGTCTACTGACATACATCGAGTTTGATAATTTTTTCTCTAGTCACTACTAAAAAACCCCCCTTGTAGTGACGCTTTTTTTGTGACGCTTATAAATAAGTGTCACACCATATAAGTATAGTGACGCTTCTATTGTTTAATAACTTGTTGTGACGCCTTATATTAATCTTCCGCTCTTTAAAACCCGAGTTCGATTCCCAGGGAGTGCAAAAATATATTTAATTTACATATAGTGACGCTTTAAAATTTTAATTCACTTAAAAAACAAATCACCGCTTATAATACACTAATCTCCTATCCTAATTAATTTCTTCCCACTTAAATTTTCAATCAGTTCCGCCAAATAATTTTTCTTTTTATTTTTGAAACACATAAGAGTGCCAAACTTTTAATTAACCGCCAGTTAGATAGTATTCTAGAGCCAAAAAAATTCTTTTAATTTCTAATCAAGTATTAAACCCTAATTAATTAATAATTATTCCCTATTTTTTTCCCCAAATATCACGCGACACTCTTTCCCCCAAATATCACGACGGCAAAACGGCAGCAAATCAGAACAAGAAATCTTCCCTTTCACCAAATCTTCACGCAGATGGAACCCTAGTTTCGTCGCGCCCCCAATTTCGTGTCTAATTAACTCTTCTTCCCTCTTGTCGGCGCGCCCTATTGTGTCTCAGTGTCTCAGCACTCGTTTCTCAGTTCTTAGTTTCTCAGTCTCGCAACGTCCCTGAAAGCATCTTCTTCTGAATAAGGTGCGTAATAATTATTTGATAATTGTTTGATGATTGATTTTGCATAAAATTAGTTTTTGTTAAAGAATTATATTATGAATTCAATTTAGATGAATACATGTGATTTTTCTTCTGGATAACTAATTGAATTGAACAATACTTTGAACAATACGATGGTAATTAATTAATTTTATTGAGAATTATGGTAGATATGGTGGATTGGTGTTAATCCATGAATTAGGTCACTTTTATGCCTCATTATGGCTCAGGACAGTTAAATTCATTGAGTATTAGCTTGTGTGTTGGGTTGATGTTGGGATTGGAATGTTGTTAGGATTGGATTGGATGTCACGAGTGTAAGAAAATTTTGGTGATAAAGTATAGAGAACAAACTACGAAAGGTTGCATAATTAGTTTTTGGTGATGAATTAGTTTTTGTTAGAGAATTATATTATGAATTGATTAACTTTTCAGTAAAATGATGTAACGGCAAAAAAGGTTCTAGAACCTAAGTTGAATGCACTCCAACTCATGAAATCCCATGGAAAAATGTTAGATACCCATGCTGGTTTTGTAGCCTCCATTTTAGGGAGCAGAAAGGTTGTTCCATTTACAACTATTCCTAGCTAGATTTGTGACTTTTATTCTTTATTTATGGGGACAATTATTATCGTATCGGGTGCAAAGATTCAAAATACATCAATTAGTTTAAAAAAATAAAATCAAGTTAGTAAAAAAGGTGATAACTAGATAAGTTGTTATTTTACTAAATTTAAATAGATCTGATCACAAATCGTAGATATTACGCCGTCTCACACAATAATTTGTCAGTTCACATTCAAAAGAATATATTTGTTGTATGTATTTGGTGTTTGTTTGTTTTCTAGTCCCTAGCTCGAAGTTTCGTCTCTTGTTCTTTCTTGTTTTGGTTATTTCGTATGTTGCTGGTTTTGTTGGTGGGTTCTTGGTGTTTTGTGATTTTTCTATTTTTTAGACGGTCTCTGCCTGGTTCCTGGTTCGTGCTCTGGTTTGTTTCGCTTTTGTTTTTCAGAGGTAAATAGGTGTTTTGGGGTCTTCGTTTTTACTGTTGGATGTGGTTTATTGCCAGGGGTTTTGTTATCTATCAATCTGCTTGTTCGTGTTTAGCAGCAGGGGTTCTCGTCTGCTAATCTATCTTGGTTAGTTTTGTATTGTTTTGGGTTTCCGTCGCGTTTTTGGTGCTATATTAGCGTTGGTTTCTGGGTGTATTTCTCTTTGTTGTTGTTTTATGTCTTCTGTGTTGGTTTGTCCAATCTTTGCACTAGTTTGAGTCATTTTTGGTTGAGCTGCGTAATTCTATGGTGCGTCGCTACACTAGTTTGAAATAGGAGATCAGCTCTAGGTACTAGTCTACACATACATGTTAGCTCACAGAAACCTCATATAAATAGATTATTACAATTGCAAATGAGCAAGAGTTAACAGAACCACAATTTATAAGCTAACTAGCTGAGCCTGTCAACATTTTTTACTAAACTGATAACAATGTTCTACATCTAGATTGACTGATCTGCCAACACCAATAAATAAATCAACTATCTCATGATGGATACTTATATATTAGGTTCTGAGCTTAATTAAAGTAGATAACAGTTGATGGTCCCGGTGGAAAACCCATTTTGCGCGTGCGGAAGCAAACATTTGAAAAGCGATGTATATAAAACAGGGGTGAAGGAATGGTGATTACAGATTTTTCTCTTTTAAGCTCATGTGTTGTGTTTTGCTTATAAACGAATGCATATGACAAGATAAGAACGTAAAGCAGTAAACAACACAACAATGTATAGTGGTTCGGAGGCTCAAGCTCCTACATCCACTCTCTCTGTTCCTAGGGAAATTCCTTCCAACTGGACTTATCACCCTCCTTCCAACTGGACTTATCACCCTCTCGGGCTCGCCTCTTAGATGTTTAACGAGTTCACACTCCAATCGGGACTTATCACCCTCACTCGGGATTGCTAGATGTTTACCGAGTTTACACTCACCTACAAACTTAACCGACTGATTTGGGTAAGGTTTGTTTGGTTTCCAACTAGGTTGAGATTTTCCCTTACATTTGTTTAGCATCAATGCTAAGGTTGGGAAAATCTCTCTAAGCTTAGGATACATCGTGGGTTGCTTAGATTGGGTTCTAGAACACTCTTTGAATATATTTGTATATTTATAGACTTGTGTTCTAGGGTGGGAATGCTTTGGGTATAACTCTCTTTGGCTCTGTAGCATCTCGTGCTATAATCTCCTCGTATCCACACTTGATAATGAAGGAAGAACTTTTATTTATAGTGTGGATTTGAATGTTACCGTTGGAGAGAATCACATTCAAATCCATACTATTCTTGTAAGTACAGCAGCTTCTTCAGGCTGGTTGTCTTCCTCTCATTGATCCACGTCTTGACTGATCTTCTGATCATCTGATCAGGTCTGTTTTGGTCATCTGATCTTCTGATCAGTTGGCTTAGCTTTTCTTCTCTTCTGATTTTGCACAGCTCATCAGTTAACTCGGAACTCATCTAACTCATCTGATCTCGATCAGTCTCGTCTGCAGTCTCCTCTGATCTTGATCATCTACTTCTGATTTCGTGAGTTCCCCCTCAATTTGTTCTCTCGTTCCCCCTCAACTTGTTATCTGTAGATTAGCTTCAAAAACACAAGTTGATAATGTTTTGGCATAATTCATCAAAACAAAAATATCCCAACATGATATAATTCCCTACTTATCTTGAATAATAACCCTCAAATAATCTAACCTATTTAATATAATTAAAATTACTAATTGAAAACTAAATTACTATATTGAATTTACTGATTTCTTTGCATATCCCAAAGAATTTTTTTAGTATTTTTTTTTTTTGAAATTTGGGCTCGTGGTACTAAATTAACTTAAGGCATAAATATACATAGGTGATTGTTTTTGGGTTCAGACCGGCTAGAGCTCAATCTTCGCCCCACACGTGAATATGTCCATGTATATAATGCAATTGAACATGTAGTTAATCCCAATAATTAATTTCTTTCTTTTAACCTATGAAATGGAGAATTCTTATTTCCCCAAAGTATTAAATATACGAATAGTTAATCATTAAAGTATTAAATCTTGTTCAGATTAGTTACCTATAGTTTAAAATCCTGATAAGATTAGTTACCTGTAGTTTAAATTTCTGATCAGATTAGTTACCTATAGTTTAAATTACTACCATGATATTTTTATGTGTTAATAAGAAATTAATCACAATTTGAATTCTAGATCAGATTAGTCCTTGTTGGTTAACATATACTTTTGGCCTTACCCTTTCCGAACCACTGTCTAACAATTATTATATATAAAAATCAGTTGATTGCTAGGTGTTGGTTGAAAAAGTCTTCTGTGTTGGGGAATTAGTTACCTATAGTTTAAAATCTTCGATAAGATTAGTTATCCTGAAGTCAAAGTTTAAATCCCGAAATGCTTTTCAGATACCTCGATAATCCCAACCGAGTCCCGAAAAGAGATTAGTTGCTTGGACCTATCAATAGTTTAAATTACTTTGCCGTCTGAATGGATGTTTTTTTTATGTGTTAATAAGTGAAATTAATTGTGAATTTGAATTCTGGATTGATTCGAATATCGATTAGTCCTTGTTGGTTAACATACTTTGGTTCGTAGCCTTACATCCTTTCTCCCCGACTCTTTGAGAAATTCACTATCATATTAGCAATTAGTTTATACTCAACTTCGCTTAAAGTTTTTTACTCATAGTTTTCAACCCGACCTTGAGTTTTTTGACTACCTCCGTAGTTTCTTCAATAAGCTTTTTGAGCTTACTTTCTCCTCTAGAGTTTTTTTACTACTCCAGTGTTTACTAACTTTATGTACTTTTCACCAACTTTTGGAATGGTTTCTAGGATGAGATATCCTTTACAAAAGCACAATGCAAAGGTTTAGGATAAACTAAGCTTTGGATGTGGATAGTAAAGTGATGGATATAGAAGCACTTGGGAAATTAATTTGGTGCTTTAACTTTTTTGCAAGAATAAGTTTGAGCTCTTGAGTTCGTATAAATTTTTAACCTTACAAATTTAGAGGTCACCAAGATTTATAGGCATCTAACCATGGGTCATCTTGAAAACTATAAAATTGGAGAGAGAAATCGTGAGTTCCCTCTTATGGTGTGTGGAGAAACGGCTATATTTAGGATTTGAAACTCCCTAAACGTTTTGCAATAGCCTTTTGAAGAACATTTGATTGAAGGTTTTTGTGAAAGGATATGTCTTTCTTTTTTGACTTTTTGTCTTGGTAAAAAAGGTCACCTTTCAACGGCTCTTTTGGTTACAAACTCGAGTTTGATATAACCTTAACAACACTGCCGACTTAGTTCCTCTTATTCTGCGATTTGAATTATTTCTTTAAGGGTGGGTTTCTAAAAATATTGGGATAGATATATTGATAACTCGGAACATGAGGTTTCATTTTGATGATCGAAGTTCTTCAATAATTCAATGTTTATTCTTGATCTTCAAAAAGATCTTATCTTGCGTCAATCTTGGGATCTTCGAGTCTTGAGTGGTCTTCCGAGTCTTGAGAGTCTTACGAGTCTTGAGTCTTTCGAGTCTTCAAATTTATCTCGACCGATATATTGAAGTCTTCATTTTAGTCTTGAGTTCTCGGTTTCCATCTTGAGTCTTTAGAGACTTCCGGTTTCATCTTCGAAACTTGATGATCTTAAACATCTTGAGTTCTTGAGTCTTGAACCTATCTAACTAAAATTTGACTCATTCATTTTTGATAACATCCCCGAATACTCTAAACGAAAATCAACTATCAAGATCATTTCAACATGTCATACTTAGGGGTTTTGGGATCTTAATCAAAATCATATAATCTTTTATTAAATTCATCTCCCAACAATTTCTTTTTTTTGATGATGCCAAAACCTATCTTGTTACGGATATATAACCTATACTCGTGTTTCTTTATCTATTACAAGATTGGTTATGTCTCTCAACAATTACTTCAAAGAATTAATCTCCCAACAACTTCATCACTAAACAAAATGAATCGGGCATATCAAATATAAAGACATGTAAAATAAGATAATGAGATATTATCTTTTGAGCATAATGATAAATCTTCATTGATGATAAGTGTACAATTCCGATTACAATGAATTTATCAAACAAAATCAAAAAGACAAAAATTTAAAGAATGTAAAATCTTACGAGTCTTCGTTTTTAGTCTTGTGATCTTCGATCTTGCTTTCTGTTTGCTTCATTTTGACTTCATCGGTGGGCACTTCCGGATCAAACATTCGAAGAATTCATTTAACGATAATTCGGATTGTTTCGATTAGTTGATAATCAATTTCTTGAATAATGGCCTTTTCATTTACCAAGCCATTACCAAGTCTCGGAGGAGGATAGGAAATGGTGGGGCTACTAAATCACCTTCATCCGCAAGGTTAATCCCTTTGTAAATACTTTGGATAAAAGGTGAGAAGATATTCAATGAAAGCTTAGTTGCTCGTCCGAGCCTTCCCTCTCCATTGACGAGAACATCATAATTGAACCGAAGGTTCTCTTCACTTCTTCTCACATGTCGTTGAGTTTAATGGGCATCCATTTATCAACATGGGGCCAAAAGAGCGCTTTCGATGTTCCTTCCTCTTGCTCATAAACTTTTAAAGAAATTCGTCTATCTTTTTTTACGATCACGAAGACGCACTTTTTAGCTTGTTCTTTTTGGAGTGTTATCGAGCCTCTTTGGTGTTGAAGACTTTCAAAATATAGATCTTCATCATTGGGTTGCTTCGGGTTGAACAACGCCCAAGGCTTTCCTCTTTAGTCCATTCGGAAGCTTGTTCCAACCTTGATGATTTCTCTCATGCAACCTCAAGCTTGGTTTGCTCGTTTAATGTATAACTTCTCTACTTGAGCAAATTTTAACTTCTCGAGAAGCGACTTCTTTAAAGGCTTGGGCTAGATTGTACATTTTATTTTATCATGAACTTCCGATTTTGGGTCCGCACCATAGTTTGGAAGAACCTAGAAATAGTCCATTGATTTGCTACTTAGAAATGATCTTGATTCCATTCTCCTAATGTGGTTCTAAAAGGAGATATGTGGGGGTGTAGATGCATCTTTAACATCTCTGTCATATGATGCTCATTTCACAAAAACAAAATTTCTAGAAATTGACTGTGCGACATTATTTATGGACTATCGACTCCAAACTTTTCATTGACTTTTGGTCTGGAGGTCGAACTTGTCGAGTGTTTTGGAGTACTATTGAGAAAAAAAGGCTAAGTCTCCATTGTGTCCGCTTGATTTAAACGTTCTTCCATCGAGTAAGTTTGAAAAATCTTCTCAGTTTCTCCAAACAATCAATACATGTGTCATAGAATATTCTTGATCCTAATGACCATCCTTAGCCTCGGTAAATGATATTAACGTTCATTTGTTGAAAAGAAGGAGACTACACGAAGAAGCCCCGATTATCCAAAAGTCTCTTTTCGATGTGTTTGATCTCCATCTTTGAAGCACATCAAAGGTTGATTTTCAAGGTGTGAAACAACATATTGGCTCAATTCATGTCTCGGGAAAAGATTGAGGATATCGTCGTCATAACAAGATATATTTATCGGGGTATAATCAACGGGGTATCGGTCAAGGTCGAACACTTCGATGATGAAGTCCATGAGCAAACATATTGATCCTCAAGGTATGATTTCTAAGTTAGTTGGCATGTGTTTTGAATCAGATCGAATTGGTTTTGAGAATTAAAACATTTGGTAAAAAAAAAAAAATATTATTTCTTGAGAAAAAAGCCAATTTGGTCCCATTTGTAAGTTGAGAAAGAAAAAAATGTAATTGTGTATTTGTTTAGAAATTGTAACTTGAAACACTTTGGAATATAAATTTATTAAGTTTAGCCTTATAAAAGAACGGGTTTGTTAATTTGGAATATTTAAAAGTCTTATAGGTCTTACCAAGGAAAAAGAAATTTTAGATTTAGGGAATGGGGTTGAGTTGAAATACATTAATCTCAAAATATAGGCAATTTTGGTGGCATGGTGGAGAAATCCATTTTTAATGATTGGCTTGCTCTAACACCATATCCGGACTAAAATTTGAAAATGCAAACGCCATCAATCTAAGCTTGGGTACTAATCGCTCCAAACTCCCCTTAAGACGGAACAAATCCATGAAGACAAATTGTGGTTTTACACAAAGTTGCCTCAAACTTCACAGATTCTAGACAATCCTATCATATAAACATATATTAATAATCAAACACATCATTTAGATTTTTCGGGATAATCAATCCTCTCAAAATTGACGTATTTTTGCTCTAGATGATGTTAGTGCATACAATCTTCTTCATCTATTTTCAAATTGCGCGAGATGAATTCGATTTACCTTTTCGAACTTGTCCGGGTTTTTAGATGAAGTTTTTTCGGATGTTTGGGTACTTCCGCTTTGAGTTGGTTGAAGTCTTCAAAAAACCTAGAGCACGGCTTATTTGGTAGAGGTTAATACAGTTTATTTTAGAATATGATTTATAAATTCGGTTCTTTTGGATCCGATTTTGACTATATTTTCTAGCACTTGAGAACATTCTAAAAACTTTTTTAGTCTCTTTCTTAGAAAAGAATATCAATAAGTATGTCAAACTACTACCAATGTGTTCACCGCCATTAGTCCTGGTGTTATAGGACCAAAAAGATCCATAATATCAAGTATTCTTTTCAAGAGAAACCTCAACTTTACTTTTAAATGGGATCAATTTTCGAGCATGCATCACAAATATGTTCCTTCTTGAACACTTCGTTAGGTAACCCTCTTACAAGAGCTAATCTTGCAAGCTTGTCAAGGGTTTTGAAATTTAGGTGATTCATTCTTTTTGCCATAACCAACGGGTAAATGGAACTTTTAGCAACTAAACATGTATCTTTAGGAGTTTCCAAAAAGAAATACACATTCCCTTTTCTTGTACCCGACAAAGAGTACGCGTGATGTATCATTTAAAAAACATAAGTTCTTAGAGACAAAACCTTTGAAGGTAATAAGTTTTTCAAAAATTGAAATTGGATATTTATATTTCCAAAGTTCCATACTTTGTTATTCCAAAAGTGATTTCTGGGCCTCTTTGTTCAACATAGTTTTTGTATCTTCTTTGTATGTTCATATGTCTTGAACATATGTCAAGATACCAAAGCTTTTTTATTTTCACAAGCCATGTGATCTTTAGTTAGATTTCGGTTTTGCCCCTTGTTTTTCCTTGAAAAAACAAAATTTTTCAATTTGTGAGGGTTAACTATGGAATCCAAACAAAACTCTAATCACTTTAGACGATTGTCTTCCATAAACCATACATTTACTACTCACGGGTGCCTTAGGTTTCACTATGTATGAAAGAAAATGAACCTTTTGAATTCTTCTTTGGTTCAAGCCTTTTGTTCCATTGCTTTGGCTTAGTCATTGGTGATGCGAATCTTTGTTGAAGAGTAACCAAGGGCAAGTGGAGTTTTTTGTATTTTATTATTTCATTACGAGGACTTGGTCTCTTCGGTTGAGAATAATGTTAGTGTTTCTTTTAAACCTCGATGGTTCTTTAGATCCTTTCAAGTTTGCATTCTTAGGCTTTGAAGCTTTTGAAGTAAAAGTTTTCTATTTGTTCGGGTTTTAAAAAAAAAAAAAACAATGGGCATTACTTGATTGAAGTGTATGATTTAACAAAGATTGTCTTCTTACTAATTGGAAAAGAAGGATGACCTTTTTCCCTCAGAATGTATCCCAAAGATGATCAAGGTAAATGAATTTTTATTACTTTAGATGCATTATTCAAGTTAACCTGCACTATCCTGATGAGTTTCATGCTTAAAGGTCATTGAACTTAGTTGATTATGAATTTCTTAATTTATATATATATATATATAATATCCGGTTCATATATATATATATATTTCCATTTTAGATTTATATTTATTTTTTACGCTCTTGAGTTTTATTTAGCATCCTTAAAAAAAACATAGTCCTTCATCGATTCTCAAAAGAATCCATCGATAAATGAGGATGATATGAACTTGAAAACTCTTGAGGAGTTGAGAAATAAGAAGAGTTTATAATGGCCTAGATGTCATCACTTTCACATGTCGAGAATATTTTCGAAAGCTAGATTCTTAGAGTTGTTCTTCTGCAACCATGGCCTTTTTGTTTGAGAATGGTCTCTTTTTAGCTTTCATCTCTTCCCAAAATTACTCAATGACAATTGAAGTGACCTTTATTTTGACAATTATAGCATTGGCATATCATCATCATTTCTTCTTTAATTTTGTTTTCTTAATACGGATGAAAATCAAGTTATTCTCTTGTTGATCGTCCTTTTTATCCGTACTGTGGTAAAATTTGTATTTTCCAAAAATTAAGAACAAAAAAACCTCTTTGCCAACTAGCTTTTCCTCAAGCTCATCCCGATGTTTGGCATGGGGGTTCTCGGACTCTTTAGTTTCTGGGTTTTTCTTTGGCTTTTAAAGCCACATTTTTACGATGAAGAAGAATCTTTCTTTGTCGACCTTTTTATTTCTTATATTACAAATTCAAGGTTTTGGCGAAGATAAAGACTTGTTGGTATGGCATGAACTAATGTTCTTGGTGTTTTCAATCACCCTTTGGAATATATGGTAGAATTCATTTAAGAATTTTCAATCCAACTTCTCTTTGTGGATATTTCTTCCAAGTGCATTTAGATCATTCATGAAGTGAATTTGAAAATTGATTCACCATCATCCATTTCAAAAAAAGATTCTTGAAAGTTTGTTTTCTTTTTATATGATTTGTGTTAATTGAAAGGTAGTGAGAATATCTCTTTAAAGAAGATATGTTTACGGTGAGAGATCATTCCCATCACACCATCATCAATTGTCTTGTATAGTGTGTCTTTTTGCAATGTAGTCTAGATTGACTAACTTTCTCTCCTCGGGGAGTTAGTTGGTCATCGACTTAGGAAATCTGCTCTAGGATCAATTCTTTCATCTTCGGCCCTCCGGGATTCACCACAATGAATTTGAATGGTCCTTGAGAAACCACTCTCCACATACGCTCATGTTTGGAATACGATGTGCTGGATTCTCGGTCTCCATAGATCATAGTTCTCATCGAGAACGTGGGAAGTTTTTTAGAAGACATTTTTACGATCTTTTGAAAAAGAAAAATTTCAAACAAATAAGATCGATTCGGATAGACCACAAGTATTTTTGAAAATAAAACTTTGGTCAACACAAAGAAAGTGATCAAGTTTTTCGATACCACTTGTTGGTCGGTGAAAACGAGTCTTACACGTGTATGGGGGAATTGTTCGATGATTTTAAAACTTTTTTTCTTACCGAGGTCGATTTGGGTGGAACAATGGCGAAGATTAGGTTATACATAATGAAGGTTGAGATTCTAGAACTTCGTTAGATGAAATTATTAGTTGCTGAAATTATTAGTTAGAGAACTTTGTTAGGTGAAATTATTAGTTGTTGAAATTTTAGTTAGAAAACTTTGTTGGGTGAATTTATTAGTTGCTGAAATTGCTTTTCAAGTTGTTTGAAAACTTTGTTGGGTGAAATTATTAATTGCTGAAATTGTTAGTTAGAAAAACTTTGACTACCTCGTAGTTTACTTACTCAACTTCGGCCACTGGACTGAAACTTTACAACCCGACCTTGAGTTTTGTTAGAGTTTACTAACTCTTTGTTAGGTTAAACTAACTTCTCCTTAGAGTTTTTTCGACTACTCGCGAGTTTTAATTAGTCACCAACAAATACTCCAAAAAGGGTTTGGGGTTTCTTTTGTTTTAGGATGAGATATCCTTTACAATGAAGCACAATGCAAAGGTTTAGGATATTATTAGTTAGATAAATCTTTTGCTTTAAAGTGAGCTCTTTCAATATAGAAGCACTTGGGAAATTCAAGGTATTTTTGCTTTAACTTTTTGCAAGAAT
The DNA here is from genome assembly GCA_037126765.1 of Stenogyne calaminthoides. Taxonomy (NCBI): domain Eukaryota; kingdom Viridiplantae; phylum Streptophyta; class Magnoliopsida; order Lamiales; family Lamiaceae; genus Stenogyne; species Stenogyne calaminthoides. The sequence continues at coordinate 836,127 of JBBCBC010000012.1, forward strand.
AAGTTTGAATGTATAAATTTCCGTAACCTTACAAAGTAGAGGGTCACCAATTTATAGGCATACACCAAGGTCACTCTTGAAAAGTTAAATTGGAGAGATAGCCGTGAACTTTTTTGAGAAACTTGGCTATATTTAGGATTTGAAACTCCCTAACACGTTTTTTCTTTCATTAATCAAAGTAAACACAATTTGTAATTTTAGTTTTTTCTTTTGACTTTTAAATCTCAACAAACTCCGAGTTTGATATAACAATTCTTAGTTCCTCTTTGATTTTTTTGAATATGGATACATATAGGTGTAATTAATTCTACCCATCTTCCTAAATCGAAGTTCTTCAAGAAAATTTATTCTTTGTTTAAACTATGTTGAATTATGTTTGATAGTTTTGATTTTGGTCTTCTTGACCGATATTACAGTCTTCATGTCAATTCTTGTTTTCCATCTTAGTCTTTAGAACTTCGGGTTTCACTTTTTATTCGGTGAAACAATTGAGTTCTTGAGTCTTGAAACTTTATCTGAACTATATCTGTTTACATTTTTGATAACATTAAATCGACTCAACTAAAGATCATTGAACATGTCATACTTAGGGGTTTTTGGGATCTTAATCAAAATCATATAATCTTTTATTAAATTCATCTCCCAACACTAGGTTTTCATAGAATTCTTATATTTTGGCCTTCCCCTTTTTGAGTGTTACACTTATGTATTTTAACTTTTTGAATTTCTATAGAATTCTTAAAAGTTAATTTACCAAAGTATGAATGTGGATAGAAGTTGGATGGACTTGCCAAGGTTAATGGATGCCTATAATGATGGAGTTCAACTCTTTCTGAATTTTGCACTTTCTAATTCTAATGATGGGTTGATCTTGTGTCCTTGTAAAGTGTGTAAAATGGGATATGTAGAGAACGAAAAAATTGTTGAAGCACATTTGATAACTCAAGGTTTTGTGAAAGGATATGTTAAGTGGTGTTCCACGGTGAACTTTCGAATAGTGTGCGTAGTTGATTGTTTTTCTTTGGTGGGTGGGTCTTACGATAACATGATGGAGTTACTTCATGATCGGTTTCCAATGTTTAGTGAAGATAACAATATGGGATATGAAGACGAGGAGGGCCGAAACACCAAATCAAGAAGTTGAAAAGTTTTTTATAGTTTTTAAAGATCTTTGAACTAGAATTATATATAAGTTCTCAAAGTCATTCATTCATTGTGTGAATGCTACAAATCAAGTGTCTTGGGAACTAGAGTAATCGTCGGCATGATCTTTGGATTTACTAAGGGAATCTTTTCGGAGGGAGTTTAGAAGAACTTTAATGATGCTTTCGGGAAAACATTAAGAGATTTAGTTCTTGATTACAAAAGATAGATTCATGCATAAAATTGCGATGATCTATTTAGGCGTAAACATTTCAACTTGTGATACTTGTGGTGAATCTTGGTGGAAAGAATAATGGTAACGATATTCCGGCGTTGATAATGCTATGAATAAAAAAACCGAAAAAAAAAAGTGGCAACTAAATCATTTGGCATTTTCCTTTGAAGCCAAGATTACGAGATTATTTGGCAGATTAAATTGCATCTCACATGACATTTGATAGGTGATGGCATATATTGATTCTTGATTGATATTTGACTACAATCATCCAGATTTTTGCTAAAGAGCCTCAAAATATTTTGGGGTTGTACCGATGGATTTAGTCCATATTGAAGCATGATGATTAACCATAGTACTTGGCGATCGTTTTAATGCCTTATAACTTACCACCGGAGAGTATGAAAAGTCATATTTTATGTTATCTACTCTTATGAACCTACAAATAACATTGATGTTACTTAGAACCTTTATTTCTGAGCTAAAGGAATTGTGGGATGTAGATGTCAACACATATGATGCTTCACAAAAACAAAATTTCAGATTTATGCGACATTATTATGGACTATGACGCTTCTTGGTCTTGCGAACTTGTCCGGGCCGAGAGTACTAAAGGAAAATATGCATGTCCCGTTTGTCTTAAACATATTGAAATCGATTATATTTGAAAAATTCTCATAAACAATGTTACATGTGTCATAGAATATTCTTGCCTAATATAAATGATATCGTTCATTTGTTGAAAAGAAGGAGAAGAAAATGATTATCAAAAATCGATGTGTTTGATGAAGTGAAGCACATCCAAAGGTTGATCCTCAAGGTGTGAAACAACATATTGGCTCAATTCATGTCCAAAGGAACGAACAAGACTCTTTATCAGATAATCAACATAGTTTGTAACACGATGATGAAGTCCATGAGCAACATATTGATCCTCAAGGTATGATTTCTAAGTTAGTTGGCATGTGTTTACTGAATTGGTTTTGAGAATTAAAACATTTGGTAAAAAGAAAAAATATTATTACGACAAAAACGACAGCTGGTCCCATTTGTAAGTAAGTGAAAGAAATATGTAATTGTGTATTTGTTTAGAAATTGTACCAGACTTGAAACACTGGAATATAAATTTATTAAGTTTAGCCTTATTAAAGTGTGTTAATTCCATATTTAAGAGAGTCTTGTAGGTCTTACCAAGGGAAAAAGAAGTAGAAGGATTGAAAACATTAATCAAAGAAGAGAGAAATCCATTTTTAATGTTGCTAACCGACCAGTGGGTGAAAATGCAAACGAGTCAGCTACGGAACAACATGAAGACAAACAAGGTACACCATTCTAGAGCATATAAACATATATTAATAATTATGATTTTTCATTTATGTTCATGTTAACGACTTTACTTTCAATAATTTAACAATTTTTTTTATGTTTGGGTACTTGTAGATGAAGTCTTCAAAAAACCTAGAGCTAGAGGTTATACATATATGCCTCGCCTTTGGGCTATAAGTTCTAGCAACTTGGACATTCAGCGTCTACAGGTAGAATTCAATAAGTATGGAAAGCCAATTGGTCCTAATAAAAGCAAGTATGTTGAGTTCTTGGGATCAATTGTGAGAAATGGAAACTTAGTGCCATTAGATTTTAAAGATTGGCACAAGGTACCAGCAACTTTTAAAAAAGATATGCTGGACAAAGTGAAGGTAATAATTTTAAAAATTGAAATTTATTTATATTGTTACTTTGTTATTACAATTTCTTACGTGATCAAACATGATTTTTAGGAGTGCTTTGTTCAGTTGGATATGACAAATTTATTTTACAAGCTTTGGGTAAAAGTTAAGGCGTTCAAATGCAAGAGTTAAAACAAATTACTTCAAAAGTTAACTATGGAACAAAAAAAGGCCTAATCTGAGAAGATGAGAGGGTGAAAGAAACCCAATGGAAGTCTCTCGTAGAGCATTGGTGTAGTGAAGAGTCAAAGGTGGTCTTTTTGTATTTTTTATTTCATTACACGTTATAGTAATGTTATACTTTTAAACCTTGGTGTTATTACATATTCTATAAAGCATCGAAAAAATAAAGAAAAATAGAAACCGAAGAAAATGCACAACAATTGGAAAAAGGAGTTTTGCTCAAGTGTATGAAGATGTCAATAAAATTTGCAAACCTCAATGGCGTTTAAAACTGATGCTTGATATATATATATATATATATATTTTTTATTTTTATTTTTTTTTTTTTTGGGGAAGAACATCTATAAAATTTGGGATAGAAGGATGATATAGTTTTGATATAACTAAAGCGGCACATATTTTCAAAGTGCTATTTCGGCGGGATGGCAATTCATCTAATCCCAAAATTACCAATAATTGGTGAAGCTTATTATTCACTTCTCTAATTTTGTTTTCTTAATAGGTTGTAAATCAAGTTATTCTCTTGTGATAATTTTTATTGTGTAAAAATTAGGTATATAGGAAAAAAACTAAAGACGTAGGCCCGGTGATATATATTCTCAAGTCCTTGGCGAAGATAAAGGTGGATGATAAATGTATGGTTATGGGGTAAAGCCGATCAAAAGGATGTATATGGTAGTAATTCATTTGGCGGGGATGAATCCAATAAAATGGAGAATTTGAAAAAATAAAGTTAATTGAAAGGTAACAAACATCACAAATGTAACGTCAACAAAAATAATAAAAATAGGCCCTCTGCCCCGCCTAATCCAATCTGCCCCCCTCAATTTGAATATCCACTGCCTAATTAGGCCCTCAAGTGCGATAAAATTGGATGCATATAAACTTCGTTTTATCTATTATTTGTTCTTTAATAGCCAAATGGGGCATGTTAGAGTTATACATAATGAAGGTGATTGTCTAGAACTTCGTTAGATGAAATTATTAGTTCTTTGAAATTATTAGTTAGAGAACTTTGTTAGGTGAAATTATTAGTTGTTGAAATTGTTAGTTAGAAAACTTTGTTGGGTGAATTTATTAGTTCTTTGAAATTGTTTGTTTGAAAACTTTGTTGGGTGAAATTATTAATTCTTTGAAATTGTTAGTTAGAAAACTTTGTTGGGTGAAATTATTAGATGTTGAAATTGTTTGTTACAAAACTTTGTTAAGGTTAAACTATTAATTTTATTAGTTAGAAAAGTTTGTTAGGTGAAATTAAAATTAATTATTAGTTAGAAAAACTTTGTTAGTTCTTGAAAATAAAATAATAATTAAGACAATTCTAATTTAGTTGAGTTAGGGAGAACTTTTGTATATATACTTGTAATTTCTCATTAATCAAAGTAAACACAATTTGTAATTTTAGTTTTTCTCTAAATCTCAACATTATGTCGTTCAGCGATTTTTGTTGAATATGGATACATATAGGTGTAATTAATTCTACCCATCTTCCAAAATAAGTAAATTTATTGTTTAAACTATGTTGAATTATGTTTGATAGTTTCTTGATTTTGGTTTCTTGTTTACAATAACCGTTAGCTGCAAAGGGTTACATTGTTTCTTGTTGTGGAAAATATGGTTTATAGTTCCAATTAAATTCCATGTTTTCCCCATTTCTTGAATCTTGGACTGGGTTTAGAATAATAATATTTGTTTTAATTGGGAGCAAAGACTCTTTAAATGGTATTTTCTCCAACCCATGTTCTTGAAAGACATCATTAATAGTTTAGATCCGGTTAAGCTATTAGGAAATGAAGAATTATTAGGACTGAATGGTGTGAGGTGAAAGTTATTGTGGCAATTAAATATGATTTTAACTATTAATCCGAAAAGTTGGAGGTGTCAAAAATATTAGATTTTATAGGACAAAGCATCGTTTGGCCAAAGCATCTGGTAAGTCTCTAATGATAATCTTTCATTTGTTTCAACTTAGTTACTTTCAAGTTCAAGCATTAATTACTTCACTTTTTATTAGTTATTATATGTTCAATTGGCGGATCAGAAGATAAAAATAAAGTCAAAACAAAATGGATTGTCACACGTAATTTAAGTGCAATTTATTATTGAACTAAAAGTTTTGGTACATTTGATTGTATTGATTTTGATTGATATCTATTACTTTTTCGTGTTTTTAGATGTCACAATATATTTTCTTGATATACATTTGATTGTTTTTGTGTTTACAAGTTAATGATAATATTTTATTATTATGATCTTTATGTATATGGGTACAAATGATTTGAATTATTATATTATTATATATGTTTGAGGAGGTACATAGATATGCATATATGTACAATTTCACTTATATCATATCAAAAATTGATATTATGTGACATAAAAAAAAAGGTATTAAACAAGGTAGTTAAATTAGTTATATATAATCTAACAAAAAGAAAATGTCATAAATTTTTTTTTCGTAAAATATGGTGTCAAAAAAATGAAAAATAAATAGGTAGTTAAATTAGTTATTTATATTCTAACAAAAAAAAAAAAAAAAAATATTTATAAACTATAAAAAAAAATAATTTGTGACACATTTAAGCGTCACTAAACGAGGTAGTTAAGTTAGTTATGCATAAAAGTGACGCAACAAAGACCACAAAAAGCTTATCATGACACATAAAGCGTCACAAGACAACGTCTTTTATCGTGGTAAGGGTAGTTATAAGGTTTAAAAATAATGTTACAAGGTCACAAAATATTTAAAAATCACTACTATGATGCATAGTTTACGATACATATAACAGGCGTCAAAAAAAAAAAATGTAATAAATCATGTAAATATTCAACTATATACAAATTTTAGTGATGCGAATTAAAACCATTTTTTCTAGTAGTGAGTACATGATTAATAAATTAACAAATAACTACATATATATAACAAATATTTTACATGGTAATAATATATTTTATAATTGCCACAGAATTTTTTAAATTGAAGGATGATAATCATGAGTTCAGCAGATTGATCTTTCCTGTAAGAGTGAAGTTGCTAAAAAAATCCCTCCCATAATGTGCATTTCATTCTTGTACTCCTATTAAAATTGAATGATAAACCCGATCAAAAAATAAATAAATTGAACGATAAAATATTTAATAAATTAATAACATAGTAAGTAACACTACAAAAATAATAAAAATATTACCACCAATCCTCAATTTGAATATCCAAAAAAACAGTTCAACTTCATCAAAACAAATCAATTATGTTTCAAATTGTAAAAAAAGAACATTTTTCAAACATCAAATAAGTAAATATATAAACAAAAAAGGTTATAATATTGTAATAATGAAAATTAAATTGAAGAAATTATCTTCAAATAATATAACAAACCTCGAAGGATCTTATCTTTCTCAAATAATGCACTATTTCATCAAAAGAAATAAAATGAAATTGAGATTTAGTCAACTTCATTGGTGAACACCGTTGAACGTTGGTATGAAAAATGATGGTCAACTTGTACAAGTGATCAGTTGCATGCATCTTTCCCACATTTTGACATATCCCAAAGTTGGATATTATATAAGTACTCCCCTCTTTAATCAAATTCTCAAATTTCTTGATAAGATTTTCCGAACTGCTGCTTGTATTTTGATTCCCTGCAAATAATATACAGGAGAAATATAAATTAGCATAATTAATATAAAGCATCAAAAAAATCCTAGCATTATTATTTGTTAAATATAATAATAAAAAATATTTTTTTAGAATAATATAATTACTTATATTCTCATCAATTAAAATTAACTCGTAGTTAAACTTTTACTTAGATTCTCGAGACACCATCATCCATGAACGCATGACCTTAACCTTTAAGGTCCAAGTCTCTTTTTCAGGATTAATAGTACTAATGGGGGCAAATTTTGAATCCATTACCTAAAAATATATATATATATACAACAACAAAAAAATTTATGTAATAAACTATAAATATTCAAGAAAATAAAGACATTTTGTGGAATAAATAGTTTTCTCAAATAAAAAAAAAACTTGTAAAAAATCATTACGTGGAGAATATGTAAAAGAGAAAAGCTAGTTAATTGGAATGATGAGTGAATGTAAAAATAATGTGAGGCCTATATTTATAGGTAGATTAGTTTGTAATAATTAAAGATTAGATGTATAATTAGCACCAACCATTAATGAAAATCATTAATGCAAAATAATTAGTATTTAATTTATTTTTTAACAGGATAGTAGTATTTAGAGTAGTTGCACATGTATCATCGATGTCATGTAGATATTAATACCACAATGTAATAATTATACATTTTAAAAATTCAGAATAAAGTAAAATTGTACCTCATGCTTAATTTTCTCCCTAAAAATAAGTACCACATTCATTTGACCGTGTATTCGGCTTAATTAATCCCACAATAAAGACATTTTGTGGAATAAATAATTTTCTCAAAATGAAAAAAACTTGTAAAAAAATCATTACGTAGAGAATATTTAAAAGAGAATAGCTAGTTTATCGGAATGATGAGTGAATGTAAAAATAATGTGAGGCCTATATTTATAGGTAGATTAGTTTGTAATAATTAAAGATTAGACATATAATTTTTTTTAAAGGCAATCAATTACTCCCTCCGTCCCATTTGAGCCTTCACACTTACTTTTTATCGTGTTTTAGCGAGCGAGTTGTTTATTAGTATTTGAAATGATAAAGTGACTTTTAAAGAGGGGTATGATAGATCTACCTCTCTTCTATTATATATCTCTTTAAAAATTACTTGATCATTTCAAATACTAATAAAAAATTCGCTCGCTAAAACACGAGAAAACAGTAAGTGTGAAGGCTCAACTGGGACGGAGGGAGTACAATAGTTTTCTAAGATAATCAATTACAATAATTCCTTCTACCACCGAGCACATGGCAACATCATTTCATCTCGCTGTAGACCAGAACCACAATCACCACAAGAGGGAGATCACCCGAAACTGCAACTCGGAACGTCAACCACACCGCAACGCAACAAGAGGGGGATCACCACCCCACAAGAGGGGGACCACCACAAGAGGGAATAAATATTCCTTCTCCGTGTCTCGAACCCGGGACCTCAAGGCCTCAGGTGGTGGAGCTCTAACCACTTGAGCTATCAACGCTTGTCAGATTAGACGTATAATTAACACCAACCATTAATGAAAATCATTAATGCAAAATACTTAGTACTACCCCCGTCCCATAAAAGCGTGCACACCTACTTTATTATCGAGTTTTTGTGAGCGAGTTGTTTATTAGTATTTCAAATGATAAAGTGATTTTTAAATAGGTGTATTATAGATCTACCTCTCATCTATTGCATGCATCTTTAAAAATTATTTTATCATTTCAAATACTAATAAAAAACTAAATTTCAGAAAAACACGTGAAAAACAAGAAGCGATGCATGTTTTTTTTTGGGACGGATGGAGTATTTAGCTTTTTTTTTTACAGGATAGTAGTATTTAGAGTAATTGCACATGTAACATCGATGTCATGTGGATATTAATACCACAATGTAATAATTATTCATTTTAAAAATTCAGAATAAAGTAAAATTGTACTTTATGCTTAATTTCCTCCCTAAAAATAAGTAACATACATTTGACCATGTATTCAGCTTAATTAATCCCAAAATAACTTCTCAAAATAAATTTCTATGCTTAATTTCTATGCTTAATTTCAGAAGTTTTAAATATACAACAAAAGAAATTATGTAATAAACTATAAAACTAAGTTACTATAAATAACTTCTCACAGAATTGCAAGGATTTAAAATGGAAGCACCACGTGCATTTCGAGAAATTCACAAATAGTATATAGAAAATTTGTCTCGAAATTCACAAATAATATATAGAAAATTTGTTTTTTGCACAAAGATTAAGAAATATAATATAAAATGTGTAGTGAGTTATTGAGACGTGACATGTGAATGATAAAAATTAAAGGGGGTAGCCGGTACATTTACTTTCTATTTAAAAAAATAGAAAGCTTTACATGAGACCTCCTTTTGACAAAATTAGAAGTTTAACAAGGGACGGAGATTATTAGTTAATCAATAGTACTGTAGAAGACATGCAATTGAAATTGTATACGTATAATTTAAAACTCAACATATTAAATTCATCAAAATCAAAAGTGATAAAATAATTTACATGGTGACTATCACTATTGGAAAAATAAACAATGTCTGTTATAAAATAAAATTTATCATTTATTAATTACAAAAAATAATAATCTCCTACAAATTGAGGTTCACCAATTCCCATAACAAAACAAAAAAAGAACCATCATTCGTCGATAGTCAACTATTATAATTCATAAACCTAGTGTCCTACATAAAATTTGCCATCGGTAAACATAAAACCTACAAAATAACCCAAACAAAATAAGATTAACATAATTAAAATGTATAATATATATCTTTTTTAAAAAAATCTCCCAACGGACTTATAATAACTTGATCCAGCCCACTGATATGGTTGAGCAGGCTGGCCAACAGTACTAAAATCCATAATAATCAATTTATTTTCCAAATAATAATTTTGGTCCAAAAATACCGACAGTCGTTACTCCTTATTGAGCTACAGGCCTTAAGCTAAACAAGAGAACAAAAAAGGCTCAATTCCACAAAAGGCCCAACAAGACTATTGCTTCAAAGGAGACTAAACAAATAAGGCCCAATAAGACTATTACTTTAAAGGAGACTAAACAAATAAAGGCCCAATAGAATTGTAATAATCACTCGGTTCAAAATATCGACATTTGTTTAAAATATGGTAAAATTGTCCTTTTAAAATGTCCAATAATTATTATTTTTTCACTAATTTGATTATATACATGGAAATTATATTATATGGCTAGGTCTTGTATGCACATGAGTGCACCGTGCACTCATAGTGCATTTTAGAAGCATGCAACTTGTTATGCTGAAAAGTGCGATTTATTTATAAAGAAAAGTGCAACTGTTAATATGGGAACATAGTTGCATGCTTCTATTTGGAATAGTTGTATTTTCTATTTTGTATAGTTGCATGCTTATAAAATGCACTATGAGTCTGTGGTCTTAAGGTCATACGGTAGATCCACTCCTATTATATATATATAACTATATATGCTAAAACTGTTACAAAGTGAAAATTATAGGATTTTTCTTAAAAACCAAAAACATGGTCCAAAAAAATCAACGCGAACAACTGCTATTGAGAAGGCAATCCATAAAGTCAGGATGCTCGACCCAATAATGAAGACTAGAATACTCTCTAAACATGAGCCATAACATTGACATCACGAGAAACTCACTTAACAACAAAATTGGGATTAGAATGCAAGACATCCTTACATCCTTGAACAATACTACCAAAACCCGACCACCAACTTCGCATCCATTTCAATAACGACCCTTTCTAACCTTAATTCTTTGATCCAAAAAAGAATTTCATGAAGACCAATATTCGCCTCACCCTCTTCCGGCTTATAACTACCTGGCATAACATGAGTTCGACTGAAAATATGATTACCCCATTCATCATGAATAGTAAAGCCCAAACCCATTTCCATAATTTTCGGAAAAAATGCAACATCAATATTAACTTTCACGAAATTCCGAGGTGGTTTATGCCACCGCTTACAACTCACCTTTTCCTGTTCCTTAGAGATGCCATGTCGAGCCGCCTTAATTCCACTCCAACAAAAAACAGTGCTGCTGATAAACAACAGTTTTCTATAATAGGGATAGATGACACTATTTCAAAAAAGATTTGTATTACTTTGCAGTAAAATGTTCTGAAATATTTGAATATTTTTATAATAAAATATCATTGTTTTAGTTTAAATTGGTTGGATTAGTAATGATATAAGTTTCATTTTGGCATATGCTTGGTTGGGGTGGTTGAGAGTGAAGAATGAAAAAAGAATCAAAAAATAAGTTTGGTACATTTGTTCCATTGTTTGAATAGCGTCTTTATATTCTAAAACTAAGGGGGTGCTTGGTTTCCAAGGAGGAATGCTAATAGCAATGGAAATGATAGTAATGGATAATGGTAAAGGGTATGGTCATTTTTATTGTATTATTTGGTTAGTATTGAGAATGACTATCATTACCATAAATTGTGTTTGGTTTGTGAATTACTAAGCAATGGAATCAACTTGTCTTTTCATTTTTCTTATTTTTCTTTCTAGAGAACAACATCACTTGAATAATTTTAATTTAAATCATAAAAAAATATTTTTTAAATTTTTTTATTCAAAGGAATAAATAGAAAAAAAATTTAAGTGCAATTTTTGGGTGGAATGACTAAATGTTGAGGAATCATGATTCCTTTGGTTTGGGATATGAAATCACTGTAGCAAGTAATTAAAGTAATGAACCAAACATCATTTCTCATTTTCATTGTCATTCCCCACTTGTAAAAGGTCTCAACCAACCATCCCCTAAGAAATGAAGCATCCCACCTCATTTTGGGAGGTATATAACTTTGATAAATCACTCTCCTGTGCACCCCATTATCATCAATTCAAATTGGTGCAATTTGATTCAATTTTAATTTGGATGAACTATACACTCTAAATCCTAACCCCTAAACAATAAACTATAAATCATATATGAACCATTTGAGTCGGGTGAACCATGAACCACTTGGGCTGAGTGAACCATGAACCACTCGGGCCGGATTTGGACCCGGGTTGAAAAAAAAAATCTAAAATTGAAATTAAAGTTAAAAGAAAATTGAAATAAAAAAAAAAAAAAATTAAAACTGAAAAAAAAAAAAATTACTAAAATTAAATTGCACCAAATTGATTTGGTGCAAATGGTGCACAGTAGAATTTGTCAACTTTGATTACGTGACAAACTTTTTAAATTAATTTTCATCTTATATATATATATTTTTTTTGTAAAACTAATTATCTCAATATTAGTGATAGTATTTGGGGAAATTATTAATAAGTACAAAATTTGAGATTAAATTACTAATAGGTAGAAAATAAATTCCATATACAGTTAATATTACATACGAAAGTGCAAATATATATACATATGTGTAATCATTTTGTACCTATTAGTAAGTTGCAATCCTAAAATGTATTTATCAATAACTCTCGTAGTATTTCTCATTGTCAATCAAATATCATAATTTTATAGTTCATACTGATTTTATTTCTCACTATTATCATTATCATTTTTATTTTAATTCTTTATTACAAACCAATTGACTCTCTTGCTTGTGAAATTAGTAGTCGCAAAACTTATAGAACCAGTATGCATTAGGAAAAAATAGCGACTATTTTTTGGCCGTTGCACGGAAAATATTTCGTAAAATGGCATCACATATATTTTGTGAAGACAAAAACTCATACAGACGATCTTATACATGAGATGGAGGTACAATCTACCGCAAATCAACACCCACTTTTTCACAAAATGTTAAAGTGTCAGTATATATTATGTTCCGTCTCATCGTGAAACCGTTTCACGCAAGTCTATCTCTTTTGTGAATTATCACAAAAAATTTAACAGTCATGGAAAGATAAGTCCTAAAGTAGTTGGTTGTCAAGATAAGCTCGATTGATTATTATATCACGCATGATGTTTGGATAAGAGAAATTATTTTGTCGAAGCATATTATTTAAGGGATAAAGAGCATTATCGTGACAAATCAAAAAATTGTTGAAAATTAGGTTGTTAAGAAATTAAGAAGCTACTGCAACAAGAACAAAATCAAAGATCAGAAAATAGGTCTATCCTTTTAAGTAAACAAATAGAAAATGAAAGAAAAGGTGATTAACACAAAGTAAGTAAAACATTATGAGCGATGGCCATTTTGAGACCATCTCATTAAAGACCTACATCAAAAAAGCTAGTTGGATGAATTTATTAGAAAAAATAAACAATTGTCTTAGGAGATAGTACTGTCACATAAATTTTAATATTGGATTGCAAAATGTAGATATTCTAAAATCTAAATGTGATTGTGGTGTTTCCATTGATTTATAGTTTGTCTTTGATAGTGTCATATAAATTTTCTCTGGTGCATTGTGCAGTTCAAATGTATTTTTAAAATATGCAATTTATTTTTATAAATTAAAAATACATATTTAGTGTAAGCATGCTTCATGTTTCAGTAAAACATATGTCATGTTTAGAAATTGTTAATGAATTGTACGGTGTGTCGGTGCGTCTGATGCGCGTAAGACCTATTCGACTCTAAAAATCCACTATATTAAGAGAGGATGTACTTGTTTTGAAACACAACTCAGAACTTAAGAAGCACTTTAAAAAAATGAATCTCACTAGCTTAAAAAAAATGCTTATAACTATTATAGTTGAGTTTCAAATCAGGTCTATTGTCGAGGTTCAAGTTTTGTTCTTATTTTTCATTGAGTTAGTCATGAATGCAATGAACTTGGATTATTTGATCAATTTCATTCATTTCCAACACATTTTTCTATAATACTCCCTCTGTCCTACTATAAGTTTTTCCATTTCATTTTTCATCTGTCCCACAATAAGTTTCATGTTTCTATAAATGGAAAAAGTAACTTCACTATTCATAATTTTTATCCTCATTTTTCACACAATATTACAAAGAATGTCACTCACTATTCCACTCATTATTCCATAAACTTTTTTCCTCTTTCCCAATACCCAAAACTATCATTTATTTATATTATTTTATTATTATTCCTTAAACAAAACAATCAAAAAGAAATAAAAAAAAAAACACTTTCGTTTAATAGGTGTATATATATATTTTATAGAAGTTGATTTAAAAGCTGAATGTGGAAATCGTGTACTAATATGAGAAGTGAATCACAAAGTACTAAGTTCTCCGGGTGAGTCTGAAGTCAAACATTACCCTAAGGGCATGTTTGTTTCGCGACTATCCCGGTCGGACTTTGGACTTTACAATCTCAAACCCCATTTTGTTTTGAAACTTAAAGTAAGGATTTTGAAATCCTATTAATCATACTCTATTTCATCACCAACTACTACTCTACTTTTTATTATCTCTATACACTCACATCATCTACTTTTTTATTCTCCCAATACACTCAAAATAATATAATAATATCACATCAATCAATTTTTCTATCATCATACCCTATAAAATCCCACAATAAATATACATCTTAACTATTTATCAAGATTTTGAAATTCTAGGAATTCAAAGTCTGAAATTTCCCACGTCCACTATAAGTTCAAAACAAACATGCCCTAAGCGGCTCGATGTGGATCCATTCTCGATTTTAAGACCAATGCAACCTAATACATTTTCAATCCATGCATATTCCATTTCTTATAACAGATGTCGCGTTTTTTCGGAAATTCAATTGCCATTCGAAAAGCAAGGGGCGACGAGAAGACGTGTGATTTTTATGGGGAAAAGATTGAAGATATTGATAACCATGTTTTGCAAGTGTTTCTTATTCAAATACCAAGATTAATGTTTGAACTCGTATTTTTACTTATTGTTTATTAAATTCAGTAACATTTTCGCTGCATTATCATGAACTTATTTATATCGCTTGTTTTACTTGATTGTGTGTTAATATTTAATCTAGTTTGATCATCTAAATTAGATTATTCATGCATAATTATTAAATCACAATTTGTAATCTGCAATTATTTCAAGTTTGTGAATTGATAGCAATTAATTATGACTATCTCATCAGGGTGATATAAATTGGGATCCATCAGATCGAATGTGTGTACGTAGTTGAGATTATGTTTGTTCTTTGCCCTCTGTTTTTTATTTTGTTCATCCCGTCAGATCTGTTCATCCATCGGTATTGGTGGGGTTTCACATCGCAATAGTGCGATATGGGACCCTTGAAGAGTAGATCGTACTTTAATTTCTGTAAGTTTTAAATTGTCTTTTATTTTATAGGTATTAGATTTAAGTTATCTGTGAATCCTTGTGATAATTATATTACTCTATTGTCATCTGCCGTCTTTTCTGATTGTTCGGCCACTGATTTCTCTCCTTAGTTGAGAGTCTTTGATTTTTCTCCGAGTTGAAAGTACTTTTGTTTAATGTATCTCCTGAGTTGAGAGTTTTGATTTTGTTTTTTATCGTGTTGTCTTGTGAAAATAATTTTTAGTGTCAAGTTTATAACATAGACATCGGACATCACATCAGAGAAGGTGGTATTGACTACATTGTGAGTGTTGTGGATCGCCGAGTGGAACAATTAATAATTGGGAGTGCTTTGAGTGATTATATGATGAAGATAGCTTGTAAATTTATACTAAAACAGCTTAGTGATATCTTATTCCGTAAAAAACCAATGATTTGGCTCATCATTTTTGCTAGGGCGTCTGAGTTATTCCCAAGTCCTTATTATTGGATCGAACCTTCAACTCCTATGGATGGCCTTCTCGATATTTATTATTTTTGCATTTAAATTATAAGTTTTTTTTGAATAATAATATTAAAGAGCGTTCATTTTAGGATAATTAAAAAAAAAAAAGCCTATAAATTTCATTTATTGTTTATTGAGTGAGGGTGACCCTTTTGCAAGGTACAATAAATAAATATATGTTATTTATATTAGTTGTAGTATAAGTATAATTGAAATGTGAATTGGAGCCTTTAAATCAATTGTATTTTATTTTTGGTATGTTGATTTGTGGGGATGCTGGATACGTACGCCAAGGATCAGGTGTTTTCAGATTCATTGTTGGCCGTCCGAGCAGTGAAGGGGCAACAACAATTGCGAGTTCACACATGTATCATCTTGCTGGATGTCCGAAAGGTGTTTAGTCTCAGGTGTTCGCTGGCATTCACATTTGCCTTGGTTTTTTCATTTCCCAGTCCTCACCATGTGTTTGGGTTGAGGAAGTGGTTCTTCCAAACTTCGTTGTACTATTTTCTTCATTATGAATGAAAGAGTGGGGTTTCTCAAAAAAAAAATAGTAAATTAGACACCAAATTTTAAATCCCCCACCCTTAGGTACTTTAACTGCTTTCTTAGCTCGTACAAGACAAAATATTTTTCTATGTTTCTGTGAATTGAACTTTTACTCGTCACATTACGAGTTACTAGTAAGTTAGAAAGTGTATTTATTTTTTATGTGTCTCAACAACACGACTGACTAAACACTATTAAGTCCAAAAATAGCAGCGACATAGTTGTAAATGGTCCCCAATTCAAAATGGGAAGGAGTCGAAAAATTCATGGATCATGCGTGGATCAAACTGGGTCAAGCAATTTTTTCCTTAAACTTGCATAAAGACAAAACTGTTAAACTCGCTCCCATTTTATGTTACTATAAAGACAAGTACATGTTATTGTAAGAGAAATTATGTGTTACTACACAATGATAGATAAAAATATATACTTTTAATTCTATTAATTTTATTGTATGTGTTGTACCACAACCATTAGCATCTTGTATTATACAACACATTGAACATGTTATACAACATGATAATGTATTGCTGGGTAATGTCCAAAAGTGTAGCATAGAAAAAATCGTATAATTACTACATTATTTATTTCGGTTGTGTGAGAGAAATTACGAGGTGGGACTCACCACGTATCCGTCCATTTGTTGAACAAGAGAGCCCTATTTAGAGCAAGTTGGGACCTATTTCGAACTGCTAGCGACCTGAGTTGATCGCAATTCAAGAAAACCCATGGACCAACGAGATGGTCAATGAAGGACAGTGAAAATTAAATATGATAGGACGTGAAACAGAGTTTCTGATCAGAATATCTTCCTAAAATGGCCATGATATCGGCGTAAATCGGCGATATGACAGTTTTAGTTACCTACTTCTAGGAACGATTAGAGAAGCCAGAAGAAGATTCTAGGATTTGCTCAGGTGTCGCCCATCGAACAAGTTGAGCTACGGCGAGGTCCCGAAGAAGATCTGGCAGCTAGGATTTCTGGCGACAAATAGTATTGTAGGCATTTAATGCGTGAACTATAGCTAGTTGTACAGTGAGATCCACTCTCCAAAATTGTACAATAATTAGAGGCATTAATGCCTTAAAAAAATATCTGATTTTTTACTCATCAAACCTCTCTTAAATTCATTCTTGAACATTTATTGAAGAACATTCATTGTGTTCTTCAGTCATTTGCATTTACCACTCAAGATACACACGAGTTGTGGTGGAGTTAAGAGGGTAATTTATTCAGGGAAAAGTTGTCTTTGTGTACCGGGAATGGGCGGTCAGTCAGATTTTGGTAGAATCCATGGGTAGACAGTAGATTGAGATTAAAAGATCGTTGTCCAAGTTTGTTTCGTCCGTCGTCTTTAAAACAGGGTCGTGTTAGTGAATTCTTCTCTGTGTCTGAGGGCTATTGAGTTTTTAAGTGGGAGAGTTGAGTCAACTTATGGAGTTTCTAGATTTATGGTCATGCATTTGCAGGATTAAGCTCAAGCCGGGAGTCAAGGACTCGTGGAAATGGTCCAGATCCCCTGATGGTAGTTTTGCAACAAAGGAGATGTATCAGTCCATCGT
Organism: Stenogyne calaminthoides; assembly: GCA_037126765.1. Classification (NCBI taxonomy): domain Eukaryota; kingdom Viridiplantae; phylum Streptophyta; class Magnoliopsida; order Lamiales; family Lamiaceae; genus Stenogyne; species Stenogyne calaminthoides. The sequence continues at coordinate 853,916 of JBBCBC010000012.1, forward strand.
GGCGGTAGAGGTTAATGACGAGTTTGGTGTTTTCCCATGGTTGAAGATCTGGTGGAAGACCATTCCATCAAAGGTGTCGGCATTCGCGTGAAAATCTGTTCGTGACAGAATCCCGTCAAAAAAAATATAAATTTGTTCATGCGTGGATTGTCCAATTTGATCGGGTCGGTGATGTGTCCAGTTTGCTCGTGTTCGATGGAGTCTTCAATGCACATTCTTGTTACATGTCCGTTCTCCTTCTAAGTTTGGGCGGCAGTTGCTTCGTGCCTTGGTAAATCACCATCCTACTCGTCTTTTATGAGGAATCACTTCACAGAATTTGTGGAATCTGAACATTCGGCTACTCGTAGAAAAGTTATGAGTTTAATCTGACAAGGTGTCATTTGGAAAATTTGGAAGTCAAAAAACGAGTCCGTCTTCAAATTGAGCATCTATTCATTGGAAAAACTTATAGATGTGACTAAATTTTGTTCATTGAAATGGACCAAATCCCATTACACGTTATCTTTTATTGTTCCCCTTGTATCCTGGGATTTAGCCCCTAAATTCTAATTTGGATAGTGGTGTGTAATCTGTGGGATTAGAGTACCCCTTGTTCTATAGTGAAATTTCATCTTTGTTTTTAAAAAAAAAAAAAAAAACATTAATTATTTATTTAATTAGCCAAATTTTAAAGCCACACAAAATATATTTAAGCTTGATTATTTGACAATCAACAATTTCAAAATAATAGTTCAATCTTTTTTTGTTATCTTAAATTATATTCCAATTTCTTTTTAAGGAGACCCAAATTTTGCCTAAAAATATTCTTATTTAATAATTATTGGGATTAGTGATGAATATATTAGTCATTAATATTAAGCATAAAAAGAATGTTGGAATAAGTTTTATTTTCCAAAAACATTTTTTAATTTGGGTAAATATTTTAATATGGGCAATCTTTTCTTTAAACGGAGGGTGGAATCCCGTTTTTCTTAGGGGGTGTTTGTAAAATATTAGTATCTTTTAAAGAAGTGATTAAAATTAATAATTATGAAAAAATTAATTAATAGTACAAGTTGGTAGGAATTGTTTAAAAATTCAAAAAAAAAGTTGATAAGGTTTAAAAAAAAAATTAATAATACTTAAAAAATGCTCATAAACTATCAAAAGCAACCCCAATAAACTTTTAGCTTATAATTTTTTAGAGTTTATAAAAAATTTAATAAAAAAATAAAACATTGCAAATTACTTATACATACAATTCTAAGGATGCGTTTGTTTTGGGATTTAAGTGTGCGGAACAAGTCAAGATTTTAAAATTCAGAAATTTAGAATCCTTGATAAATAGTAAATATATGTGTTTGTTTTGAGATTTGAGTAGAGTGAGATTTAACTTTATGTCAAATTAATGTTTAATAATGATTGATATTGTATTATTATATTATATTGAGAAAAGTAATAAAGTGTGATGTATTGAGAAAAGTAATAATAGATTTTATAGGTATTTGTAGGTGTGGATGGAATGTGGGATTTGAAAACCAGACTCTAAATCTCAAACTCGTATGAGACGGAGAACGTAAAGTCCTAAGTCCATCTATGTGAGTCCCAAAACAAACGAAACCTAATTGATTATAATCACTTACTCCCCCCGTCTCGTAATTACTACAACACTTGTCTTATTTGGACGTCTCAACATTATTGCAACACTCCCAAAATGGAGACAACGCACAATACTAGCACTCTCACAACATCATTTTATTTTCAAAATTATCACTCAAATCCCTTATTTATTTTAACTCAAACCCACTAATAGTCAACATCACCACCTTGAATTACTTATAATACTCCTTCTTTATTACACTCAAACTCCTTTTTCACTTTTCTCCTTGAGTTGCGTGTCGTTTTTAGTGTTGCAGTCCTCTTGGGACGGAGGGAGTATAATTTCTTACAAACACACCCCCTTAAAGTAATAGAAGAAAAAAAAAATGCCCCCAAGGGCATAGCCAAGTGGTAAAACTTGTGGTGATGTGGGGAGAAGTCCACCGGTAACGCAAATTCAAACCCCGTATGGAACAAATTCTCCATTGAAATATTATGGAGGTTTGTCAGCCTCCAACAAATGTATACTACTTGAACACATTTTTGATTTACAATCCGTCCAAAGGCATGAGTGAGGAAAATTTCTTGTCTCTTCTTTAAAAAAAAAATGATTTGGTTCGTTAAAAGCCGTTTATTCTATAGTGCGTTTGTCACGATGCATATTAATGATTTTGGATTATAATATTAAATACATTAGTCCCCTGATATTTTCCTTCTTCCTGTGGGCTCTGCCTATGCCGACTGCCTCTCACTATTTGCCAAATCCAGACCCTCCAATCACATGCTGACACCTGTCACCCCTACGGCCACCACCCCACGCGCACGCACGCTATATTTTCAAACTCAAACTGCAGGCACCACTTCCCTCTCATCACGAGAGAGAGGGCATTGACAAAAAAAAGATCTCCACCCCAAAACCACAATCACCGCCGCCGCCTCCGCCTCAGAAACAACAACACTTCAACTATCTCTTTCACCAGTGATTAATTACGTAAAATGCCCCAAATCTAGGACCTTTCAATTTATTCTAGAATTGAAATTGATAGCTACTCGTAACCATAAAACCCCAAAATTCTCGATTTCGATTTCCTCACATTTAATCCATGGAAGACCAATCGCCACCCGATTCACCACACGCCGCGAGGCACATCATCTTCGGGAAATACGAAATGGGGAAACTGCTCGGGAAAGGCACCTTCGCGAAGGTGCATCACGCCAGGAACATCAAAACCGCCGAGAGCGTCGCCATTAAAGTCATCAGCAAGGACCAGGTGAAGAAAGAGGGGCTGATGGAGCAGATCAAGAGCGAGATCTCGGTGATGCGACTCGTTAGGCATCCGAACGTGGTCGAGATCAAGGAGGTTTTAGCCACCAAGCAGAAGATCTTCTTCGTGATGGAGTACGTCAAAGGAGGAGAGCTCTTCGCCAAAGTCGCGAGGGGGAAATTGAGAGAAGAAGCCGCGAGAAACTACTTTCAGCAGCTTATAAGCGCGGTGGATTTCTGCCACAGCCGCGGGGTTTCGCATCGGGATCTGAAGCCGGAGAATCTGCTCCTTGATGAGAATGGAGATCTGAAAGTTTCCGATTTCGGATTATCGGCTTTGCCGGAGCATTTGAAGAACGACGGACTTCTACACACGCGGTGCGGAACGCCGGCTTATGTCGCGCCGGAGGTGCTTGGGAAGAAAGGCTACGACGGCGGGAGAGCCGATATTTGGTCTTGCGGAGTGATTCTGTATGTGCTTTTGGCAGGATTTCTGCCGTTTCAGGATGAGAATGTGATGAAGATGTACACGAAGATCTTCAAAGCCGATTTCGAATTTCCGCCATGGTTTTCGCTCGAATCCAAGAAAGTAATTTCGAGGCTTCTGGTTCCAGATCCAGAGAAGCGAATCACAATTCCAGCGCTAATGCGAGTCCCCTGGTTCCGCAGGGGATTCACTCGCCCGATTGCGTTTTCAATCGAAGAATCGATTCAGGAAAAAACTGTACGGAGGATCCGAGCAAAGAGAGAGAGCTTCTGAGATCCAAATCGCCGCCTCCGTTCTACAACGCCTTCGAGTTCATATCATCGATGTCGTCCGGCTTCGATCTATCGAATCTGTTCGAGAACCGGAAGAAATCCGGATCTCTGTTCACGTCGAGATGCTCGGCGACGGCGATCGTTTCGAAGCTTGAATCGCTTGCGAAGAAACTGAATTTTAGAGTTGTTTTGAGCAAGGATTACAAGGTGAGGATGCAGGGGGTGTGCGAGGGGAGGAAGGGGAAACTGTCGGTGACGGCGGAGGTTTTCGAGGTGGCGGCGGAGGTGGCGGTGGTGGAATTCTCGAAGTCCGGCGGCGACACGATGGAGTACAGGAAGTTCTGTGAGGAGGATGTGAGGCCTGCGTTGAAGGACATTGTGTGGAGTTGGCAGGGGGAGAGCTGCGTTTGCGAGGGGTAGTTTGGTCATTTCGGTGCTGGAAGGAAGGGGTATTTGTGTCAAAATGGGAATTTGAAAACAATTTTTGTGAACTTGTTTTTTGAACTGCAATGTTGTCGTTTGGAGCCAACATTTTTGTATATATTTTCGTGTTGTTTACTTAAGAGGTGTGTTCTTGTACGGTTTGTGTGTGTTTAAAATGCTTTGTACAGAAAATTAGGGATAGTTCCGGTTGAAATATACTGTTAGATGTAACATTTTACACTAGGGTGTAATTGTTCTTAATGCTGCTAGATCAATATTTGAAGTTTAAATTTTGCTCGAGTGTTTCTCAAGCTCGAGCTTGCTCGATAACATTAACGATTGGGAAATGGAGTTCTACTTGAGTCTCATGAGTCTAATAAACCTAACGAGCATAACAATTTATGCCCAATTGTAATTTTGGAGAAAGGAGAAATCATCTACTCTAAACTGGAAATTGTATGGTATTAAATCTTCAATCTTATGGTCCTCGATTTGGCAATGGGCACCATTCATTTAGAGTTGAGGCTGTATTTCAATTAACCCCTGATTTTTGTGGATTAGAATTGTCACGATTTGAGTATGTATTGCGGTTTGTAAATTTCAGAAATCGAATTCAACTCTTTAGATTTTTAAAATTGAATTTTTGAAGCCGGATATTTGAGGTACAAAATATTTGAAACCAAATTGTCTCTGATGGAAGATTTTCATGTTTGAGTAACACTCATGTGAATCAGGTTCACACTATAAACCTTAATTCAATATGATCCGTTTTGAAAGATGGGTTGACCTGAATTTTCGCCCTCATTCCATTCAATTTCACTCTCGAAGCGGCCGTGTCATTGCTCTTTCTTCACGTCTTCACATCACGACGTTCTTCCTCAACGATCTCACATCACATCGCACTTCCTCAACGATTTTGCGTTGATCTCGCTGTCTTTCAACACTTGTTCACGCCACTCTCAAAATATGTTCACTCTCAAAACGAAAAGTGAAGATTCACGCTCAAAACTCTAAAACAATGAAGAATGATGTTCAAAAAATAACTCTAAAACAATGAAGATTGACACTCCAAACTTCACAACATGCGAAGACGTTGATTCCGAAATATGCGAAGACGCGCTAATGGAGAACATTAGCAATGAAGGTGAAGGTGAATGAGAAAATAGCACTATGAACGACTTTTTGCTTAATGATAATTTTTTAGCTTAACAGTGATATTATTTGGTTTAACCATGATAGTTTTTCTTGGCTAAATAGTGATAGTTTTAGACTTAGCAGTGATAGTCTTTTTTTTTTTGCTGGCAGTGATAGTTTTTTAACTTAACAGTGATAATTTTTTTGCTCAACAGTGATAGTTTTGTGTGTCTGTTGTGATAGTTGTTTGACTTAACAGTAATAATTTTTTTTGCACGATGATAATTTTTTTGGCTTAACAATTAGTTTTTTTTGGCTTAGAGTAATAGATTTTTGGCTTTACAATAATAATTTTTTGGCTTAATCGAATGGGGCACATGCAAATTTAATGCGGCAACAGTGACGTTTTCTCGGCTACAGTGACGGCTGAACAATTTTCCAGGAATGGGAGAGGAAACAATTGAACATTTTTTCTTCACGTAAGAAGGGAGAAAAGAGGAGCGGAAATTAGAAAATATATGACTCGTTCTGTAATGTATGGATCAGGGTTTATTCGAATTCATACCATGAACTAGGTCTGTAAGAGTTTTTATCATCATGCTTTATATAAAAGCAAAAGAAAAGTATAATAAATGAATACACCAAAAAAGAAAAGAAATTCTAAACCTAATTAAGCACTACTGTCAAATTTGTGGTCCACCAAACTAATTATTTGTATGATCTATATGAATTAGAGATATTGTTTCAATAATTAATAAGTGTACAATTCAAGTAGATTCTCAATGCAGATAATTGGAAAAATCAAACAAAAATCATATGAATGCAATTTGATGTTTCATATACATTTATATAGCACATCAAAAGGTAATTAATATCATGGCTCATGAGGCATATAAACTAGACAAAAACAATATTTGAGACGAGTTTTATTGTGGTTAGCGATTCACCAATAACCCAGCAGGCGTAGGATAAGAAGATAACAAGAAGCAACCAATGGATGCAATAAGATGTTTTCATATTTGCACGTCTCTTCTACAATTAAATACAAAGATTTATTTTTCAATAACATTAGTGACAATAGGTTGCATCCGTCTCAAAATCATGATCAAGAGAGTGTTTGTGTTAGAGAAAATTATATAAACGAATTAATTACGCATCTTCTTATAAGTTCGAATTTTTAAACGAGATACAATTCTTTTATGGCATTAGAGCCTTTGGCTCACGCTCACGTCCTGAATTCAACCCACACTGATAGCAACTCTACCCATATTAAATTATATATTATCAGACCTCCTCAATTCTCCCCATGATGGAGTTAACAATACAGAGTACAACTGACCCATACATGAGAGAGAAAAAGTGTTAGGAAAATAATATAAACGAATTAATTACACAATTCTTTATAAATTTGGACTTTTAGATAAATCGTTAATTTTGATGAACTCAAGCACTACTTCACAAAAAAATACAGTTAACTTAAACTTTAATGTGAAATTCGTTCCTAATATAAAATTAATATTATTATAGTTATAAAATAATATTCATAACATTTACTACTATAATATATTAATTTTATAAATATAATAATATTAATTAATAAATATTATAATATTAATTTATAAGTGTAACTTTGTTAATTTCATACCTTGAATAAATATCACTGGAGATTACTCTATCGTTAAAGTGACTTTGAGAGAAAACATTTATTTCTCAATGTTAATAAAAATCAACTACTTTAAACAATATTAATAACATTTATTTATTTATAATAGAAAACAAGAATCTAAAAACCTAATAAAACGAGTCTCATGTGCATTCAGGTGCATCATGCATTCATATTCCATTTTAGAATCGTGCAACTTGTTATACTGAAAGATGCAATTTGTTTACACTGAAAACCGTGCAACTATTAATATAAAAAAATAGTTACACGGTTTAATGTAAACAAGTTACATATTTAAGTATAACAAATTGCTTGGTTCTAAAATGTACTATGAGTTCACAGTGCGCCTGAGTGCATAAAAGACTTAGCCAAGACAAAAATTGTGTAGACCTAGTTCATACCATAAACTCAGGTCAAACCTCACCATACACACAAAACGGGTCAGATATAAACAATCCAAACCCGTTTAGTCCATTTATTTTCGCGCTCATTTCCCTTTCTCTTCTCACCCACCCCACGGCTGTGCGAAACCACTCCACATAACTGCTCTGCTACTCTTCACGCGATGGCGACTCCTCTGCGACGCGACGATGACGACAACTCCACGATGGAACTCGACGATTTTTTACCGACCTACGACAGGGCTTTGGTGTTTCAGCGGTAGAGGAACCATGGTTGATGGGGATTTTACATGCGGTGGTTAGCCGCGACGTTGGCGACTGTGAAGTTGCGTAAGGGTGACAGAGTGTTGCGGTGATGGGTGGCGTAGGAGACTAACAATGTGAAGAGGGAAAAGATTGTGAAGAATTAATTGGTTTCTGAATAACAGTGGATAATTTTATAGAATAACAGTGATAGTTTAATGATATGATAGTGAGAGTTTTATAGAGTGATAGTTTTATAGCGAAACAATGAGAGTTTTATAAAATAATAGAGAGAATTTTTTTGAATAACAATGAGAGTTTTATAGAATAACAACGATAGTTTAATAAGATGATAGTGAGAGTTTTATAGAGTGCTAGTGTTATAGCGTAACAATGAGAATTTTTTTGAATAACAGTAAGAGTTTTATAAAGTGATAGTTTTATAGCGTAAGAGTTAATTTGAATAAGAATGAGTTTTTCTGAATAATAATGAGAGTTTTTCTAAATAATAGTGATAGTTTTATAACATAACAGTGATAATTATATAACCTAACAATGAGAGTTTTTTGAAGTAAAAGTGAGTTTTTCACATTCGTGCTATTGTCCCTTACACCTTCATTTTCATTGCTCTTCATCGCGTGGATTGGTGAGCGCACACCTTCATCTTCATTGCTCTTCATTGCGTGGATTGGTGAGCGCATGACGACGCGAAGCAAGAGAGATGATTGAGCACGCGACGCGTGCGCAAGAGAGATGAGATGATTGAGTGTGCGATGGTGAGAGAGAGATGATTGAGCGCGTGAGAGAGATCGACTTGAAAGACTCGAATCAGACTGAGCGTGTGCAATGCAAATTCGAATCAACCCACTTAAAATGAGTCATGTTGAATTAGAGTTCATAATGTGAACTCGGTTCGCCAATTACTTTTTTAAAGATAAATACTAATCAAAGGAAACAAATCAAGAGATACTAAAGAAAAGCATAAATAAAGGAAAACAACTCAAAAAAATATCTTAAAGATAAAATATAAAAATATTTACTTATCTTCATTTAGCTCTATCTTTTTTCTCTTCTTAAAGACATTCATCCTCAAATCGTTCTGAATCTCATCGTAACTGGTTTCTAATTAATTTCATATTGATGCAAAGAAAATGAACAAGAATCATAATTGGTCCCCAGTCTCTTGACTTGAACGTGTAACTTATTAGTTTGTAACTTTGTTTATGGTCTGTTAAGCATAATGACATGTATACTTAATTAAAAATATCTAAATTATTATTCAAGATAGCATTAATAAATTCTAAAAATCAATGTTTTCATAACCGAACCGGTGATCGAACCGGACAGACCACCGGTCAGCGGTTCAACCGGTCGGACCGGTTCAACCATTTTCTATGTTTAGTTAAAAAAATAAAATAAGTATACACCTACAAAAATTTAAATATATATTTTATAACTTTTCATATCATATTTTATAAATTTTGTCTCACCTCATACATTTATCCCACATCGAAAGTGTTAGAGAAAAATGTGAGAGGAATATAGATTTAAAATTTTAAATATTTAATATAAATTAATAATTTAATTTTTTTTTTAAAAAAAAAAAAAACCATTTTTTTCGGTTGAACCGGGTTTTGACCGGTTCAACCCGGTTCAACCTGAAATCCGGTTATATAGGTGTTTTTTAATCGGGTTACCGGCCGGTTCCCGGTTCAACCCGATTTTGAAAACATTGCTAAAAACAAAAGTATATAGTACAGAATTTTAAATTATTCTTGTTCAGATAGTTGTTGATTCAATTCAAGGAGTTTTTAATTACCAACACATGTATAATCACTTTAAGTGCTTGTTTGCAACTCAACAAAATTAAATAAAAGTTTTTTTTCTTTTAAATTATTATACTCAAATTTTTATATAAAAAAAAATCTTACCCTTCTAATCGAGTTTGGAAACAAACACTAAAAAAAGAGCTAAAGGTGGTCAAGGTGTGTTTTCATTTTTTTGGTGAATATTTTAGAATCATTTTTTTCCAAGAGTATTTGAACTCAAAATAATTTAGAAAAAAGATGTAATTTTAAGCCTCCAATTAAATTTGAAAACAAGTTCAAAGGTGGTGGTGTTTGCATACTTTATAAATGAGATAATTTTCTCAAAAACTATTTCTCATAACTTTAAAATAAAAGATTTTAAAAGCGTTTTGTAAAGTTTGAAAATACTCAAAAAAAAAATAATCTTAAATTCATTATAAAAAGCAGATCTGTTTCAAATATTGCAAATGTTTCAATTTCTTAATATGACCAAAATCACTAAATTTTCAAACACCGCTCTTTCTCTATTAATAGATTAATCAACTTAATCACTTCTCCAAATATATAATCACTTCCCAACCCTCCATCAATCTCTTTCAGTATCTAAAGTGGGAGGAGGGGAAACAGGAAAGCAGAAACTGCCAAATTTGTATAACTTGTTGAAATAAAATTCTAAGGCCCGTTTGACTAAGTTTATTTTAAATATCTTATGAGTTATAACATCTTATAAGTTGTTTTAAAAATTTATAAGATGTAATTTTTAAGTAATTTATAAGTTGTTAAAGTGTTTGGCTAATATAACTTATAAGTTCTTTAATAATTTTTTTAAAATAATTTTTTATATAAATTTTTTTTTTGAAAATAATTTTTTTCTGAAAATATTTTTTTTTTCCGAAAATAATTTATTTTCTAAATTTTTTTTGTCGAAAATAATTTTTTTTTTCAGAAAAAAAAAATTTTTTTTTTTAAAAAAAAATAAAGTTTTTTTTCCAATTTTTTTTTTTTTTTCAAATTTTTTTTTGAATTTTTTTTATTTTTTATTTTTTTGCGAAAACAAAAAAATGGGCCGGGTTTGATTGATTCGAACTGGGTTTTTTGGCCGGGATGAGTTGAAATATGATAGAACTTATATAATTTTTGTAAAATAAGTTGGGATATTCCAACTTATTTTTTTGGAGCTTATTTTTAGATCTTATAAAATGTTAGACATCTTATTTTACCAAACAAAATTAATGAACTTATAATTTAGTTTAAAAGCTTATTTTAAAAACACTTATAAGTTCCGTCCCAACACCCCCCTAACACTCTTTTATTCTTGACGCTCCAACTTGTTTTATTTTAACGTTTCCAAAATGAAACAAAAAAATAGATAACAAAATAGTATAACAATAATTTTATTTTATTTTATTCAAACCCATTAAAACTCACTTTACATGATTTGTCCATTTCCAGTGTTCAAGTCATCTTGGGAGGAGGGAGTAGTTCAAGATCAACAAGATATTCTTTAATTTCGGTTTCTTAAAATAACATTTTATTTCTATTTGTGGATATATTAGCCACCTTTTCAAATAGGAAAATCACTAGAAAACACCCAAAAAAAAATATATATATGTGTAACACAGAATTATATTTGGTGGGTGATTTCAATTAGCATTATTTGTATTAGAACTAGAATCCATTATTAGATTTTGATAACTAAAATCCAATAAAGATATGAACAAAGAGCAATAATATTTCCAAAAATATAGATAATATAATTTTTTTTGTTCGTGGGGGTCTAAGTCTAACAACGACAGAGGCATAGAGTGAAACCTGGCATATCAAGATTGCATACTCTCTTTAATCTGTCTTGAATGATTTATTCAAGATAAAACGAAACAGAATGCTCTCCACATAAAAGAATAGTGAAAGAGAAATACACTATATTTTATAAATAAGAATTAATAATGAAAAGGACGGGAGACTTCTCAAATTAATATTCAAAATCCAATTTGATCAATTGCACACATAAACTTATGTATATACAAAATCTAAACAACAATTGTAATAGCATACTTTATAAGATTTCTTTTGGCCATTTTATTAAGATCTAAAATAAAAGTATTGAAAAATATCAATTTGCAGCATCTACTTTAGTCCTTTTTTTTTAAAATAATGCATTAAATAGTCCTTAAATTATTAATTTTTGTTTTAAAAAGCTTCTGAACTATTTTTTATTTAAAAAACCCTTAAACTACATATTTTTGTTTCATGATGTCCTTGGTAATGAAAATTCATGGATTTTGCTAAATCGTCTCAATATTTTTCGTTAAAATATAATACATCATCTCAATTTCAATATAATTATATTCAAATCAAACTACAACCAAAAGAAAAAAATCTCTTAATAATGATCAAAAGGGGCCTCGTAGAATAAAAATTATATAGTTTAAGGGTTTTTTAAATTAAAAAAATAGTTTAGGGGCATTGTGAAACAGAAATGTATAGTTTAAGAATTTTTTAAAATAAAAAAATAGTTCAGGAGTCTTTCAAAATAAAAGTTGATAGTTTAGGAACCTATAAATGCAATATGTTTTTTTTTTTCAATTTACTACATGCATTATGTGAAATTGATCGATTGCAACATAAACTCTATTTTTTGAGGTATTTTGCAGTCGTATGCGCCACAAAAATTGCCCTTAGATAACCACAAAAATAGAGTTTAAATTGCAAACGATCAATTTTGCATGATACATGTTGCAATTTGATAAAAAAATTATATAAATTACAAATTAAAAAATATATTGTACACATTCTAAATTAATATTAATCCTTATGATTTTTTTTTTTTTTTTCAATTTACTACATGTCGAAAATTAAAACCGGGCTTTTAGGGTTGAAATTGAGCAGGTCAAAAACCGAAGCCAACCCGAAAAAAAATTTTTTTTTTTTTTTATATATATTAAAAAACTTTTAGTCTCGAATTTTTCAAGAGGCCCAAATTTTACGCCCAGCCCGGCCCTCTCAGCCACAAAAAAATTGCCCAAATCCATTGCGTTTCTCTAAAAACATTGCAACCCTATTTCTAAAAAGGTAACTTTCATTAATTTTAAATCATAATGGTTGGTGAATTTGGTATTAACTTGGTGTTTGATTTATTATGGTGATTTGGTCATTTTGTGTTTGATACTTTGATTTAATAATATGGTTGGTGAATTTTGGGAATATATAACAAGATATTGTTGTTTCAATTTGTTGTTTGAATTTGGGGAATATTTGTTGTTCACATTCAACGTTAGTTAAGGTTCAATTTGGGGAATATATAACAAGATATTGTTGTTTGATACTTTAATTCTGATTTAGTAAAATCAAAAATTATGAATTTCTTATCATATTTTGAAAAAAAAAAAAATTCCGTAAAAAAATACATTATAATATGTACTCGTGAAATTTCAAATTGGTAGTTACTACTTACTATTAAATATTCATAAGCATTCATTAAGTTGTTTATAATTGCAAAATGAAAACATAAGTTGTTTATAATTGCAAATTGTGATGAAAACATAAGTTGTTTATAATTGCAGATTATGATTTATGAGTAAAATTTAATATCTTATCAAGGATGGATTTGTTTCAACAATCTAAACTTCAACGCCAAGTTGTTATATCATCAACGATCCAGGTGGTGCTATTTTAAAGAGAATGGGATGAAAATTGGATTGTTTGCGGGCTTGGAAAGGAGGGGGAATCAATAGGATGAAGAAACACCACCGGTGCAAAAAAGAACTCATGATGTAAGATCAAATGGAAGAATCATTGAAGGAGCTTGATGAAAAAAGTCAATTTGGAAGATGATGTTTTTGATGTGGTTGATGTTGAGGAAGAGTTGAATACTCTACAAGTGCAACATTGGAAAAAAGAAAAAGAGATGAGAAAATGGGAAGTTTTGCTCCAAGAACAACTTTACAACCTTCAATCAAAAGTGTTCTTCTTTGCATAATGTTTATGGTTATTTGTTACAATGAATGCATTCCTTTAAATGTTGTAAATTCTCCTTACTTCAAAAAAAAAATTTTTTCGTTGGTCCCGGTTTAAGTTACCTAAATATAAAATGAGAGTAAACAGCAAAAAGAAGTTCAATTGTTGGTTGATAGCTATCGGCTAGTTGGGAAGAATTTGGTTTCTTATTATGGGTGATGGTTGGCAAGATAGATCAAATAAACTTATAAATTTCATGGTTTATTAAAAAAGTTTGATATTTGAATATTTAATCTTTTGGGTGGAGTTAATTGGGTTGGAGCAAAGAATATTATTCATCGGTATTAATAATGGAGCTAACTACAATTGCTCTTTGTGTGTCTTGCTTAATGATTATCGTTCCATCAAATGGTCACCTTGTCTTTAATTGTTTAAATTTGCTAAATGGCAAAATGGAGCTTGTTAGTGGTCTAGTCTAAAGTGACAAAGTTTATATAAAAAAGGATATATATAATTTCATTACATTGAAGAGTATACTAGCATCAACATGATTTAAAAGGTTTTTAAAATCGAGTAATTTATAAAAATTTATAAACAAAAACAAATGTTAATTGATCCAAAATTTTGGAGTGATTTACGATTGTAGTAGGTGTTGTTGCTCAAATCATCAAAAATAATAACAAAATCGGGCAAAGAAGACAATAAAGGAGATATTTATAAGAAAAAGTAAATAGTTGCTAAAATATTTAAAACATTATAAAACCTGCTTTAATAGTGATATAGCAAAAAGAAAGAAATAATGGATGGCTTTGTTGAGATGGTCACAACCTTGATTAGGGACAAAACTATTTGCAGTGCATTACTAAATTTTTCAAGATATATGGAATCATCAAAAACTATGCACTAGTTATTAATATTCAATTTTATACTAATAATATTATTTAGCTTATTACTTTATTATTTTATAGATGAATGGTGGAAATTTTTTTGAATGTATTTACAAAATTGGCCACTAAGATATATCAAACTTCTTCTTCTTCGGGATGTGAAAGAAATTGGAGTGTATTTGAAAGAATTCATACAAAGAAGAGAAATAAGTTGGAACATTCGAGACTCAATGATCTTGTGTTTATCCATTATAATTTACGTTTAAAAAAGGTATTAATTCTTTCACATTAATTTTCTATTGTTATAATTTATTCTTACAACTTATATTTTATCTTTTGTCATTAACTCATTTATTTTATCATTTATATGTAAATAAAAAAGGATTTGTTATGATTCATTGATTCTGGCTTGTTTGAGAAAACTAACTTTTTGGGTTGTGGAAGAGGAAGAGGAAAATCATCCACCTATTATAGATGTTGATGAATTGAATAGTATGCTTTATGGAAATGATTGATTCCAATTAATTCCAACTATTTTCAAACTTTGTATTAATTTAAATGATTGATTTATTTTTTTCTTTTTAAATTCATTTGTAGTTTATAGATATGGATTTGAAAATAATCCTTTGGAAGAGATGGAGGAAAAGCTTATTGGCGAGAATGATTGAAAGACAAATGAGAGGATATGATTAAAATTGTTTGAGAATTTGAAATTGTGTTGCTCATGACTATTATTCTATTATGTTGTGTATGAAAAATAATTATGACTATGATTCTTATGTTTTTTTTAATATGAATATTAGAAATTTTATTTAAGTGTTAGATTTTTTTTTATATTACATAGGATATATTTAAAATAAATATAAGAAAGATTATATCATATTATTCTAAAATATTTTATTAACCTAAAATATTTTATATAGTCGGGATTCGATCATATTAAGTTATGAAAAATGCTTAATTAAATAAAATAAAGAAATAAAAAGGGGAGTACTCGAGGCATATATAATTTTGGTTGGATTTGAAATCTTAGTAGTTATATAAACACGCCTGTTATACACAAATAAATTAAATATAAACAAGAATCTTCAAAAACTTGAATCAATAAGTCATTTTTTGTTATTATTTTCATTGATTGAGCTTTTCTTGTTATTCTTACCTTTTTAGTGTTAAGTTTCATATAAAAAAGTTTGGATTTGATATTTAATTTTGGATTAAGTCTGGACTATTTATTAACATAGACTTTTTAAAGAGTTTAGGTTTAGCATTTTTATTAAATAGGTCGAGTTTGAAAGATTTTTAAAAGTCTATATAATTTTATTTTTTTTACAATTTTATTATGGTTACTATTCATTATAAAAAAATTAAAATCGCATCTATAAAAATTTTAAGTGTACAAATAACAATACTAAGTACTTCATCAAATCATAAAAAATAATAACAAAATCATTATAAAAATAAATAGTTGCTAAAATATTTAAAACATTATAAAAATTAATAATTATAGTGTTGTGTTACTTGCATTTGCATACTAAATATATACAACTACTAGTTATTAATATTAAATATTATCTATTTTATTAATATATTATTTATAGTTATATAATTATATATATATAGTTAAATAAGTCTGACTGTTGAGCTTAAAAGATCTACGAAAATGATCAAGTCTAACCTACTTAAGTAAATAGATTTTTAAAAATGCATGAGTCTGACTTATTTTTTAACGAGCCGAACAGAGTCAATCTTAAGTAGGCCAAGTCATAGGCCTTTATCGGGTAACCTGACCTATTCCCATCCCTACCCACCGTTGGTAGTTTGGTTTTACTAACCAAGGAAAGCTTGCTTTTCTGGGTACAAATGCGGCAAACCCAAGACAACATAATTCAATGTAAATAAATTAAGATATATAGTTATATTATTCTAAAATATTTTATAAGTATATGGTACATTTGAATACATATGAGACTCACTTTTTTTTTTAACATCTTATATATAAACAAGTATATACAAAATAAATTAAATATAAACAAAAAAGTAGTCTAATTCATTAGTCTATTCTTACTTAGTGTATTTTTAGGGTTAGAATTTTATTAATTGGAAACCTAGAACTAATATAATCAGGCTAAGTCTTGTATGCACCTATGCACTCATAAATCAAATTGTGCAACTATTAATATAAAAAAATAGTTGGACAATTCAGTGTAAACAAGTTACATCTTTCAGTATAATAAATTGCATGATTCTAAAATACACTATGAATGCACGGTGCACCTGGATGCACATTAAACCCACTCACATAATCAACCACTAAAGATAATAGCAAAAGTACATAGTGTTGATCCCCCAAGGGCATAGCCAAGTTGGTAAAGCTTGTGGTGATGTGGGGAGAAATCCCCGTCAACGCAGGTTCGAACCCTGTGTGAGACAAATTCTCTATTGAAATATTACGGAGGTTTGTCCTGGGGATTGAATCATGATTTTTCTTTATAAGTGTCCGACAAGACATCCTTCTAATTACAATCCCGTCCTATTTGAGGGACCAACGGACGACAAGTGGCGGACTTGTTGAGTAACAAGGGGGTACAGTTGTACCCCCAATTTCAATTTTATTTGTCTATTATATATTTATAAGTAAATATAGATAAACTCTTGAATAATAGTTACTAGTTTGTTGTTTAATTGATCAGTACCACAAGTCGTGAAGACGCTCCAAATCTCATCTCTTCCCCTTTTCTTCACAATTATTATTTATTGTTTATTAGATTATTGATGTTATTTGATGTTTTTTTTTTATTTGAATAATTTGATGCCATTTTTTTAGAACAAACTGGTAGTATTTACTTTTAGATTAGGGAATGTAATTTTCTCTATTTAATAGGTCCATAATTGATTGTGTTAAATTTATAATTTGATTGTATTTATTAATTAATAGATTAAGAAGTAATTTGATGTTATTTTTTGCTAGATAGACTAGGGTATATAATTCTTGATCAATTATTAAATGATTGTTTGGTTACTTTTATTTTTTTAAAACAAACTTGGTCACTTTCATTGAGAATTATGTATTTGTGTTCCTAGAAAATCCCAATAATGATGTCATAAAATATCGCCTCCAAAAAAATACACACGACAAAAATTTATATGAACTCGAGTTTATCATGAACTCAATTTTTTTAGTATCACTGTTATTTATAAAAACTATCATTGTTGTGAATAAAAACTATCACTTTTATGCATAAAAATTATCACTATTTAAAAAAATATTTTATATTTTTAAACAGTCAAAGTTTTTGTGCAATTTAATCTATATCGATCGTACCCCCAATCCAAAAATTCTGGGTCCGCCACTGGGCACGGGGGGGGGAGTTTCTCGTCTCTTCCTCACAAAAAAAAAAGTACATAGTGTTGTTTTTCCTTCTATTTTCCTGGCAAATAGTTAGTTATAGCTCCTGAAAAAATGGAAATAGACATTGCAATTGCAATAAAATAGGGAAAATTTCAACCAGGTACAAAGTTTTAGAAAATATATCAATCAGGTACAATGTGCAAAAATTGATTTGCACTGTAGTACAAACTATATACTACAGTGCAAACTAATTTTTGCACATTGTATTAAAGTGATATGTTTCCTCCCACCTTGTATCTAGATGATACTCACCCAATAAAATATGGCGCCGCTGATAGCAAACAAGCAGGGAAGAAAAAAGTAGGCAGTAGTATTGGTGTAATTACTTGGAACATAATTATGGTATTAATTTAAATGTAAATATTAATTTTACACCTTCCCTTAAAATAAGAAATTAGGGAAAGATATTGTGCCTATTTTAAGTCCAAATAATACTACAATAAGTTTCTAACTGATCATGGAGAGTCATGGTTGTTGTGCATATGCATTTCTTATTAATTTGCCTCAGACTTCTAAGACCTTGTATTTACCAAGTACTAACTTTTAAAGGCCTCGTTTTGCAACTTAAAACCTAGTACGATTCATTTGTCGTTTAAAGATGTTTTTCATGAATTAAGAAAAATATATATGTAATTATGTATGATATATTTATCTTTTTATTTACCTACATTATTACATAATCATTTATTGATCATTATTATAAAAAAATAAGTAGAAAGATTAAAATGGAATATAAAATTTAATTCTCTAAACTAGTAAAAAAGGTCAATCATTTTTTGTAAAAAAAAAATTCGTAAAAAGACAAACAAAATGGATATAGAAGAACAGTAGAATTTCATCTCATTTAAAAATCTTGCAGAGAGATTTTGAATTAGTTAATTTATTTATATAGTTCTATAATACTCTACTTCACTTGTGGGTTCCTCTAAACTTATCAACTCCATCGAGAGGAGGACTAAGAAAGTTCAACAAATATATAATTTAATGTTTGTAGAGTTGTTGTAATGGGTTTGAACTCATGACATGGGCATGAGCCTTAAAGTTTAATACCTCTAAAAAAATTTATATCATCTAAAAGTTCGAACTTGTAAAGATATGTATAATTAATGTATTTATATAGTTCCTTAATATCAATCCATATATGAACTAGAAACATAATAATAATCTCAACTAGAGAAAATAACACAAGGTCTTGTATGCATCAGGTACACATGCAATTCAAATGCATTTTTTAGACATACAATTTGTTTATATTAAAATATACAATTTAATTTCACCAACATATTTTAATATAAACAAATTAAATGTTCAAAAATGCATTTGAATTGCACTACATATGAGATCTATTAAAAATAAAATAAAGGACAACTAAGAGCCCACTTAGTTGGGGGTAATGAAAATCACTTTTGTTGATATTGTTTGATGGTTTTGATACACAAGTAATAAGAATAGAAATAAGCAATTGAATACTCCCAATTACTCAGTCCACCTCACATGATATTCATTGTTGATATTCAAATCAAAGAATAATAATTAAATCAATAATCTTTAGTGAATGACCCCCTCAATGTTATACATTAATATTACTATTTTCAATTCATATCAAATTGACCATAAATTTTTAGCAATCAAATTTTGTAAACATTAGTTCCACTATTCGGCCTCCTTTAATGATGGACGCTAAAGTTAATAAAATGTTATCATTCTAGTATTTGAATGATATAAAATGTCATCTCCAATCTATATTTTACATTATCATCATAAAAAAATAATTAAAAAAAAAACTCAAGAAAACCATGGCCGTCAAATTAATTAATCATTGATGGGGCAATCCATGATTAAAATAATGTGAAATGTGCAGTTTGTCACTTCCAACTTCGTTCCTTTTCTTGTCGACAAAATATCTTCTAAGAGCACATTAAAAAGCTATTAAATAGTCTCTTTTATTAATTATTGTTTTACTCTCCCGACTTAATGCAGCTGTATTACTATTCACTCTAATGTCAAAATATTATTGGTTTCCATATCACAAGGAATGATGGAAATTTTATTTTTCCTTTTTACAAATGGACGAACAAATCTAAGAAGTGGCCCCATCAATATTATTTAATTTGTCTCAAGCAGAATAAACAATTATTTCGAATAAATTTTTGTGTGAGATATGGTATAATAAGAGACAAGTTGTAATTTATATTTATTTAAAGAAAAAAAAACTCAGATATAAGGCAGGGTTAATATTATGAATTCGATTATTTAAATATCAATATTACATACAAAACTCTCATTTTATTATGTATAAAATTATCATTTGTTATTAACAAAAATAATAACTGTTTAGAAAATGATTTATATTTTTAAACAGTGAGTTTTTATGCATAACAGTGGTAGTTTTTACACATAACAGTGATAGAGTTCATGTGTGAACCTGGTTCACATGAGTGTTACTCTTATTTAAATCAGGTTCAGGTTAATGAGAACTTTTATTTTTTATATATTATTATTGTCTATATAAAGTTTTACTGTTAAAAAAATTAATATTTTTTAAATAATATCACTCCGTATGCATAACAGTAGCATTAAAAAAAAAAACCTTCACGTGAAGATAAATTCATAGAAAAGTGTCTACTCTTAAATTAAATGTATTTATTTATAGGCAAAAAATATATATGCACCAATTTTACTAACAACGTGCAATTGGTCTTGAACAAATTTTAATGAGAATGAAAAATATTAGTGCATATAAAAGAATGTTAATGTGTATTCTTAATATAATTAGTACTTCATAAATTTTCATGTAAAATTTATTCATACTATGAAATTGATATAATTATATTTATAAATTGATATAATTACTCTTATAAACTAATACTTATAACATTTAATTCTACGATATTAATTTATAAATATAATGCTATCAGTTAATAAGTGTTATGATATTAATTTATAAGTGTAATTATTTAAATTCCATACCATGTACAAATTTCATAATTTCATTTCATCGGAGACGTATCCTTAATACTTTCTTGGTTAAGCTGGGAAAGATTGCACAATCTAATTAGTTGGCCAAAATGCTACTCTTATTTTTACCAATGTAGTAGAATTTAAAACATAACATCACTTTTTTTTTAAAAAAAATAATAAAAAAACTCACTGGCTTTCAATTTATTTATTTTTAAAAAAAAAATCAGCATCATCCACATATATTTTGGCATTAATAAGTCCGATAAATCAACAAGAAGCCTGAAATATCTAATTCTAAGGGTGCACACTATTTATACATAGAAATATATGGACCAAAGCGATCCAAAAAATAAGAACCCTTAGCTAGATATTGTTGTAAGGGGAAATAACCCGACTTAGTGGAGGCCGGGAATTGGGCCGACTTATGGTCAGCACTTTATCCGAGTATTATCCAACTGGAGAAAGTCTTGAGCGACTTGGGAAGGTTGGCAGGTCGCTAGAAGCGTGGGGAGCCATGAAGGTCGCGAGGCGACTTGGTAGGATCCGGAAGTCGGGGCCGACTGTGTCCCGAGCTTGATTGAAGATAAATATGGAAGAGATTCGAGTAGATGAGGAGGCGGATTTCTCGGGATATAACCAGAGAATGTGCAGATTCAGTCAAATACGACTTGCGGTCCAAGAAAAGAAACCCTAGGTTGGTCCACGAGGCGAGGCCCACGAAGACTGTAGCCCTAGATCTACGTCTATAAATATAACCTGTAATGTACTTTGTAAAAGATCGAAAATCTTATAATCCTAGGCGGAAATAATACAGTAAATAATCTTGGCTTGGTGCCCCCAGACGTAGTCCATTTCCAGGACGAATTGGGTAATCAATCGTGTGTCTTTTTATTGCTTTCGCTATTCCATTAATTGGAAATTATCAAAATAATAGTTTACTTGTCGGTAATCAAACCGGGTGCAACAGATATAACTTTTGCATTGTCTACAAGCAAGTTCAGTTATATAGAACATGAACCATAAGATTTTCTTTATGTGAAGAATATTGATGTGTTATATGCTATAGTCAAAAAAACAATTGTTAATATTTACATATAGAATAGTCTCGCCAATGTGCATCAACTAAAAATCGACATTGTTATTATGTAGCCAAATTTTTTTTTTTTTTTTTTTCCAAAATGGGATAAAACCATTGAATACAGGGAGGCAAAGTTACCATATCACCATTGCCAAATCCATAAGCAGACGCAAGTTACAAAAAGCACTTCCTTGATCAATGCCTAAAATGCCAAGAAGAAAGCATAGTATATGTGACAGATAAACAACATACTTCAAACTGACACATCAATGAACCTTCATCTTTAGATATGGGATTCAACCAACAAAATGACCATATAATAGCAGCACGTCCGGTGTCGTTCGAAGAATTTAAGCCTTCTTTGCATCTTGAAGGATGACGTTACTTTCTGCATCTTCAAGTCCATCAACACAACGAGTGGAACCAGGTGAAGAAACGTCGCCAGATTTACTGATGATGCGGTTTTCATCTTTCAATCTGAGAGAAGAAGTGTAAACATTATGTGGCATGATAGAAAAGACACGAGAATAAGCATTTGAAAACCGAAAACCTCAACAGGAAACCTACCTTTTAGATGATGAGGCGTTGTTTCTCTTGAATGTGGTTGCTTTTCGTTTTGCGTTCTTTTCCTTCCTAATCAAGTTCATGAAACATGTCTATTTGCTTGAAAATTCGAAAAGAAAAAATGGAAAATGTAAATGTGTACCGAGGCTGATGATGAAAAGTTTCTGAAGCAGGGTTAAATAATACAAGAAATTCTCCACTTCAAAAAATGAATTAACATTCAAAATGCTACGAAAAATGCTCGTACACAGTTTTTTTGAACAATAAAACTAATCACATAGTTGAATTCTTTAAATTAAACTCACTTGATAGGTTCTCTGGGCGGAGATGGATGATAAGCTTCTTGAATCTGAAAGCATTTAATAAAACAATTTCATTAACATAGAAAGGTAACACCAAAAAGGATAGAGCATCACAAATTATATCAGAAAAAAAGGTCAAAGATGAGAAATGGAAGGCATAAAAAAAAAACTTACTTGGTGAGGCTCCTTGTCGCTTAACCTTGTCCACATTTCATTTCGAAGGTTCAAGATCTCAATTTCATCATCATCATATAAAATCTGCATCATAATCTCAATTTGAAATTACTTATGAAAAAGGAAAATATTTCTTTAATCATGGGGTTCAAGAAAATGTATTGGATTATAATATAATTGAAAAGCAATGGGTACACGAGACACATTCAAGTGACAGGTTAAGTGTCAGGTAAATTTAGAATAGAAAAAAAAAAAAAAGGACGGAAGAATCTCATTACCGTGTGCTTCTTTGTTTCAGGATCAAAAGCTTTAATAGTTCCGGGATAATACCTACATGTAAAGAACAGTGAATATGAGAAACATTTACATTTGCTATTTTCATATGACGCATGTGTAAAATGCATATACATCTCAACAATGTCCAAAATGGTTATGGAGAATCACATAGCTTCGAGTTCAGCAAAAGCATAAGAAATTGATAACATGATTTCAACTTTATTCTTTTAAGTGCTAACATGATATATTTTTCATTATCTTGACACCAAAGCTGAAAACCAAAGGAATTGCAAAAATTGAATAACTGATGTTGGAATCCTTGAATTCTATTTTGAGAAGGTTTATTCTAATAGACCTCATAGAGAGACTGGATTACGAAACCAGGAAAAATGCTATCATCTCTGGAACACTAGATCAAGCATCGATATTTTGAGCATACTTTTTGAATATTTAGCGAAGGTGATCTAATAAATGGTCTAGCTTTATCAAGACTCTACTTATCGTAGTTAGCAAGGCAATACTCAAGCTTTGTCATTTAATGTTTTTACATTACATATAGACAATGTGGGCAACCATTTTACGAAGGCTTTGATACTTTGGATAACCTTGAACTTCTATATAAAGTCTATTGATATGTTAGTGACAATATATATAATCTATTAAACAACAAGCGCCAGATTGTTATTCATTTATCAATGATAGCAATTACACAGGCAAAACTTAGTGGGCAATCATCCAAGTAAACCCCAGATAAAAAGCAGGTCCAGAAAGGCCTATAACAAAATTTTGGAACAATTGTCCTGATTCTAAAACAATATTAATCACAACTTTATCACCTTTCCACCAACTAGACTAGCTCCTGGGGGCCACATCAGAGGCACCGCTTAATAAAAATGTTAGTTGGAAAAATGTTCATTTCCAACATCATCAAAATTTATGATTGCCTATACAACTTTCTGAAGCAAGAAAAGTTCATCGAAATTGACTGTTTCCCCTTAAATCAATATGCAGGCAGCAGGGTAGCGAATTTTGGGAATTATCTACAGCTTAAAATACTTCATTTTTAGGACACAAGACAAAAGTTCATAGAAGTTTATTATGATTCTATGTGATGGAAAAGATAAGGTAGATCATAAGATGATGTGATTACAAACAAAAACAACAGAAATATAACTCAATATCCAGTACTCACACTTTGTCCTTTGGCCACCAGACTTGTATCCTTAAATTAACTAATTCCTCTCCATTACCAGGCCATGATCTTCTGGGCTTCTGGATTAAAAGCATAAATAGCAAGCATTTGTTAAAGTACGCATTTCAAAGGACATTTTACATTACCACGATATATTATGAAATAATATGATGATACCTTTTCCTTTTCCTTCCCTTGGGACTTGGTTTTTGCAGGCATAGACGTAGAGAAGTCCTCCATCTGCATAAATTTGTCCCAAAATGATTGAATATAGAACTTGTAAGAGCTAAAGGCATTAAACAACAAATTATGTTCATAGTTTTGTTACCTTATCTGCATCATCTTCTCGTTCATATTTCTGGGAAATAATTTCTTTCTTCTCCATCCTATTGTCAGCAGTTGCTTTCTTACCTGTTTTCTTTGGGGCATTATCATCTTTCTCCTTTGAGTTCAGAAGTTTCTTTTTAGATTTTGATGACAGTTGGAGGTCATTCTGCTGATTCTTCTTTGACTGAACCTTTCTGAGAAGACTGGGGATTTCAACTTTTTTCTGTGAAGAATTGCTTAAAATGCTCGAGTTTCCCAGATCTGATGGCAAATCTTTATCCTCTTTCTCCTCATTATAACAATCAGGAGAAGCTTCGTTGGAAAACCTGCCTCCTTTTTTCTGAGTATTTTCATAACCCTCTTCTGATCTTATCACAGAGTTCGCTTTTCTGACTCTTCTCTTTCGAAGAGACCCTTTTGATGTCTCCATAGGATTTTCGTCAGCGAAGTTAGTTTCATTATGATCGTTGGTTTGCGGAGAACTATCTTCATCAACAGCAGTAAGAGGCGCTTTCTTTGACATCTGATAGAAAACAAATGAAAACAACTAATATTGTTCAGTGAAAACAGCTAATACTAACCAACTAATATCATTTAAAAATGCATGGTGCAACTGGTGCATAGAAGTATTTGCCTTGGTACAGTTATCACCTAGAAGCATATCAATATACTACAAGCATCAGACGTATTAGAAAAAAAAAAAAAATACTACTATTTTTAAGACCATAATAATACCAAATTACTAAATGTTTTGTGAAATAACTAACTATTTTAATCGCAATATTAGCAGAGTTTGTGTTGAATATTCATTCAAGATGCTAAACTCCAATGTAGCCTTTTCTCTAGGTTTTGATATTACTATGGGAGAATTCCTAGTTTGATTACCTTAGTCTACCTCTCCAGACATTGCCCAAAGGTAGAATAATGAAATATATGTAATGTCAAGTATATCTATAGATTCTTCACACATCTATTCTATTTTTGTTGCTATAAAATCTTGTCAATTTGTTCATGCATTAATAGAGAAGATATCCCATTAAATGCATTAGCAAGGTTGCACGAAATGCAAAAACTCTGTATATTAGCTAAATCTGCCATTATTATTTATGGTTTGTAAGATATTCCATGTGGCATGTACTAGAAAGAAACCCAATTATCAACATAACTATAGGTACTCAAGGTCCAAAAGGTTTTTCTCCTTTCTTATTTTATTTTTTAGCAAATCTCATTATCTTGTGTTGTTTAGGTTCAGAACAGGATATAATGAAGTCAAAAATACAATTTCACTATCTGCAACCTAACCATATCTACTAATTATTTTCAAATTGAATACTTCCTACTTAAATAATCATCTAGAATTTAAAATCTAAAGTGAGAAGAGTATGCTTCTACTTGATTCTGCTTTAACTATAATATTATACACTCGACTTCTACTTTCTATAAATTCTACAAACGTAACCACTTTTACTATTAAGCATTTATTTTCTCACAATCACTAAATTAATCACTTCTCAAAACAATATTTTTTTGCAAAAACCCCATTGTTTGACAAAGTGGAGTATAATGGTTCTGTTGTAGCATGAATAATCTCACCATGCAGATGAGTTACGAAGCTGACGAGTTGTTCATCAGCAACCAGATGAAGTGACTTGAGGGTTGAAGCTCTATGAAGTCGCAGGCCGCAGGACGTCGGAATCTCATAGGCTGCCAGAGGTCGGAGGCGACTTGGAACGTTACGCAAGTCGCTGGGCGACTTGGAGGAACGTGAAGATCGTATGATGACTTGGAAGGCTGTGCAGGTCGCTGGGCGACGTGGAAGAAAGGGAAGGCCACTTGGCGACCTGGAAGGTCGCACAAGTCGGGGACGACTTGGTCTCAAGGTCGAAAGGAGGATAAATATGGCAAAGATACGGGGAGTTAATGGTGCGGATTTTGCGGACCGTAATCAGGGTAAGTGTATCCGGATGCGCGACTTACGGGACAAGCAAGGGAACCCTAGGTCGGCCCATGGAACGAAGCCCACGAAGACTGTAACCCTAATTCTTTGTCTATAAATATATCGTGTATCATTCATTGTAAAGGGGGAAATCTTCACACATTAGAATCCTAGGCAGAAAGCGTAGTGCAATATACGGCTTGGAGCCCCTGCACGTAGTCTTATTCAAAAAATTTAACGGGTAATCAAACTTCGTGTTCTTATGTGTTTTGATCGTTTACTTGTTAATTGTAGGTTGTTTGTGTCTTGGGAGAACAAAAAGCAGGTGCAACAATTGGCGCCGCTCGGGGGAACGATTTCGATCGATTGTTCATCATTCTTAGAAGACCCACCTTCCGCTTTTCAAAGAATGGCCGTCAACCGATTGAGGATGCGGACGAGAAGCCAACACGCAAAGATGGCCTCCCAGCTAAAATCACACTAATAGAAGGGTTGCCCTGACCCACTCCGGATGGGCAATCTCATTCGGACCGGAAGATGAAAAGGCCGTCCTGGCTGTCCTCCGTAAGAGGCAGCTTGTCTTCGACGACCTAGAAGAATCACTTCCAAACAAGAAGGTCACCCATGGGGAGGGCCCGTCTAAAGTTAAGGGGCATCTAACCCCAAAAGGGCAGTCCGTGGGTCAGCTGGCCCTCCAGCGGCGAGAGTCACCAATACTGGAAGTTCAGCTCGCGAACTAACGGACCCCGGTTTCTGGACAACTTGTTCAACCGCCTCGGAAACCTCGGAGCACTGAAAGCTCCAGCAAATGTGGAGGATGAGGCTAACTCATCTATCCCGAATCACGAACAACTTAGTCGCGACCTCTCACTCGCGACTTTGCTTTCACCAAAGACGAAGTCGGAAGGGTTCGCCGCCTTTCTTCGGGCAATGCGGGGATGCCTTCTCGACCTCGCGTCTTTTGCGACGCCAAGTCGCCTCACTTACCCGCAGATTTGTGCGGGCATTGCTTAAACGGATTGAAGATCGAGCGGGATGAGGGATGGACGGCGACCTCGTCATCTGAGATCGCCATTTGGTACGCTTAATTACTTTAGCACCTACCGTGAGTAAAGTCGACGCACAGCGAGTAGATTGCTACAATGGAAAGACGGACCCAAGGGCTCACGTATCGAGGTATATCTCCTACATGCCCACGCGGCGAACCGATCGTAAATTCAGATGTAGGCTCTTTCGCTTTAACTTTGAGCTTAACCACGCCATACGTGGGTTCACTTCAACGCCCCATGCTCGATGGACACTTTCGACCACCGCCGGACTATTCTCGAAGTCCACTACCGACGATGGCTCCCCGACCAATGACAGCGGCACCGGGTTGAATGCTCAACAGGTGACAATGAACTGGACGATCCTATATTGAAAGTGGTCGAAGCTCATCCTCGCGGATCCTTTAGCTGAACGAGGCGTAAACCGCTTTGGCCGTTGGCGGCCATAGAAAGGGACCAAGATGTATGCATGACCGCCTTAATTATCCAAATCCGCTTACGCCGACTTAAAAAACGCCACGGCGATACTTACGAGCCTGCATCCGAACTTTCCGACTTCGAGGGAAGTCGGGGGCATCGATAAAGTTCCAAAAGCGAGTTGGGAGCCACAAAGGCTCTCCCAAAGAATAAGCCATTCGAAGAGTCGACTTTCCGTGAAATTGATGGATGTCCAGGCATGACACCCATTCATGTCTGGGCGATTAAGGATCGGGGTTCTTCTCCCACCTCGTCAATGAAGAAAAAGAGTAAGCAAAATCCATACAAGTTACGCCCATTATCACGACCGGGCGCCACTACCTGAAGTTGAATGTGAGGACTGTTGAAGAAACTTTTGGAGGTCAGACGCGAGGACGGATTGTTGAGTGAGTTTATCAAGCGACCTCAAAAGGACGAGATGGTACCTTAAAAGATCGCAAACCACCCAACCGTTCCAGAGAAAGGGGAGCTGGCAGAGAGACCTCTCCACCATTAAAGCTTACGAGCTCAAGAATACCTATGGCCCAGAGACCTAGTTCCCGTGAAATGGGGCTCGTTCGAGATACTTTTTTTTAGTAGATCGGAGGTCACCTTATTTTGTAATAGTTCAGCCAAGTTAAATAAAGAAATTTCTCTTTTCAAAACTCCCGTGTGTGAAGAAACAAAAGCGGGTTGCGTGAAAAAACATATGATCGATAAAATGCATGCCACATGAAAGACATGATCGGAAAAATGCATGCCACATGAAAGACATGATCGGTAAAATGCGTGCCACATGAAAGACATGATCGATAAACGACATGAAAGACATGATCGATAACACGCGGTCGCATAAAAGACGGATCGATAACACGCAGGTCGCGATAAAAGACATGATTGATAACACGCGAACCCGAGGTGTGACTTTAGAAATCTTTGGAGGCGTAGATCGCCACGCCCTCATTTGGTGCGGTTATCCCCGACTTTTGTAAGACGACTATGCAAATGTCCGAAGAACAAAAGTCGCTGCAAAAAAAGGACGACGAGGACTAAGCAAAAAGTCGATAAGGATATCAAGTCGGCACAATAAGGAAAGGGAAAGAAAAGTTGAAATTCCTTATTGATTTAAAGGCCGAAGTTACTCAAGTCGCAAAAAATGCTCGGCTTAGAAATGGGTAATCGACGAGCAAAAAAACAAGTCTCACACTAAAGAGTTTCAACTCAAAGCGAAAGACAGATAAATATCGCGACAAAAGAGTCTCAAATGGAGTGCGAGTACAGAAAAAACATTTGTAATAAAAGAGGCTCGCCACCTCGGAATACAAGTCACAGAAGACTTAGACGAAGAGGCTCGCTACCTTCTGAGTACAAGACAGCGAAAGACTTCCAGGACGAAGAGGCTCATTATCCCTGAGTACAAGGAGAAAAGTCTCAAGACTAAAGAGTTTCAACTCAAAGTGCGAAAGACAGATAAGTCTCAAGACCAAAGAGTTTCAACTCGGGCGAAAGACAGAGAAGTCTCGAGACAAAGAGTTTCCACTCTAAGTTATGAAGGCCGACTGTAACTTCCTCGACGAGCTCGAATCTAAAGCAAGTACGTAGCGCATAAATCCTAGTTCGGCAAAGATCAAGACCGACCAACGTTTCTGAGTCCCGCTCTTGGGGCAATTGTTATAGCATGAATAATCTCACCACGCAGATGAAATTACGGTCGACGAAGTTGTTCATCGGCGAACCGATGATTGTTGACGAGGGTTGAAGCTCTATGAAGTCGCAGTCGGCAGGACGCCTAATCTCATGTACCGCCAGAGTACGGGCGACTTGAACGTTACGCTAAGTCGTTGGGCGACTTGGGAACGCCAAGATCGGGGATGACGACTTGGAAGACCATAAGCGGTCGGCCGGGCGGCGGAAGAAAGCGAAGAGCCACTTGGCGACTCGGAAGGTCGACAAGTCGGGACGACTTGGTCTCAAGGTCGAAAGCCGAGGATAAATATGGCAAAGATACGGGGAGTTAATGGCGATTTTGCGGACCGTAATCGGTAAAGTATATCCGGATCTTACGACTTACGGGACAAGCAAGGGAACCCTAGGTCGGCCCATGGAACGAAGCCCAAGAAGATTGTAACCCTAATTCTTTGTCTATAAATATATCGTGTATCATTCATTGTAAAGGGGGAAATCTTCACACATTAGAATCCTAGGCAGAAAGCGTAGTGCAATATACCTGGCTTGGAGCCCCCAGACGTAGTCTTATTCAAAAGACGAACTGGGTAATCAAACTTCGTGTTCTTATGTGTTTTGATCGTTTACTTGTTAATTGTACGTTGTTTGTGTGCCGGAGAACAAAAACAGGGTGTAACAGGTTCCAATTAGTTAAGTCAAAATCAACAGATAACAATTTATGACAGCAGGGTTTTAAAGAACAAACCACATCTTTCTCCTTGAATGTATCATGGAATATAGAAGCCACTATTTCAGCATAACTATCCAATTTCAGATCCATTGCCTTCACTAATTCTCTGAGACAACACTGAAGTTTGGTTGCACAATTTTCAAGTACTTTTGTCCCCAACACCCATGAAATAGGCTTAGTATCCTGAATTAAAAAAAAATACAAAACATATTATTAAAAAAAGAAGGGAATATTCATATTATGATAGCGTGAATGATTAAGGAGAGAACCATTACCTTATTGCGCATTTTCACACTAGCCAAAAGGGGCCTCAGAAGATCAAAGGAGATTTCATCACTTTCTTTTATTACCAGAGTCATGATCATTTCCATGTATTTAAATATATCAGAATGGAGATTGTCCCTTCAATAAAATTAAAATTTACTTTAACATACAATTATCTAAAGAAAACTGGGAGTCTGGGACAGCAAAGTCTGCTTCATTTAGGGTATGTTTTGTTTCGGGATTTGAAAACCGAATTCGGGATTTCGAATCTAAATCTGGTTCTACTGTAGGATTTTAGAATCCGGTTTTTGAACCTAATACATCCACCCTACAAATACTTATAAACTCTATAAATAACATTTTTTTCTACACCAATGACCAATATGATTATTTTTTATACCCACTCTTATTTTATTTATCATTTTTCACACCTTCCATTCTCACTTTGTCAACTTCCAATAAAACACACTAATTATGACAAAGTCATTCAATCATTACAATTACAATCAACAATAATATAATAATACAACATAACACACTCTTGCACATCGATTTGATATAAAGTTAAATCCTATCATATTCAAATCTCAAAACAAAAACACACTACTACTATTTACCAAGATTTTGAAATCCACTAGATTTTCCAAATCCCAAATCAAACATACCCTTAGCATTGTAAACATACCCTTACCTAACATTCTTGAGGAAAAGTCGAAACATATCAACAATGAGTTCATCTTTGTCTACATCCAAAAGCATAAGCGACGATCTTACTTTTGCCATTGTCTCAACTATCTGAAGGGCCCTATAATGATTGCAACCAGACTCACCCGACAAATGCTGAAATGCAACTATAAATAGTTGGAAGATTACCTATCACCAAAAACCACAGGCCAAATATTTTCATAAGAGAATGATGCTTTTGTAAGAATTGTAGAATGAGAGAAGAGCAGGTCCTCGGGATTATCTCATTTATACTACATTATACGGTAAATGTTTTTTGTCCTTTAACTTACAGCCATTTTGATTTCAGTCCTTTTCACTTTTTCGATTTTGAAATTCGTCCTCAGTTTTATCAAATTCAATTTGTTTGATCCTTTTACTGGCTGTAACCAGTGAACTTACTGTAATTCCTGACGTGGCAATTTTCTAGTAAATTTCACATCATTGATCACCAGAAAGTTTGTTACAGTCGGTAAAAGGACCAAAAAGTTGAATTTGGTTAATAGAAGGGACAATTTTCAAATTGAAAAGGTTAGGACTAAAATTAAAGTAGGTATAAATAATGGGGCAAACATAAACATTTGCCTACATTATAATAGCTGAATGCATCTGCTTACCCTCATTTTTTCATCACCGTAAGGGAAATCTGGAGCTGTTATTCTAGACAGCTCATTAAAACAAGATGCAAGGGCAACTTGGACATCCATATCGTCATGTCTGAGAAGTTCTTCCTTGATAAGTGCCTTCATGATTGGAAGCAGTGCTCCGCATGTAGATCTAGGAGGCTGTTGCCATACTTTGGCTAAGAGACTCTCGGCTTTCTAGAGAGAGAGAGAGAGAGAGAGAGAGAGAGAGAGAGATGGTTAAGGAGAAAATTAAAGTATTTTGAAGAAGGATTAGTCAACTAATCAATAAAACGAGAAGCCATATAATGCTCAATGTTGTTGCATATGATAAGACAGGTCACAGGTGTAAGTGGGATCATTATAAAGAAGATGACAAAAACAAGTTTGAATTTATTAAACATTTTGACCATAAAGAATTGCTTCACATTTCTTATCAAGGCCAGCTCTAAACGGACTACAATCAACAATAAAAGAATCTCATGTCCTAAGTCGCTCCTTAAGGAGTAATAGTTAATGTTATATCACATTTAGAACTTCAATAAATACACAACACTCCCGGAGTTTCAGTCTCAAGGTGTAGAGAGAAACTAAATCCACCCTTTTCATGTAACAAATTTATCAAGGCAATTTAAACACCACCAACACCACCCAACCCAAAGGAAAGATCATGAAACTTAAAATAGAAACTTTACCAAATGTCACAAACAGCAAAAAGTGGTTTAAGGATGATCCATTTCACAAATCAGATTGAAATAATTCAAATGTACTCCTGACGCCCTTTCAATCAAATATTAATTTGGCTCTATTTGGTCATCAACTACCACATTTAGAGTCAAGACAACCAAAAAGCGCCTTACCAATTAAAGTTGGGAAGTTGACACATGTAACAAACAGTAAAGAGAGATAATCTCCCTCACAAGGCACATCAAAGACAAATCAAGCTTCCTTTCAAAAAAAAAAAAAAAGACAAATCAAGCTTTGCATGCATTAATCCTCCACAAATATAGAACATTTACCACAACTACAGCAAGACCAAAGCAAAAAAAACCTAGAAATTGCACGAATTCACACGAAGAATGGTTTTTACACAAGTGAAACAAAATTGGGATTTCACAGACTAAACAAAGCATTTGCACAAATTGTTTCTCTTCACAAGCATAAATTCAAGATTCTTTACAAAATTCAGCATAAACTGCCCTTTCTCATCCATATGAAATAGGAGCGTCTACCTAGATATACACATGCCAAACATAAAAACACACACACACACATTAAACCCCAACATATATATGACCCCATAAATAATAAATTCATACCCCAAGAAGAATGAGAAGCTCATCAGTTGATGAAGGACGCCTCAGAAGCTTTCTCCCAACATCAAACAACCCAGGCTCCACCGCTTTCTGTGATGATACATCAGGACCAGCAGAACCCATTTCTGCAATTCACTTCTTTAAAATCAGATAACAAACAACAACAACAAAGACAAAGAGATAAACAGAATTAGAGAAAGAGAGACAGAGCAAAAACACACCCCTAAAAAGAACCCCACAAGCCACCTTAAAAGCTCTCTGATAAGGGCACACCTCAAATTCACTAAATGTATAAAAAGAATAAAACAAATGCAAGCTCGAAAACAGCAAACACTAATGGTGTAGTAATAATGATGCGAGGCAAAAGAGGGGTGTGCAAAGTGTCCTGCATGCAGAGACCCCTCTCTTAAACTCGGATTTGGCTTCGCTCAATCAATTACTGCTAATTTTGGGGTTTCAATTCCGTGAATTCATGGATTACAGATTTTCCTCATTCTGTGTTGCTTATGAACAAATGTATTGGTGTGATTCTTGGGGTAAATGGATGCTGTAATTTATGGTGACAACTGAGGTATGTCTCTAATTTTGGGGTCATCAAATTGAGGAGTTGAAGCCATGAATTCATGCGGAATGACGTAATTGCCCTTCAGAGTTTTTGGGAATTTGTGAAAGGTTGAAAGAACTTTTATCAAGTTTTGTTAAAGAACTTTTTGTGGAAGGGTTCTTATATTTCATTCTAATTTGGTTAAATTTGGTCAAATATGTTTAAAATAATTAAAATACTTCTCAAATGATACCCTCTTTCATATTTTTATTGGAAGAATGTCATTTTCTTTTACTATAATATATATAAAATTCTACTTTTAGATAATCATAGTGTGGTATTGAATGTAGTTTTGATGGTGGTTAGGAGTAGAATCGTGTATGGGCTCATAATCAGGAGTGTAGTCGTGGAGTTGGTCATGATCAAGTGTGGGATCGCAAATGTGATTGCATTCTGGCATGAGGTCATGGATGGAGTCATAGTTGTGATCGTGGACACGGTAGCGATTTGATGTAAGATTTATGTATATTAAGGGTATTATGGTAAAAAAACTATAGAAATGGGCATTCTTGTCAAAATGTGGAGGATATTTATCTCATTTTTAATCATTAAAAGCGGCATTTATCGCAATTTCCCAAATTTGATTGCGGATAGCCTCGTTTTTTTAATAATTTATAGCATTTTGCTACAAAATTATCGTGCAATTACATCGTGCGCGGGTAAAGTATGAATTTAACAAGCGATAAGGCTGAACAACTGTCTCTGAAGAAGCGATTGTGAAAAATGTGTTAATCTTTTTGAATTGTTTTTATCTTTTGGGAACTACCGGATTGATAAAATTATTTTTTCTGTGTTCTTTTATCTTGGTTCATGAAAAAATTGCCTTTTTTTGTCCTTGCTTTTGAAAATTAAAAAAAAAAAACTATTTTTGGACCAAACCGAACTAACATATTTCAATTTCGGGCCATTCGAATTTTACAAATATGGTTTAGTTTCGATTTGATTTAAATATTTTGATTTTTCATATTACAGTCG
Organism: Stenogyne calaminthoides; assembly: GCA_037126765.1. NCBI lineage: Eukaryota > Viridiplantae > Streptophyta > Magnoliopsida > Lamiales > Lamiaceae > Stenogyne > Stenogyne calaminthoides. Next base: position 888,678 of record JBBCBC010000012.1, read on the forward strand.
GTCCAGTCCAACAAATAGCCTTCTGCACACCCCTACTAACCAAGCTCTTATTTGTATATCAAATTGTAAATTTCAATAATTATAAACATTCACTTTCTACAAGATTGGAGAAAATAAAATATACATAAATATACACTATCTATCCCCCACATTATATAAGATGCTATGTATATAATTAATTAATCAAAGAATCTGTCTTTTTTTTTAAAAATAAATTCTAGAGATTTATGTGGGATGGGGATGGAATCATTTCTAAAAGTAAACAAGCTTCCATATTTGGAATCCATTAAGATTCTCCTCTGTTTATCTCTTTTTATTTATTTATTCATTATATTGTAATTATATATTTATTTCAATAGTGGACATTAACGCATGCATGATATACATAAGCTAAAAAAACAAAAGTATGAAATATTAATTATCCATTTGACAATGTGATTCGAAATACCAAATTAAAGGTGAAAATGAGTTTATTCTCTTTGAGTTATAATATAAAATAAATTAGCTACAAAATTTAAATCTTTAAATTGAAAGATGCTCCCACTCCCGTTTAAAAAAGAGAAGAAGAAAGATGCACCCACTGCGATTATGGTGAATTTATAACAATACTACTAATTTTATTAAGGACAAAACCTTTTTTAAAGAACTTGTTAATAGTATAATATTTGATCTATATTATTATTATTAATATCACAATACATTTATTAATATCATTATTCTTATGCATTATTGTGCTAAAAAAAATTATTTTTATTCTTATGAATTAATGTTATACATATAAATAGTCAAGTTCTATGAACAATATTAATATTAATTTATAAATATAATAGTACATACCATCATTAATGATCGATGATATACATAATATTATTTTTATAATGTAAATAAGTTTTACTTGAATGAACCCTTAAATAAATATTATTGTCAAGTGAAATAAATACAGTTTCTAATTTTATTTTTTTTACGGAATACAATCCTTGAATAAATATTGTCAAGCGGAATAATTAATATTAGGAAAATTAAATAAATGAATTGATTATGTATTTCTCTAACAAGTTCAGACTTTTATGTCACGGTAGAGACACATCTTGGGAGGGATAAGTGTGATTTGTGCTTAATTTACGAAGTCTTTCCATTTTTATTTTATTTTTTGAAAAAGAAACCAGTTTTGTGAGATATAAAGATTAATAAAAATAAAAAAAATGAAATGGGTCAACTTGAAAAGTGTAGAGTTGACAGTCACAGTTGTGAGCGCGAAGGCGTTCAAGGTTATGGAAACGGGCAGCCGGGCAGACGTTCGGGCAGGCACTGCACATTGCATTTGCAAGCAATAACACGTGATTATTTAGAGAGAGGAAAAAGGCAAAGTACAGAGCAGGTTAAAAGTTCTCATTAAAAGAGTAATCAAAGTATACAACACATCCTTAATCACATTCAAGAAATTAGGAGAAATTCCATTTCGTCGGGGTCTTTTGTGTAAAAGCATTTGGATCTGAGGTGGTGTGTTATGAATGAGGTGCTAAATTTGAATACCTGTTGCATTTATATATACAACTTTTGTATGTATATGTGGGAATGAATGATGGAGTTGATGGAAAGAGAGGGCATGGTGTGGTTCATCTTCCTGGTTCTGGTGCATTCCTTCTGGTGTATCTATGCTAATATTGAAGGTTTGTATTCTATGATTTACAAATATACCTAATGTTGCTTCCAAATTTCACTTTTCTTTTCCTACTTTGACGAATTTTGATAATACTTCTAATTTTCTGGTTAATTTTTTGATTTTTTTTCCCTCTAGATGTACTTTTCCTGTTCTAGTTTAAAAAAACAATGAGTTCTTGATATGAAATTGCAGTTTGTGCTGGTTTTTTATTATCTAATTATGCGTACCTATATCTACGAATATGTATTTTTCTGGGAAGTTTGAAAGCCTAAAATTGAATTTTGAACGTGGGATTATTTATCAGATTATGCTTTTATCTTTTCGGTTGTAATTATTCGGTTATTTTTAGGTAGTATTGTGGCTAGCAAGTGGATTTTTTTTTCTTTTAGTAGCATTTGGCCCCTATCTGTTTTAAGAGGATTGAACTATTTCATATTTGCTATGCGTTTGTGTCATACTAGCATTTGTCATTACAGAATGCCAGCCTCGGTATTGGAACTAGAAATACTTGTTTTCGATTTTATTTTTCTTTGAAATATATTTTACTACTAAGTACTAATGTACATATGAGCACACATTCATGTGTGGCTGCATACCGCACGAATCATGATTAGGTGGACGAGTGCATTGATGTGATGAAATACCATTTCTTATTCGGCAGCTATTTTCTGTGTAGCGTCTAACTTTGCCAAGTGGCATGTTTGAATAGGTGATGCTTTGCATAGCCTTAGGACAAACTTAGAAGATCCAAACAATGTGCTACAAAGCTGGGATCCTACCCTTGTCAACCCTTGCACATGGTTCCATGTAAGCTGCAACAACGATAACAGTGTAATAAGAGTGTAAGAATCTGTTGATATGCTAATACTAGTTTGTTTCACTCTTTAGTTTGCTAAATGAGGCGTTCGTCTAATTTGTTTGTTTTCAGTGATCTAGGAAATGCTGCTTTATCAGGTCAATTGGTTCCACAACTTGGCCTTTTGAAGAACTTGCAGTACCTGTACGTCAGTTTTGTACCTTAGTTAACTGGATTTTCTTATAAGAATCTGTCCTTTTAAGGTTATTGAGTTGAAGTTGATAGAGGAAATCTTATTCTACTTTTAGCGCCAGGAATTTAAATGCCTAATCACTAACTTGTATGATATTTTAAGAAGATTTTATTCTATTTTCACTTATACGGTTTCTGTTGATTTTATGATGTTATAGGGAGTTATACAGTAATAACATTACTGGGCCAATTCCGAGTGATCTTGGAAATCTGACTAATTTGGTGAGCTTGGACCTCTACTTGAACAGTTTCACTGGTCCCATTCCCAACACATTGGGGAAGCTTTCAAAATTACGTTTTCTGTGAGTACACTTATTCTGAACTGCTAATACAGAATATGGAAATTTAATATATGGTTATTGTGTCTATTTGCATAACCCTCATTATTTAAAATTTAAAATTAATGTTTATAGTCCCTAATTATCTAGATATATCGAGTTAACAGTCTTGCAGCATCAGTAATCTTATTGTTTTCTGGTACCTCTTTGTAAGGATAGCCGGCTAAACAACAACAGCTTAACAGGACCCATTCCGTTGTCATTGACCAATATCTCAGCCCTACAAGTTCTGTGAGTATCTAAGATGGTTTCAGATATTGGCCTTTTTAGAAATGGTATATACTGACAAGCCTCGCCCCTCAAATTTATGCAGGGATTTATCGAATAACCTTCTCTCAGGTGCAGTTCCAGATAATGGTTCCTTCTCCTTGTTCACTCCTATCAGGTATCTTAAAAAATACTTCCATTAGCATTAATCTAAACTTAACACTTTTATCAGTATCTTACATAACTGATTTGCATTCAACAGTTTTGCCAATAACTTGAACCTGTGTGGGCCAGTGACTGGACGGCCATGCCCTGGATCTCCTCCATTCTCTCCACCCCCTCCATTTGTTCCGCCACCCCCAATTTCTATTCCAGGTTCTTAATCTTGTTGCTTTATTTGTACTTTGTTAACATAACACTGATTTTCAATAGTGGCTTTCTCACTGTCATTATATTGTTGCAATTAATCCACTATCATTGCTTGCATTGTCCACCATAAAACATTTCTGAGATCTTATCTGATAATAGCAAAGATTCTGTTACTGTATTCGTTCTGTTTATGACTGATGATACTCACCCACCAAAGGTGGTATGTAAAGAGCTCGTGGTGAAATATATATTATTTTCAGTAGTTATTAAGTTGCATCTTTGGTGCAGATTACTTCAATTGGATCAATAAGCAAGTGCCTTGATTATTTAGCTAGTGGGCAGAACGAGGGATTGATTTAAGATAACTAAAACTTTTCCACCATTTCCTGCTAAAACTTATCCACCATTTCCCTGCTCTTGCATAAGTTCAAGCTTATTGTGCTGACAAAATAATTTAATCAGAAAGTTACCCTGTTGACTACTTGACTAGTGTCTTGTTTTCATTGTCTTGTAATTCTTGATATAATTTTTGAATAATTGTAAAATTGGTCCTGTATTTATTGGGGCTTTGCGATTTTAGTCCCCAACGAAGCATTTTCCTCAATTAAGTTCCATAACTTTTAAAATAATGCAAATTTAGTCCAATGTTGACAAGGTTGCGGGGTTTCTGCATGTGCTGCTCATGTGAGCTGCTGGAATTCCATGTAGCAGGCGGACTAATGACTTGGGTTGCTTACGTGGCATAATGGGACCCCCAACATATTAATTTCAAGTAAAGAAATCATCATCCTAAAACAAAAATTGTCATTATAGGACTAAAATTGCTGCAGTTTTAAAATTATGAGATTTAATTGCAAAATTGATTCGTATGAGACTAAAATCACCAACACTTTTATTATTTACTCTATAATTTTCTATTGAAATTTAATTTAATGTTAGAAATTCTATGTGAGCTCTGCTGCTATATTTCCCTTCTAATCTGAAATGGAGAGATATTCTGGTACGTAATATTTAATGTAGTTGTGAGAATCATCTTCAATGAAATATTTCATCGAACAGTATCGTGCTATATTTCTAGGAGAACGATTCTTCGATGGATTTCCAGGAAAAAAAAATTCCAGAAGAAATTAATTTACTCTTATATGCAAAATGTAAATGCAGGAGGAAGTAGTGTAACTGGAGCCATTGCTGGTGGAGTTGCTGCTGGTGCTGCTTTGCTATTTGCAGCGCCTGCAATTGCATTTGCATGGTGGCGTCGTAGAAAACCACAGGAATACTTCTTCGACGTTCCAGGTTGATCATTTGATTCCACATTGTAATTATATTATCTTCCATATAATGACAATGAATTTATATTATCCATGTATAAATTTTTACGCAGTAGGATTCAAGATAAATAAAAATTTAAGAGAATATGACAATATATATTAAATCAAACAAGTTTAGAAATTGATCATTTGATTCCACATTTGCTATCCACATAAGGATTTTGGATTAACAGTGTAGTTATGTAATTATAAAAATTGAATAAAAATTGAATAAAAATTCCCCAAATATCTCAAATCAATTCTCTCCTAACTTTGCAGCGGAGGAGGACCCTGAAGTACATCTTGGACAGCTTAAACGGTTCTCTCTCCGAGAATTGCAGGTTGCAACTGATAGTTTCAGCAATAAGAACATTTTGGGGAGAGGTGGTTTTGGCAAGGTGTATAAAGGACGACTTGCCGATGGTTCACTAGTTGCTGTTAAAAGGCTTAAAGAGGAGAGGACACCTGGAGGCGAGCTTCAGTTTCAAACAGAAGTCGAGATGATCAGTATGGCTGTTCATCGTAATCTTCTTAGACTCCGAGGCTTTTGTATGACCCCAACAGAACGGTTGCTTGTTTATCCATATATGGCTAATGGGAGTGTTGCATCATGCTTAAGAGGTGATCCTTTTTTAGTAATGCCCACTAATTTTGGTTTTCCTTTTCTGTAACGGATAGTATCATTTTTGGTCCCCCATTTTCTCACTAAATATAATTAATAATATTTTGGGGTGTTTAATGTAATTAATATATTCCAATAATTCCATTTAGCACCTCCAAATAATTGATTTTATCAGTTACAGACGGCCAATCAATGGTGGGACAAAATGTGGAGGTAAAAGTGTACTTTCAGGACTAAACTTGATAGTGAGTGAAATAGTTGGGGTGGGGGACCAAAAGTTTACCATTTCCTGTAAAAATAAAATATAAACTGAAACAGTTGATTACGATTGCAGAACGTCCGCCTAATGAACCACCACTCAATTGGCCGAATAGGAAGCAGATTGCTCTGGGGTCCGCCAGGGGTTTATCGTATTTGCACGATCACTGTGACCCAAAGATTATACATCGTGATGTGAAAGCTGCAAATATATTGCTTGATGAAGAGTTTGAGGCTGTTGTTGGAGATTTTGGGTTGGCTAAACTGATGGATTATAAGGATACTCATGTGACTACGGCTGTTCGTGGCACTATTGGTCACATTGCTCCTGAGTATTTATCTACTGGAAAATCATCTGAGAAAACCGATGTTTTTGGATATGGGATTATGCTTCTAGAGTTGATAACTGGGCAGAGGGCATTTGATCTGGCTCGTCTCGCTAATGATGATGATGTCATGTTGCTTGATTGGGTACGTCATCATTTCAATTGTGGTCCAAGTTGCCCTTACTACCCCTTGGCCTACTATTGTCTTGTGTGTATATATGTTTATGCAATATATTCTTATGTCTTCTGCTTTTTGAGTTGGCAACCAAGTCATTTTGCATGATAGAAGGGAATAAATTGCAAAATTGGTCTCACATTTATTGGGTGCTGACGAATTTAGTCTCATACGAATCAATTATCTCATTTAAGTCTTAAATTTTAAAATGCTGCCATTTTAGTCCTATATTGACAATTTGTTGTTTTAAAATGATAGTTAATTTGTGATTTTTTTATGCAATATATTGAATCAAAATTAATATGTTGGAATTTTTCCACGAGCAACACCAAGACATTAGTCTGGTTGCACCTGTATTTTCGGCAGCTCACATGAGCGGCACATGTGAAAATCTTGCAACCTTGTCAATATAGGCCTTAAATTGCATCATTTTAAAAGTTATGAGCTTAATTGAGAAAATTGATTCGTATGGGACTAAAATCGCCAACATCCAATAGATACGGGATCAATTTTGCAAAATATACTCTGATAGAGGGCCTCCTTTTAGTAATACGGCCGAAGACAATTATTCGAATTGCTTTATATCTGAAATGAAATCCCTGATCCGTCCCTTGTATTTGTGTAAAACATTCTTCAACTGTTCGGATGCTATGCCTTCATTTTAAATGTTCATTTGTTGTCTAAGATTTCCTCAACCCCATCTTGAATGAATGTCCCTTATGTGGAAACTAATACTAGACCTAAACTTGTTTAGGTGAAAGGACTTCTTAAAGAAAAGAAACTGGAAATGTTGGTTGATCCGGATCTAGAGAAGAACTACATAGACACAGAAGTGGAGCAGCTAATCCAGGTTGCTCTCCTGTGTACCCAGAGTTCCCCAATGGACCGCCCCAAGATGTCCGATGTCATTAGAATGCTCGAAGGTGATGGCTTGGCTGAGAAATGGGACGAATGGCAAAAGGTCGAACTTCTGCGACAAGAGGTCGAACTTGCTCCACATCTTACATCTGATTGGATACTCGATTCCACTGAGAACTTGCATGCTGTTGAATTATCCGGTCCAAGGTGACCTTTTACTAGTAGGTTTTTCATCTTTTATTTTTTTCTTGGCTATTTAAGCTGTCCTCTGTCTGTCTGTCTGTTGTTATTTTGGTTAATGACTTAACAGATAACATTTTGATCTGGTGTATTCATATTTGTGCATAGCTTTAGTAGTTCCAAGACTTTTGATTAGTTGCTAATTTTTCACCATGCTTTGGATTTGTCATTTTTAACCATCAGAATCTTATTTTAGTTTTTTATATTTTCTTTGTTCAAGTTCTCTTTGCTCCATTTTTTTAGTTTAGACTGATAATGTTTCTCCTTTTCGTGATTCATAATAATTTATGCTTCTAATTCTTTTTAGAGGAACCGTTGGGATGCTTTGAGAAACTGTTTCTAAAATTGATGATGTACCATTATTAATTTATTTATTTATTTTTGAAAGAGATGATGCACCATTATTAATTACAGGAAGTTTTGTATGCAATGGTCATACACACTAATGCACAGATACTTCAAAAAAAAACTATGGTGCAGTATCGGATACTTGGCGGGGGCGGGTGCGATTCGTGTGGGATTCACACCCGGTGCGCCACGTGGCGAATTTTGAAAAAAAAAAAAAGGAGATACGCGCACCGGGTGCGTTTATGACATGAATCCGGTGCGTCTTGGGTAATTTTTGAAAAAAATAAAAAATTTATGGGGTAATGTTGTAGTTTTTAAAACTTAAGATAAGAAAACTAATTTTAAGTAAGTAAAATAACTTAAAATTACCTTATCAACACTCAAAGTCAGTAAGTCACCAATCTCACCACACGAACAGAATTCACCACACGAACATAATACACCATCGCCTCCTTTCTGCTTTCTTCACGCCTCCAACATTCCGTATATTGTTATTTCCATATATTTTACAAGTATAATATATAATAAAATAATAAATAAATAGACGTATTCTTGAATGAATCGCACTCGAATTTTAAAAAAATTCAGATCCTCAAGATCCGTGTCGCGTTGTTCCCAAGACCAAGACCTGTGCAACACAGGTCATACATGTGATGTTGAATGTTTTTTTTTTTTTTAATTAATATTGTAATGAGATGAAAAAGAGGGAATGGTTCTATCCAACCCCAGTAGCTCCACTATTGCAGATTCCAAATCAGAGATCCCTTCACCACTCACCGCACAGGTATAAACATGCTTGTTGAAAGATCTCGAATAACTGGAAGTAGCAATCTGGAGTAAAACAAAACAAAACAAAACGCATTATAACTCTGTTCCTCTCTTTCACACAAAACCAAATGAATCTCTACACACAAACACAACCTTATTGCTTTGAATTCTGTCTACAAGTCTGTCGTCCTCTCAAGTCCACCCATAGCAACATCGTGTGTATCTTATCAATAACTAGATTGCAGTCAAGGGTGGCATCTCATCATCAAAATCTAGACGAGCTTCAATCTCTGTAAGTAACTCAATGCATCATAGAAGAAAAGCCTCCCTATCATAGTGAAACAAAATTATAAATTCTGCCAACTGTGACTAGTTGCATAACTCTAATGTAAAAGATTTTTCAATCAAAACACACTCCAGGGATCGAATGAAATGTAAAATTAGCTCAAGCTCACCTGTATTCCTGCCAATGCAGCATTTGAAGCAGCTGCTGATTTGGCTGACACGAGTTTTCCTACATTCTCAGCTTGGGAGAGATCTAGACGCCCATTTAGAACCAACGGGCAGATTCGCTACTGCTCGGGAATGATGTTTCACCTACCTAGCAACAAATAATTAATTGTATTAACATATTTAGATTGGTTCGGAACAAAAAATTAATCATCATATCCGATTGGTTTGAATTGCAAATAAAAAATTGAGATGTTCTGTTTATGAAGATTCAAGGAAAAAAAATATTAGATTGCAATTGACGAAAAGGTTGTGATTGTATGTGCAAATAAGCCAATCTAAAATGAAGAAAGAAGGACCTGGCTCTGCAAGCTCGCCCCAGCATACACACGGCGAAGACAAACATCACTTCCATGACACTGAAGCTCAATCACATCCTCACAAGTGCAAGATTTGGGGGCCAACATCGGAACCACCAAAACCTTGTTGAAAAATAAAATCCCCACATGTCATTTCTTTAAAAGCAAAATATGTGAATTTATCAAAAGGCAATTAACTCACAAGTGCACAAATGAAAACAAGCCCAACATCTGAATGAATATATTCGTTTAACTGACGAAAAAAATGAGCTCACAAGTACCTCATCAATGACATTGCCATACGAATCCAACACTTCACCATACTCAACGACATGGCTATTAGGCCACTAGTTACCATCCTTTCTACTCTTTCTAGATATGGGTCGAAAAACTTTGACAGCAATAGGCACAGCTGAAGGACCAGATAAGCACACAATCCCCACGGCACCAGGTGGCCCACCCAATGAAGTCACAATAGCTGCTATTGTGTTGGAGCTCAAAACTACTGCATCCCCAATGCTCACTTCTCCATCCCTAAACCTCTCATCTTTATTCAGTCAGCACCAACGTGTGCTCTCCCCTCAAAATATTCCAGAATTCTTTTCTGTCATATTAACATTTTATTATCAATGTATTCATATACTGATAAGACACCTATCCTTCTCATCAGAAAATATGAAATGATAAAGATAACTCTCTCATTCAATTCTCTACCAACAAACATGAAAAACACAATTTTCTCAGGTTGGCTTTGTCAAGAATCAGACGTCATGCGGAATAAGTCGATCAGTCTCACTCAGTCACTTCACTCTCTACAATTAGTATACACCATCAAAAGAAAAGTACTAAATTTATTTTACAACGGTTAAAGATAGGTGCTGAAACTTACCTTTAGCGGCTTTGGGCGGCCCAAGACTGGTGTGCTTGTGAGAGTCAGAGAAGATAAGAGAGAAACTTCTATGAAATAGAGTTGAAATAATACTCTCTCCGGATACTCATCGATTCCTGATATAAGTGGAATTCCAATGTACTCAGTATTTTTTTTTTTTTTTAGAGTATTTCAAAATAAAGATTTCATGAATTGCTCTTCATGGAGATAAAACAGACAGTTGCCCCTTTTCTTTCCAGGTGTAGTTCTAACAATATCAAACAATGATGATACATTAAATTATTCCTCAATAACTCATATAACTTCAGACCACTTGCACTATACTTACACCAATAAGGAGATGGTAGCTGCAAAGAGAAGACAACAGTAACATATCCTAAACAGAAAACCTTGGCCGCCTAGTACTAACATATTAAGTACAACCAAATCAAAGAAAATTAATATCAACTGCAAAAAGATTAACCATAAAAGTGCATATATATATATATATATATATATATATATATATTCATCAACTCGATCAGACAAGATAGCTATAAGAACCTGATGGCCAAGAGAATCATGGATTGCAGTGCAACAAATGTCACAGCTTCTTTTTTTAGGCTGATGGAATCCTTTTTCTCTTTATTCCAAATCCACTGATTAAGAAAAGCCATGTGATGACAATCAGAGCAAATATGCACACGATTCTCTTGGTTCCGTGATGTTGTATGTGAAAAGACAAACTAATATGGCACATGCAATAGGAGTTGGTACATCTGGAAATATCAACAGGATATCACTATGTAAGCCTTACACATCACTCTGCAAAATTTTATATAATTCTCTTCCCTAAGCTTGAAAATTGTTGTGTAACAGGGTGGGTGGAAATGTGCAGCAGAAGAAAATTAACTGTATAAGAACTAAGGATATTGCATCGAATTAAAATCTATGCCTACAATTTAGGTATATATCTCTAAAATGAGATTTGTTGAAGTAGTTAAAAAACTCAGTGTAGGATTTGTTTTGTCATAGAGTATAATATATATACAATAGTGACAATAATTCAAAGTTTTCTTCATCTTTTTATATTAGGCAACAATAATTCAAAGTTTTATTTCGAATAATATAAGGTTCTTGAATGGTGAAAAAGACATATCACAGTTCAAAGAAACCAGATGAAGATGCATGGGATAGGCAGATATTATAATTTAGGTAACACAAGGATATTTGAATCCACAAACATTGTGTATTACCTAGAACCTAAACATATGGGACTATTGGTTTAGCTTAATGCATCCATCATAATATATAGTACGGCAATATAATGGCCAAATGAGATTGGGAAGAACAGACTGAGTATACACTACTACACCAGCAGACAATCATGCCAACAATGTGAAAAGTCTATTCACTTGTTCAAGTATTCTTTAATTTCTTTCAACCATTTCATAGTATACATACTAAATCATTCGTGATGCACATTAATTTTCAGAAAGAGTAAACAATATTGTGCAGGAATTACAAAAAGACGGAAAAAAACATACATGACCATGAATTCATGTCAAAACCATAAACCATTACATGGCACAAAAGAAGTAGTACTAGAGTAGCAGTACAAGACAAGAACTAAGTGGTGAAATGAAAAAGATAATAAATAAGAAGGTGCATTCTGGCTTTGGTTAAAATGTCTTGTGCCCCGTCTTGTTCAAAAGGAAAAGAAAGTACGATTGGTAAACACTTTGTATTCAGCTCCTGGCAGGTTTAACGTGTAGCGGAGAGACTTGACAGATCTTGAGTAGTCCGTAGTTGAGTTTCCAGGCAGCTCCAGCTCTTGTTTGTAGCGTTTAAGATCAAGAATGGCGACATCAAATTGCATGCGGATTGATTTCTTTGGGCATTCACGTTCAGATGTCTCCACTGCTAATCTACAGATGCAAGATTCTCCCGCCTGCTCATCGTGATTCAGGAGTGTCAAGAAACGTTGTGGTCTATTTATATCAGGTATAACTTTCGATAGTACCCATAGATAATAAGTTTCATATACCCATGGATAATAAGGGTCATGCTCCTCCCCCTCCTTCCCAACTCCAACTTGAACATGAAGATCACGAATTCCACCACAAGTTCGGAAACAGAATCGACTCTCGACGACATCAAAAGAGGTAGAATTGGTAAGAGAGTCTGCAGCAAATTGATCAAGCCACAATGGGTTAGCTGTGAGTACCCAACCCTTGTCCAGCGAATCCAGATCAAGAACATAAATCTGCCCCACAAGGATTTGGATCGACAGCCTATGGGTGTCGATGAAACCATATGCTTCAATATGGCAGCCTCTAATAGGTGCCGGGAGTTGTATTGAAGGTAGTTCATGCGAGGAACCGTCGACAGTGTCAAATAACTCAAACCCACAAATGATATTAGTCATGGGAATACCTTTACGAACGACTTCATCAGGAAAGACCAAAATTTTAGAAGTATTAGGGACAACAAGAGGATTGGGGTTGTATTTTGCAGAGCGCATTTCCCCAATCTTTGGGAGATCAGTAATTAACAGAGTTTGAGAGGCAAACTCAAGGGGGTTTGATATATCAATGTAATATACAGCTTTTCTTTCGTTATAGACGCAGCTCTCAAAGATATAAACTCTATTTCCCAATGCACAGAATCCTTCCCTCACACTACCAGGTTCCCTCCTCACACCATCAGCATCCGGTACAAATTTTATATTAAAAGTTGGAGGACTACGAGAAAAGTCATGAGTTTCCTCCTCACAAGCCGATAAATCGACAACACAAATATTCCATTCACGATCATGTATTGTACGCCCATAACAAAACAATGGAATGCATACTTTAGATTTACCTTCCCATGAATAGGATTGTCCGTCGGCTCGAAGCTTTTTACAGGCTGGCGGTTGAAACGGGGAGTTGGTATCAGTTCGTTTCCTATTTTCAAGTTCCATTTCCATGGATAATGACTGATTGATTGCAAGATTGGGTGAAGAAGGGATATTAGGGTTGGGATATTTTGTTTGCAGAGGAAAGATTAGGAATAGGAGGGCAATCGCAGAAGCTACGGCGGATGAATGGGCTGACGGACAACTGGATGGATTGCTCCATATTTAAAAGCCCATTTACGTAACATTTTAGAATGGGGCCCGGTTATTCACACCACCAACATTAGGAGATATACACTCTAGAAATTTCTATTATTTTATTATAATTATTAAATGATTTATATACCCTTAATAATTAAAAAAATAAAATAGCTAATATCTCATACACCCACGGTCCCATTATTAAATATGAACAGTTTCTTCTTTCTTAAAGAATTTGAACAGTTTCTATCCACGGATGCTACACCACCACTACTACGACTTAGTTCGATTTTTTAGCAAATATGATTAAAATGCAGGGTCTCTTACATAAGCATTGCTTTGTTCTTTATTTTTATAGGTTTAGTATTGTTCTATGTATATATTATATTTTTTTTTTTAAACCTCGTCATTGCAGTTTCAAACTTGATTTGTCGAAAATAGACCACTTTTTCAACAATTTTTTGCTGAAATTTTAATAATATTTCAATACATCTTTGTCGAAATTTTATGGATATATTGCCCTTTTTTTAAAAAATTCACGTCATAGCAATTTCAAATCTGATTTATCGAAAATATACCACTTTTTTAACAAATATTTGCCGAAAATTTGATAATGTTTTGATACGTATTTGTCGAAATTTTGGCCGAATTTTGAAAAATCAATTCCAAAAATTCGCCATATAGTATTTCTTCCACCAACATCCATTTTGCCACAAAAAACTAAGGCCACGTATATTATCATCATAAATCCTAAGCACAATCGTCAAATATGTTCACGAATTGCATAAGCATTCACCCCAATTTTCTAAAACTAACGATTTTCATAAAAACTTTATATAATAAGACTATGAAACTAACATTTGTTAGTGTCTGTAACATTGATTTCATGATAATCGTCGTTGTCGTCGCTAGTGGTAACTGCAAAATTGTGTCTAAAAGATGGGGACATACTGCTTGTTTATATTTGAAATGAACCGAAAAGAAGAGTAATTTTGGTAGTTTAAAAAATGTGTATCTATTAATATCTAAAAAAGTGGGTGGGTGGATTAATATGGGAGTTATTAACACCGCATATATTAGGAAGTGCACCTCCCACCCATCTTTTTCTTTTAAATAGATAGATATGTGAAAATAAATAGAGAGGTACTAAATGGGCAGATTCTACCCATAACATAATCATTAAAAAGTCTTTGCCCTCAATCAAGCCCACCCAAAAATCTGTCCTCAATCAAGTCCACCAAGTCTAAAATAATCTTTCTACCCAAGGCAGAATTTGCACACCAAAAATTACCCAAATAATATTGCCCTTTTTAAATTTAAATCCGAACTGAACCCGGCACAAGTGGTTCATCGTTCACTCGGTCCGAATGATTTAGAGTTTAGGGTTTACGTTTTATAATTTAGGATTCATGGTTCATCTAAATTAAAATTGAATCCAATTGGTGCACACAAGCATCACTCCTAAATTTAATTTTTAAAAAAAAGAGAGAAGTTTATGAATTATGATTGCTATAGAAAACCAATCACCATAAATAATCATGACGGTTGTTTCTCTATACGACGAGAACAATATTATTAAGTATAATTTATAAGAAACAATTATGAATTATAATTTATAAGAAACAATTATGAATTATAATTTATAAGAAACATACAATTATGCAAAATGCCTAATTACAACTACTTTTTCAACCCTTAACAATCATAGTTAACACTTATATATGCAACTTTTTCTCCAAAAGTTAGACAAATAAAAATAATCATGAAAATTCGAGGAAATAAAAAAATTAAAACAATTTTTTTATCAATTAACTACCATATATCCACCAAGCGTTGCTAACTCTGTCCCTTTACATAGCATGTGGTGCAATTATGAATTTAAAAGAATAACTCTTTATTTAATCTTGATTAAAAGTTTATTTACTTCATATCCCCCAACCATAGGAAGACAATATAGAGTGTCAATGTCTGCCCACTTTATAATGTTGCTCTGCATTTTGCTTTCTGGTTCTAACTTAATAAGTTAATACAAAAGAACTCAATGAAGAATTACAATAACCATATATATACTTTCATTATGTTTTCATAGCTTAAATTTTCGTCTTAAATTATGCATTATAATCCAATATTGATTTTAATTGAATATATTCTCCTATGATAGATGGAATAACGTTTTGCTACTCATCACTGACAGCAACTATAAATTTAGAAATTCAATTGATGATCTCGTAATCGAATACGGATAATTGGACATCAATAGGAATTATAATGGGAAAATTACTCTATAGTACCATTTTTAAAGGAGTCTTACTCTAAGGTGCATCATCTTTTTGGTATTACCCTAAGGTGCAATTTATACCAAATTTACCCTTTAATAATTTTTTCTTTATTTAAATAAAAAAACGTTTTCCACTCCCCACCAAACCAAATATATCAGATTCACATCCCAATTTATATTAAATAAATCAGATCCATCCCTCATTTCTCTCTCTCCCAAGTTCCCAACCACCCCATCGCCGCGTTTCTAGCGACCGGAGACGCCCCCTGAAGAAGAGAGAGGTCGCCACCACCAACATCTCAGATCGTCGCCAAAGTGCCCTACCCCAAGCCGCAAATCCAAACACACAAGTCCTCCCCCTCACTAGGTCGCCGCCCTCCTTAAAAGCATCGTGTGAAACCCCTATGTGGTTTGAAAATTACGTGAAACCCCCTCGTGTTTTTAAAAATGTGGTGTGAAACCCCCATTTTTGTTGGGATGATGGAGAGTGTACTACACTCGCCTTTGTGGGAATTTTGGTGTGTTTTTTTCATTTTTTTTATTTAAAAATGAAAAAATTATCATCAATTAATTATATTAAGTGGGGTTTGTCTCCAAGTCTTTATATTTTTATATTTTTATAATTTTAAATTTTTATATAGTTATTTAATTATTATCTATAAAATATTGTAAAGTATTAATATATCATTAAGTATATAATTTATATATTAATAATGAAGTTAGAAATATTAAAAAAAATTACATTGAAATAAAAATATTAAGTAAAAAAAAACAGGGTTTTTGTGAAGTTGGTTTTTGTCTCAATGTGTTAGTCCTAAATGATAAAATATAATTTGATTGCAATGAAAGTCATATTTTGCTTCGATTTCATTTGCACAAGGAATGAATATATTTTTTTTAATGAACGGATTATTAATATATAAATTATATACTTAATGATATATTAATAATAATTAGATTGGAATAAAAAAATTCACCTCTTCACTTTACTATATTTTATAGATAATAATTAAATAACTATATAAAAATTTTAAATTATAAAAATATAAAGACTTGGAGTCAAACCACACTTAATATAATTTAATGGAGAGTAATTTTTTCATTTTTAAATTAAAAAGATGAAGAAAACACACAAAAATTCTCATGAAGGGCGAGTGTAGTACACTCTCCATCATCCCAACAAAAATAGGGGTTTCACACCACATTTTTAAAACCACGAGGGGGTTTTACACAATTTTCAAACCACAAGAGGGTTTGACACCGATTTTTCAAACCACATGGGGATTTCACACAATTTACCCTATTCATTTGTGTGTTGCACTCTATTGTTTATGTCTTTGCGGTGTGCACTAGTATATATTAATTATAATCTCTATTAACTATAGTAATACTGTATTTATTTATTTATAAGAAGTCTATTATGTAAGTATACTATTTGTGTATACAGTAACGGCAAAGATTTGAGTGATAATATAAGTTGGGTTCTTCTACGGTTGGAACAATTTTTCTCTTCCTACGTCAAAAAATTATTTGATTATCGTTGGATCAACAATTTAAATTTTAAATAATTGCACTTTGTAATAATGCGTTGGCGATGTGCATACTGCAATAGCACTACATTTCCCTAAAAAAAGATTTTATTACCATTAAGTACAAAGGTACTCACCTATAACACTTTACATAATTAATTAGCCAAGCAAGAAAAAGAATCTCCTAGCCAATCTAAAACTAATAAATTAAATTAATATTTATAAAATGACGAAATTATCCTCGAACTCAGACCTGGACCCATCCTGACTCGAATCCAAACCCAAAACTGAATGGACCACACTGCACCAGACCCTGACACAGATCGGACACTGATATGAACCGGACCCGAACCGGACACTAACCCAAATCTTGACCGAACCCTGACCCTGATTTGGACCCTGCCCGAATCAAACCCTGACCCGACCCAAATTAGACCATGACCCCGGATCTCAATTCTGGTAAATAAGCTTCTGAAACATACTTTTGCTCCATGCATTAAGAAGGCTTGATTTTCCAACATTTGGTCGGCCAACTATAGCAACCTGAACAGAGAATGGCAACTTTACAACAGATGGTT
Source organism: Stenogyne calaminthoides (assembly GCA_037126765.1). Lineage (NCBI taxonomy): Eukaryota > Viridiplantae > Streptophyta > Magnoliopsida > Lamiales > Lamiaceae > Stenogyne > Stenogyne calaminthoides. Next base: position 906,367 of record JBBCBC010000012.1, read on the forward strand.
AATATATAAGTACAAGAATGAACAAGATAACGCCGTTATTATTATTTGTAGTGCATATTTTTTGAGGGAAAATGTTATGCCATCTAAGGTTCAAAATTTCAACTATGAAGATAAAAGGAAAGGTGTATGCACAGAAAGAGTAAAAGCGAACAAATAGTATCAGTGTATTTAAATTGTATCAGTTCTGGTGTGCAAAAGAGTTGCCTTTTTTTTTGGAAATATTTATTTCCAAAAAATACCTACACTCCAGACTGTAAAAGCTTGTCAAAATTGGCAGTTTCCAAAGCATTATTCACTTCTTGCAAAATCATGTGTATCTTATCAATAACTAGATTGCAGTCAAGGTGTGGCATCTCATCATCAAATCTAGACGAGCTTCAATCTTTGTAAGTAACTCAATGCACCATAGAAGAAAAGCCTCCCTATCATAGTGAAACAAAATTATAAATTCTGCCAACTGTGACTAGTTGCATAACTCTAATGTAAAAGATTTTTCAATCAAAACACACTCAGGGATCGAATGAAATGTAAAATTAGCTCAAGTTCACCTGTATTCCTGCCAATGCAACATTTTTTTTTGGCTGACACGATTTGGGAGAGATCTCCAAAGTGAATTCACCTAAGGGATTGAAGAGAGATACCACCATTAAGCTTCCACAACTAGCGTACCATCTTCAAATAATTACATTTGACATAATGAATCTATATAAAGTCAACTAAGTAAAGTCATAGCGTTCTTAATAAATCTAAAATGCTTAATAAAGCAAGTTGTAATCTAATCTAAAATTTAAATTTACGTAAACAAAACCTCTTAGATTTTTTTTTTTTGCAATTTGAACAAACGGGCAGATTCGCTCCTGCTCGGTAATGAAGTTTCACCTACCTAGCAACAAATAATTAATTGTACTAACATATTTAGATTGGTTCGTATTGCAAATAAAAAATTGAGAGGTTCTATTTATGAAGATTCAAGGAAAAAAAATGAGTATTAGATTGCAATTGACGAAGAGGTTGTGATTGTATGTGCAAATAAGCCAATCTAAAATGAAGAAAGAAGGAAAGCTCGCCCCAGCATCTAGGCAAGCCCTTGACACACGGCGAAGACAAACTTCACTTCCATGACACTGAAGCTCAATCACGTCCTCACGGGTGTAAGATTTGGGGGCCAAACATCGGAACCGCCAAAACCTTGTTGAAAAATAAAATCTCCACATGTCATTTCTTTAAAAGCAAAATATGAGCATTTATCAAAAGGCAATTAACTCACAAGTGCACAAAGGAACACAAGCCCAACATCTGAATGAATATATCTGGTCCTTAAGTTTCATAGAAGCTGCCTGCATCTGACTTTTAACAGTTTTAATCTTTTTCTCTAAGTCCTTAAGCTTGCTTTCCCTATTTCCAGAATGATCATGGATTGACTTTTCAAGAGAAGAAACAGTAGCTACAGATTCTTCACACATAGCCTTTCTTTTCATTGATGGATGATTTCACTGCATCCAGCTCCTCTTTTACCAACTCGCTGAGCTATAGAACATAGCAAAGTTATACAAATCAGGAATTTTGGATAAAGAACATCATGCTTATTAATGAAAAGACCAGGAGAATTGAATAACGCTTATACCCTTTTTTTTCAACTATACCCTTTTTTTTATATGTCTCATTTATTGAAATACAAGAATCTATGGGTATGTTTGTTTCAGACTGTTTCCTGATTGTGAAATTCTGGACTAGTAAAAAGGTGAATTTGAATTTTGTGTATTGGTTGATAAGATGTAGCAGGGCAGGATTGAGAAAAGATTGTGAAAAAAAAAGTGATAGCGAAATTATTATATTGTGAAAGATTAATGTAAGCGTTATTTGGAAAAGAACAAGTAGGGAGAGAATGCAAGAGAGTGTAGGTATTAATATTATGGGTTATGATTTTTGGTGGATTTTGAAATCTAGCTTGCATAAGCCTACAAACAAACATGCATTAGGATTTTGGAAGTAAATCTTGCTTTTGCTAAACATACCCCATGTGAAACACCCAAAAACAACAGTTAAATTGGAACGGAGGGAGTAGTTTAACTGGATATGTTACACTAGAGGATAATGTAATATGCTGCATGTTGCACACTTACATTACAGGACTTGCACAAGAAGTCATATGATTGGAAGACGGACCCTGTTAGTAAAAAACAAATCGTCAAACCACGCAAGGAAAATAATTAAACCATAAAGCAACAACTTGAACTTCCATAAAGTTTTGAAAACATTTATACTGATGGAATATTAGCTTTATCTGCATATACTGATATACATAATTGTCTATCATTTTGAACCTTTAAAAAAAAATTGTCTATCATTTTGAAGCAACTTTTCTCCTACAGAGCTTTAATTGTGGCTTTGCCAAATCCCAAGAGCCCCATCAAAACTATATAAAACAAAACAGAGTACCTTAAAAAGACTTCCAAAATAATTATGCTGACGAAGTTACATATTATAAGGCTACTGGTCATAGTGAAATCCTTACCGAGACCATATATGTTGCTCTAGATATTATAACAAAGTTCAAGTTTCGTATCCTTATATTTTTCCATAAAAATCTTTTCAAGAAAATCTTTCTTCTTCTTTTCCTACAATTTTTAAAAATTACTAGAAAATATAGGCAATAATATTTTCTTCACCTTTTCATTAATTTAATTTTAATTTGGACTATTTGAGGGACCTTTAGGAGAATTAAGATTGGACCTTCAATGGACTATGAAACTTTAATATTTAGCCAAAATATTATTCAAGCTCATTAATATTAATTTATTTCACTATAAAATTAATATTGAACTATCCATCTTAACCCATATTACGACTTCACAATAATATGACTCCCGGTCATTATTTTTCATGTTTAAGATTATCTTAGTCCACTAATTAATTAGGTAACTGAACATGCTTTATATTAATTAATATATTTGTCCTTGGAGTAAAGACAACTCAACATTATTATCCATACCGAAAATAAATTTTCACTTGCAAGATTTGGTATGATAAAGATTCTGAGCTCACCAAGGGGTCAAATCAAGCAAGTCGTATTTGCACACGATTCTCCGTATTAAATCTTAACAATCGTCATGTAATCAATAATATTGCCCAAGATATAAAGTATCGAATCACATTGATTCTCTTCCCATCATAAGTTCAAAGCAATAGTTATTAATTTCACACAATCCTATTTAAGGGACGAAGATTAAGAAATAACAAACCACTGAGGTCTAATTCTTGTATATTCAATCATCAAGACTTTATCCTCCTCTGAGGTCCTATTCGGTAAGATCATAATGCACTAGTGTAATCTCTTGGTCAAGACAAGTCAATCTGAGCCTTACATTTCAACCTTTCATGATGGATTGTTCATTTCCATCTGGGTTGTGAATTTGTACATAGTCACGAGGAACTGTTAATTTGATCTTCTGTGATCTGTTATCACCAAATTAACTACAACGTAATACGCACTTACTTATTGAACAGGTTTGTAACAAATATATATATAACATTCATTCATATTTAATGCAACAGTGATTAATAATTTATTTCAGTAAGTAAATAAAAAATTCAGTTTAGTTATACAAAGTAAAAAACATACTTTTCAGTATAACCCTAAAATTAGGCCACAAATTCCTTTCGTAAACAAGGTGTTGAAGCGATTCGCGATGGAGAACTCTAAGAGAGGTTCTCTGCCGGCATGTCATGGGATCAAGATGTCTAAGAAGGATTGTCCTTCCACAGACGCTGATATCCACCACATGAAGGATGTACCATGTGCATCTGCAATTGGCCTCATCATGAACGTCATAACTTGCACTAGGCGGATGTGGTCTTATTTGTCGACACCTTTGGTAGATACCAATAGAATCCGGGTGAACCTTTGGATTCTTTGTCAAGAACATTCTTAAGTACCTCAGACGTACTAAAGATTGTTTTCTAGTCTCACGGATGACGATCGAGCTAGTTATTTTATCTTGATCTTAGTTTTCAAAGGCTATGTGTTCGTTCTCAATGGTGGGGCGGTTAGTTGGAATAGTTCAAAACAAGAGACTACCGCGGACTCAACAACCGAAACCGAGTACATTGCTGCCGCAAAGAAGTTGTCTGGATAAAACAATGCTTAAGTGAACTAGGGGTAGTTCTAAGTGTCAACAGTCCAATAAAGTTGTATTGTGACAACACTGGTGCAGTTGCGCAAGCTAAGGAACCGAGATTCAATAACAGAAACAAGCATGTACCGAGGCGTTATCACTTGATAAGAGAGATAATCACTAGAGGAGAGATAGAGTTAGAGCGCGTTCCCACGGAAGATAATTTGGCTGGTCCTTTCACCAAAGCTTTGAGTGTTCATGTACACACTAGACATTTCAATGGTCTAGGGGTTAGACATGTAGGTGGTTGACTCTAGTTCAAGTGGGAGATTGTTAGTGTTAGTGTCCTAGAGACAATCCTTTGTAAGGACATAATGCTAAGATAATATTCAGTATTGGTTTAATATTATTATTTATTTAATATTAAATGTATGGCATTACACTTGTTAGAATATTATGTTTGATTGTTTGCATTTGTTCTTATATGTGTTCCCTTGAATCATTGTTGTCATTAAGGTTGTGAGAACTCAGATGACTTAAGCATGATTCTCAAATAGCCCCGATCAAGGATCATCAAGAATGGGATATTGATGATGCAATTGAGATTGGTGTTCGATCTGCATCATACTCTTAGAGAGTGTAGTAAAATCTCACTTACTACGAGATACTAGATATCTTATGATGGATGCACAAATACCTTAAAGGGTATTGGTATACCCATCCGAGAAACCGTTTGATGTAGTTCCACTATATGTGTCTACGAGTGTCTCGGTTAGTGGGAGCGATTCGATACTCCTTTGACTTGAGGTCAATACGCACGACATGTGTGGAGTGATGAACTTTGACCATGACCGACGCTTGCACCCTTCCATGGGTAGATATGGCTTGGATTGGGTTCATCACGAAGTGCATGTGTGTGGTAGTTGAGCCAAGAATATGATTCATTCCTCAAAGTAGATTTAGAGAGAATACTCATGTTCTCATCATAATTGGATCAAAATCATTGGTCAATGCACGTCACTTGGACTTTGTGACCAAGTGTGACATAAGTGATCAATTAGTGATTAAAGATAATATGATTAAGTTATTTAAATAGACACTTCATCATGTTCAAGACTAATCGAGTATTCGTGAATGAAATGAAGAAATCGCAATAGCCCATGTTTGATTCACGGTGGTAGTTGCACGTTTCTCAGAACGCGTACCTCATATATTGAGAATGTCTAATTTATTATCTAGGGTTCAATTAAGACAATTTCGATATATGAGGGCCTATGGGTCAAACAACAAGTAATTCCCTTGTACGGATTATAGTTGGTTGATTAGTATTAAATTGGATTTAATATTTACTTTATGGAGAATTAATTAATAATATATTAATTTAGAATTAATTATTATTACTGTTTAATTAAATAGGAATCCCAAATAATATTATGGAATATTATTGTAGGAAAATATATGTAGGGAAAAACATATATCTTTGAGATTTGTTTTGCAAGATTAGGAAATATCTTCCTAATAAAGATAACTTAACATTTAAGCTAGTCTCTCCCTATATATATGAGTCCCCGGGATTCATTATTTACTACTACAAGAAAACCTAGTTTCTCCATGTTGATGTTGCACGAATGTTGTTCCAGATGTTGGACAACATTTTGCACAACATCATAAATTTTTCCTTTCTCCTAACACTGACTCCGGTTTAATAGATGTGTTTCTCTATATTTCCTACATTGCAGGTTAAAGATAATCTCGAATTTTATCAAGCGGTTGCACTGATGGAGTGAGAATAGAAAGATCATGGGTGGTTACACCAAGATCATGGAGATAGTGGAGGAGAAGTTCAAGGCTATTCACACCAAGTGGATAAGATAATGCAGTTGGTCCGAGAGTCTATAAATAGACTGCATTGGTCGACATTCAAGTTCGAGTTGAAGTGAAATCCCATTTGCTCTACTCCAAACTTAAGAGAGTAACATCCAAGACACAACCAAGAGTGAAAAAACGAGTGTTTGTAATTCTAGGAGTGTGAGGGTCGATGTTATTCTATGTGTACTGGCCGAGGGAATACAATCTCTCCTATCAGTATTGATTTTGTCTTATTAGATCAAGTTTTAGGTTGAATAAGATCACTAGTTACTTGATTGAATAGATTGATTTTGGTGTGTGGTTTTTCACTACACCTTTTAGGATCTTGTAAGAGATTCGTGTGTATCTCACTACTTGTTATAGTGATGATTTTAACCATGAGGTTCGTATAGTCTGAATTACATACTATACAAAATTTTTGAAATCCTTTGCACTGCGTTTTTATGCTTCTGCTGTCATATGTTGTTTTACATGTTGCATAACAGTTTCAACAACACTCTGAAAAATACACGCACACACACTGTCAGTTGGCGCCAGAGCCATAAACCTGATACACTAAGTTAAAAGTCCTGTGTTTAAAGTGTGTTTTTGCAATGGATTATCCACTGTCTCCTTCTTTAAAACCTCCAATTTTGGATGGATCAAATTACCCATACTGGAAACCTAAAATGCGCATGTATATTAAGTCTATTGATGAGAGAGCATGACATAGTGTGTTATCTGGTTGGAATCCACCAAGAACAATTGATGATAAAGATGGAGAATCGCAAGTCAAAAAGGAGATTGATTGGTCAAATGATGAATGCACATCGACCAATTTTAATTCTAAAGCTCTTAATGCTACATTTACTGCCACTGATGTTTCTATGTTTAAACTGATATCTAACTGTGTTTCTTCTAAGGATGCATGGGAAATATTGCAGGAACTTTGTGAAGGATCAGAAAGTGTTTGAAGGACTAGACTCAGAATGTTGGGAACCAAGTTTGAAAATTTGAAGATGAAAGATGATGAAATCATTTCATCATACAATGAAAGGATAAGTGAGATTGCTAATGAGTCACACTCACTTGGTGATCCAATCTCCAACACTCGGTTAGTCAATAAAATACTTAGAATTGTTCCTAAACAATTTGATGCTAAAATATGTGCAATAGAAGAGGCTAAAAACACATATTTATTGAGTCAAAATACGTTGATCAGTATTTTGAAAACTTATGAGATAAACTCAAATATGTTAGATGATGATAAACAAGAGAAAAATAAAGACAAGAAAGTATTTGCTTTTAGAGGTGAAACTTCTGATAATGTTGGTAAACATCCTTATGTAACTGAAGTTGATTCTGATAAAGATGTTTCTGAATTATGTGATGAAGACATTTATGAACAATTAGCTTTTATCACTAAACAATTAAAATCTTATCTAAAAGGAAAGTTCAGAAGACCAAATGGTCAATTTCAATCAAATGATAAGTTTAATCAAAACTCTTCTCCCTCTGATAAAAAGCTTGTTCCAAGTCAGTCTTCCAGTTTCAATCAATCTAAACATTTTTCTAAGGATAACAAGTTCAAATATGATCCTGAGTACATGAAAAAGGTTAAATGTGATGCATGTTCTGGATATGGTCATTATGTTAATGAATGTGCTAATACTTTGCTTAGAAAGAAGATGAACTTTAATGCTACCTTGAGTGATGATTATGATGATGAAACTGATGCTGATAAATGTGAACTAAGTGCTATGTCTACTAGAATAGTTTATGATGATACATTTGATGATGATCTAGATGATTATTGGTCTGAAGCAGATTCAGATGCTATCACAACATCTGAAACAACATTCAGTAAATATGATTATGAGATTAACAGTTTTGCTGGAACTATTCTGAATGCTGAAACTTCAAGTTCTGCTGATTATAATTCTGAATATCTGAAGTTTAAATCTGATTTAGAAACTCAAAAACATGTGTTGAGTTCTTTATCTTTAGAAAATTCAGATTTGAAAGAAAATCTTGTTAAGCTTGAAGTTCTTTTAACTAGAAAAGATGTGGAAATTTCTGCTTTGAAAGATGACTTAAAAGCACTACTCTTAGTTTTAAAAAGTTTTCTGCTAGCACTACTAATTTGAATGATGCATTGATGATTGGTATACATGGTAATGCTGGACTTGACTTTGAAAAATCTTTTGAGAATACTCCTATATCATGTGAACCTATTTCTTTTGTAAAAGCTGGAACTTCTGTACCAAAATCTCTGAAGGGTAAACAAAAGAAATCTAATGGTTTGTTTAAAGAGTATATCTATTTTTATTGCGCTGGAGTAGGTCACATTAGTCCATATTGTTCTAAGTTAAAATGGACCTAAAAGTGGAATATTTTTACGATAAAATTGAACATGTAAAAAAACAGTTAACTCACTAAAAAGTTGATTTATGAGAACATGTCTTGTAATATTGTGTATCTTTGTTGGGAATGATTGCGAGGTGAATATTTAAATACAAATTTAATTCATTAATTATTGCATGAATTAATCTATATTAATTCAAATAATAATTGCAACAACATATCATATATAAAAAGCCACGTAAAACCTTCGCGGAATCCGGGTTTACGCGGAAGCGTACCTCTCGGGATTGGCTTTGGTCGGACGGACTAACCAAAAGGACTTCCCAAGTATTTCCTTAGCCCTTGCTTTCGACAATCGATTGGAAGGATACTCGCGAACAATTAACAAAAGGAAAAATAAACTTTGTTGCACCACTTATGTGGATTTGCTAATATTTCAAAGACATGGAATTGTACTTGGGAATGAACTAATCATCCCCTATTTATAGGAGAGGAGGGCACGAAATTTATGTGAATTTTCAATGTGGGAAAAAGACTTTTCTTGGTCACCAAGAAATCTTGAATATATCCCATATATTCTTTTTCCCATAATTAAAATATTCACAAAAATCCACCTCCTCTTCTTTTTATGGAATTTCGAAAAAAAATGAGTGTGCAAGAATCCAAGATTTGGATCTTCTTGAATTTATGAGATATTCTTGTATTTCAAGAAATACATATCTTCCATAATATCTTTTCAAGAAAATCAAGAAAATCTTTCTTGCCCTCTATTTTCAAAAAATTTGAAAATACTTAATGAATAACCAAGTGGGAGATTTCTTGAATTTAATGAGATAATCTTGTATTCCAAGAATACATATCTTCATTCCATAACAAAATTCAAAGAAAATCTTTCTCCCTTTTTTTTCCATAATTTTTCAAAAAAAATAATGAAATATAAGCAACAATATTTATTTTATTTTAATCACATTTTCGGTTATTGGACTATATGTTGGGCTACTCGGGGGCCTTTAGGAGAATAAGATTGGACCTTCTAATGGATCTTGAATATCTAATATTGAGCCACAATATAATTTAAGCCCATAAATATTAATTAATCATTACATAATTAATATGTTATCCATCTTAACCCATATTAATCAATATGGCTCCGGTCATTATTTCCGTGTTTAAGATTATCTAGCCCATTAATTAATTCAAGCCCTTTGAAATAGCTTTCCGTTAATTAATATCTTTTGTCCTTAATTAGAGAGCGGTTCAACATTATTATCCATCCATACCGGAAACTAATTCCACTTGCAAGATTTGGTATGATAAAAAACTTATGAACCTCCCAAGGGGCAAATTGCTTCGCGTTTTGCAACGATTCTTCAGTATTAAATCTTAGCAATCACATGTGACCAATAATATTGCCCAAGATAAAAAGTATTGAATCTCTTCCGATTCGCTACCCATGATAAGTCAAAGCAATAATTACCGATCCCGCGTGATCTATTTAAGGGACGAAGGTTAAGAAATAACGAACCACCGAGGTCTAAGAGGGCCAAGAATTTATGGGTCCTATTCAATTCAACAAGTGTAATCTCTTTGGTCAAGACAAACCAAGAGCCTTACACCTCAATTATATGGTTGTTCATTTCCATCTAGGTCGTGAATAACTTTTTTTAGTTACAAAGGGACTGTTAATTTAATCTTCCGTGATCGGTATCACTAAATTTGATGTAACACGATTTAATTAATTAAATATATATAACATTCAATCATATTTAAAGCATCGGTGATAAATAATTTATTTCAATAAATAAGTGTGGAAAGAGGTTTTGATTATACAAAGTAAAAAGCATACTTTTCAATTTATAATCCCCAACAATCTCCCACTTATACTCAAAGTCCGCTTTTAAGTATACTACAACACGTCTCGAGTAGTCCGTGACATCTAATGTCACCTACACGAACCTAATAATTTCTCCCACTTATACTGTTTAAGGATGCCTTGAAAACATATCGAATGTAAGAGGATTTGTGAATGGATTTGTCCTCAACGCTATCTTTGCCACATTCTTCAAATATAAGATGTCTTTTCCTTTAATGTGTTTGTTTGACTCGTGGACTCTTGGTTCTCTTGAATTTTGCTTAGCAGATATTGCTGAACAAATGAGTAACACCATCCAAGTCCACTAAGAAGATCTAGAGCCCAATCGGTTCTTTTCACTACTTCTGCAGATTATTTTACCCGAGTCCCATGGTTGAGGTCGTTGATGCATTTTTGCTTCACACTCGTCCATTTGATGGCTACACTTCCCAAATGAAAACACACTAATCGAGGCGGATAATTTCGGAAGCTATTCGATTGGAATCCGAGTCCATGTTTGATGGGGATTGGAGTATTGATAAATCAACATCAAGAGTTCTTTTCGAATGTTTTTAAGCGTCAATCAATGCGCTTTCACTGGGTTACTTTGATATCTCGCTACCATAAAAGCGGATAACAAGAATGCATACATAATGAAGCACAAGGAATACCTTTCATTCATCTATCTCCTTTTCGTCTTGGGAACATTTTCTTGGATAGATGGATTCCAAGTCCGAAAATGAATCCTTTGAATCTTGCATCTTTGAATCGTTTCAAAAACCGGTGTCTATGTATGAAACTTGCGATAAACCATCCTTTTCTTGTGATCTTGATCAAGGATGTGTCGATTTTCCCTAAGTCTTTCATATCAAATGTTTTTGACGTCCGATTCCGATGATCACAATGTGATCTACGACAATACTAAGAATACCAATGCGAACCACGCTTTTTATACACACAACTTTCAAACTCGTTTTGATCAAACCCATAAGACTTCATAACATGATCAAAACATTGGTTCCAAGCTCTGGATGCTGTTTGAGTCCGTAAATGGACCTCTTGGAAAATTTGGGTGTTCTTGGCTTTGTTTCAATGAAAACTAGGGATATTTGCATATAGATCTCTTTATCAAGACTTCCGTTAAGGAAAAAACCATCTCGACATCCAAGATTTCAACGTCAAATGAAAGACAATCGATAAGAGAATTTTGGATGGACTTAAGCATGGCTCAAAAAGTTTCCTCATAATCGATCCCTTTTCACGAGTATAACCTTTCGCCATTAGTCTTGCTTTAAAAGGTTTGGAAATCCTCTTTTTTCCTCTTATATATGACTTGCATCTAATGGGTTTGACCCCATTAAGTGGTTCGACTAGCTCTCACACTCTATTATGAAACATAGAACCCACCCGACTTTCATTCTTTGTTTGCCAAGAAATAAAGATAATCTTGGAGTGCCAAATCATATGTCCATAGGTCCGATTTGAATCAAGTGAAAGGGACTCTCCTATTCCCATGAATCTCTCTTTGTCTAACAACCCTCCCACTATAACGACAGAAAACATCATTTGGTATATCAGATCAAGACCGAGGTTTGCCCTCTAAGCTCAAAGGTAATCTCATACGGGTTTTCTTTGGTTCTATAGTTTTCTTCCAAAATCTAAAATGGGTGCGGATGTCCACCTTTTGATCTTGAACTATAGAACATTCACCCTTTTTGTTCCTCGGGGTATCCTGATTTTAATTTCACATCTGGTTTTCCTTTCCAACACGAGGCCGGACACCCCAAAGTTCTCATGTGTATCATACTAGAAGTCCACAATTCTTTGGGGTTCGGGGAAATTTGGATAGCACCAAGTTCGAGAATGTAAGTCGTTGTTTTCCAAGGCATGACCCAGACGACTGGGAAGATCCGATAACTCATCATTGATCTAACCATTTCCAAAAGAATTTGTTTTGGTGAGGGTTCGGGTGAATGATGGGATACAATCCCTTCATCGGATAAGCGGTTCAAAAACTCATCATTTGAGGTATTCGCCACGATTGATCGTAGAGATTTGATACGTTTTTTTCCATATGATTCTCTGTTTGATCCTTAAATTCTTTAGAATTTCTCAAAGGACTTCAGACATTTTAAGGAAAATCTTGAGTAATCATCAATAAAATTACTCATAACCTCCTCTTGCTTTGGTTAACATTGAACTACGATATCTATGTGAACGATCTCTAACACTTTTTAGCCCCATTCCCCTTGGCTCCAAATGCCATCTTGGTCATATTACCCTCCAAACATGATTCGCAGGTTGGAATCGATTCAACTTGGAGACGCTCCAGTGAACCATCTTTCACCAACCTTTGGATCCTCTTTGGATTTATATGACCTAATCTTAGATGCCAAAGAAGTGCCTCGTTCACGTCTGATGAACGTTTTCTTTTCTCGGAAACAGTTGATGTGTTATAGGATACATTTAGTGAGTGGCGCAAATAGTTAATTGTATAGAGATTTTCCATCAATGTGATGAATCGTATACACTCATCATTTCAAAATGATGTCATTCTTATTAGAAGAAACTTAGTGTCCTTTAAGAATTTTAGAAACCGAAAGTGAATTCTTTCTAAAACCGGGAACATAAAGATAATCTCAAAAAAAAACTTTATCTTCAAAAAGATAGGTGCACTTCTCCCATCGCTTTTAAGCTACTCATGTAATTGCAATAAGACATTAGTATTGCAATAATCGTTATAAGTAGCATTGCAATATCTCGCCACTTACGTAGCATTGCAATGTCTTCTACTTTCGTAACTTTACCAAAATGAATGAGGATCTCACTCCCACTATGTTGCCGGATCATTTAGAACCCGTAAAGCCAACATGATTAGTGGATCTCGTATCAACCACCCACGAATGAGAAGTATACGCCGCTAAACAAGTTTCAACAACTAGTGTATGAGAATTACCTTTCTTTTCCCTTTTGGGGTTGGAATAGGTAAGACCTCCATTGTCTCTCTCTCATTTTGCACTTTGTTTGGATTTTCCTTGACACAACAAATTCCTCATCTTACCATTCGCCCTTGGCAACAATTGAGTTTTATTGCTTATGGCCTTTGGTCCTCTTCTTTATCTTGCCTACCCTTGGCCTAGAAAATGAAGACGGACCCCGTCAAACTTGAGTTTGTGCTTCTTCATCATTTAGCCGAGACCAAAAGCTTGCAACAAATTATAATGAGGCCAAAATTATAAACCAAATTCATCCGAGTTCCGGATCATAATGCGACTCGTAATCTCAAGTTTGTTCGGGATGGGCCATCTATTTTGAGGACGTAATCCCTTACGGGTTTTCCCTCCACCATTTCAAATATTTACATGAAGGTGATCCGACGAGTCCCGACGACTTGTCGGTTGGCTCATCGATTTTTGTGTGTCAAAATCCACTTTTTTTTTTGTGCGATTAGGACAATTATAATTTTCCAATCAATATAGTTTCCATACATATTGTATTTGACTTTAAGTATAATAAAAGTGGATTAAAAGGTAACGACATCTTTGAATGAAATAAACAACTATATCAAATACACAAGTATATCACAAGGTTCGATCACATTTCATCATATTTTAAAATCTCAAAAAAATATGAACATGCATCACCCAACATCTCAAATCAGGTTTTAAATAATAATGGGTCATTATTTTGTTATGTTTACAAACCTTTAATATCCAGATTAATTTTTCTAAGACCAATATAAAATCGACGGGGACTTCGGGAAGTATATGCATATCAATTTTATACCTAAGTAATAACCATGATTAAATACGGGATTACTATTTCGCTTTGATCGAGCCTCCGTGGGGAGGGATTAGTAATAACCCACAATCATCCGTTCGAATTCATTCATGTGAAACCTATCTTTTTTGACCGTGAGGGGAATTTCTCCAAAAGAATTCACAAATAAATAAATCATGGAGGTCAAAATTAATTCAATTTTATTATCAAGGAATAAAATTGTCAAAATTATTTAAAACATACTTAGTAATTTTGAAGTTGAGATTTTCAATTTGGCAACCCTCATGCAAACACATTTAAACAAATTAAATAAAGCATAAGATAGCACAAATAAATCAATGAAAAATAAACATATTGGGCACAAATTATCCAATTGTCATGGTTTGTTTTTCTTGGCTTGATCTTGAAGAAACACGTCTCGAATTTCTCCCACTTCGTTCGTCTCGAAAAATACTTTGTCTCGAAAATTTCTTAATGAAATCCGCCGCCACTTAACAAAGCCTGATGAAATGATAAATCCAATACAAAACTTATTAATAAAACTCGTTTAAGAATGATCCAAATAATTTGATGCCCGCGCCCGCTACGCGGTTTCGGATTTCGTCCTTTAATTCTTCGTCTCTTCGTTTCGATCCGTTACAATTTATTTACAAAAATAAATAAACCTAGATCTAGACTAGTCTATTACATTGATCAAATCAAACAAATCCTAGTCTACTAGTGGATTTTCTCACGAGGCAAAAAAACAAATCCGAAAGCTAATCGAATTAAAAAACCACGGTTTATATGCATGCAAAAATAAAACATTAAAATCCATGACAATGCAAAAAAGATCTTGATTTCTACTATCAATTTCAAATTTAATGTCCGTGAATTAAATTACAATTTAAAAAATTGAGAGCAAATAAAGGTGGCTCGATACGATTGCTTGTTGGGGAATGATTATGATCTATTCGGGTGAATATTTAAATACAAATTTAATTCATTAATTATTACTAGCATGAATTAATCCTATATTAATTCAAATAATAATTGCAACAACATATCATGCATATAAAAAGCCACGTAAAACCCACGACGCGGAATCTACGGGTTTACGTGAACGCATTCTCCTGGACGGGAAAGGGTTTTTGGTCGGACGGACTAACAAAAGGACTTCCCAAGTATTCCCTTAGCCCTTGCTCGACAATCCGGTGGAAGGATACTCGCGAACAATTAACAAAAGGAAAAAAAATAAACTTTGTTGCACCAACATGTGGATTTGCTAATATTTCCAAAGACATGGAATTTACTTGGGAATGAACTAATCATCCCCTATTTATAGGAGAGGGGGCGCGAAATTTATGTGAATTTTCAATGTGGGAAAAGACTTTTCTTGGTCACTAAAGAAATCTTGAATATATCTCATATATTCTTTTTTTCCCATAATTAAAATATTCCACAAAAATCCACCTCCTTTTTTTTATGGAATTTTTAAAAAAAATGAGTGTGCAAGAATCCAAGATTTGGATCTTCTTGAATTTATGAGATATTCTTGTATTTCAAGAAATACATATCTTCCATAATATCTTTTCAAGAAAATCAAGAAAATCTTTCTTGCCCTATTTTTTCAAAAAATTTGAAAAAATACTTAATGAATAACCAAGTGGGAGATTTCTTGAATTTAATGAGATAATCTTGTATTCCAAGAATACATATCTTCATTCCATAACAAAATTCAAAGAAAATCTTTCTCCTCTTTTTTCCATAATTTTCAAAAAATAATGAGGAAATATAAGCAACAATATTTATTTTATTTTAATCACCTTTTAGGTTATTGGACTATATGTTGGGCTACTGGGGGCCTTTAGGAGAATTAAGATTGGACCTTCTAATGGATCTTGAATATCTAATATTGAGCCACAATATAATTCAAGCCCATAAATATTAATTAATCTCATTACATAATTAATATTGACTATCCATCTTAACCCATTTTAAATCAATATGGCTCACGGTCATTATTTCCCGTGTTTAAGATTATCTAGCCCATTAATTAATTCAAGCCCTTTGAAATAGCTTTGGTTAATTAATATCTTTTGTCCTGGTCGAGGAAACGGTTCAACATTATTATCCATACCGGAAACTAATTCCACTTGCAAGATTTGGTATGATAAAACTTATGAACCTCCCAAAGGGGCAAATCAAAAAAGCGATTTGCACACGATTCTTCAGATTAAATCTTAGAATCACATGTGACCAATAATATTGCCCAAGATAAAAAGTATTGAATCTCTCTCGATTCGCTACCCATGATAAGTCAAAGCAATAGTTACCGATCCCACGTGATCCTATTTAAGGGACGAAGGTTAAGAAATAACGAAACCTTCGAGGTCTAATTCTTCCTGAGATTTCGAAGAGTTTATCCTCCTCAAGGGTCCTATTCAAATCATTAGTCATGCACTAGTGTAATCTCTTGGTCAAGACAAAACCAATCGAGCCTTACACCTCAACCTTCGCAATGGTTGTTCATTTCCATCTAGGTCGTGAATGGTGTACTTTTAGTTACAAGGGACTGTTAATTTAATCTTATGTGATCTGATATCACTAAATTAACTACAGTGTAAAACGTACGAATTATTGAACAGTTATGCAGTAAATATATATAACATTCAATCATATTTAAAGCATCAGTGATAAACAATTTATTTCAGTAAATAAATGTGGAAATTCAGTTTTGATTATACAAAGTAAAAAGCATACTTTTCAGTATAATCCCCAACATATACATCTTTGAAAGCATGTGTTCCTGGATCTTGGTATTTTGATAGTGGTTGTTCTAGACACATGACTGGTCAAGTTAATCATCTGACTAATTATACATCATACAATGGTGGTCATGTTACCTATGGTGGTGGTTCAAAAGGTAAAGTTGTTGGTAAAGGAACATTGAATGTTTCTGGTTTTCCAAAGTTGACAAATGTGTTACATGTAAAAAAGGTTTACTTGCTAACTGATTAGTATTAGTCGGGTTATGTGATGATGATTTACATGTGAAATTTGACAAGAATTCATGCTATGTGTTTGATAAGAATGATGAATGCTTAATGACCCGCAATAGATCTCACCGATAATTCTATTTGATTGGTTCAAATCATGTTTGTAAAAGTCTTCAGATGATATTATTTTGTGGCATAAAAAACTTGGTCATGCTAATTCTGTTATTTAAATTACATAGACTAGGTGTTGTTGGTTTACCCGATCTTAACTTTGAAAAAGGAAAAAGTCCGTGGACCATGCCGTACTAAGTAAGACAACACATCAAATGTTGTCAACATGTACAACAAACAGGTGTTGTGAATTGATTCATATGGATCTCGATGGGTCCTATGGAAACCGAAAGTTTAGGTGGAAAGAGGTATTCTTATGTTCTTGTAGATGATTTTTCTAGATATACTTGGGTTATATTTCGAAAGAAAAAAAAATACTTTTTTTATGAGTTTAAAATTCTTTACAAAAGGTTTAGAATCTGTTTTTATGTTTAAAGATCAGTAGGATAAGGTCTGATCATGGAAGAGAATTTGAAAACAGTTTGTGTTACTAATTTCTGTGAAAAGAAAGGTATTTTACAAGAGCTTTCCTCACCTAAAACTCCACAACAAAATGGAATTGCTGAAAGAAAGAATAGAACTTTGCAAGAAATGGCAAGAGTTATGTTAACCTCAAAAAGTTTTCTAAGAAATTATGGGTCAAGCTTTAAATAACGCTTGTCACATTGTGAATAGAGTCTATATTCGTTCTGGTAGTAATTGTACTCCCTATGAGATTCTGAATAACAAGAAACCAAATTTGAAATACTTTCATGTGTTTGGTTGTGTTTGTTACATTTTGAATGATAGAGATCAGTTGCACAAGTTTGATTCAAAAAGTGATAAAGGATTTTTCTTAGGATACTCTAAGAATAGGAAGACATATAGAATTTATAACTTGAGAACTGATACTATACAAGAATCTGTTAATGTGGTATTTGATGAACTTGCAAGTCTTGCAGGAAAAAGTGCTGAAGACAATGTATCAGATTTGATAGAAGTATCCAAAGATACTGATGACACTGAAGATAGTAAGGATGTTGATCAGAATGTTCTTTCAACATCTGATACAACATTACCCAAAAGTTCAAATACTGAAAAATCACAAGATTCATGATTCAAAACAATTGGTTCCCTCAACAAAGATTATGAAAAGTCATCCATCGGATCGATCATTGGAGAAAGCTACCATGTGTACAAACTAGAAGAAGAATGGGTATTCATATCAATAACCTTGTAAGATCAGTTTGCATGTCATCCATATGCAATCAGGTAACTTTTGAGTGTTATCATTATGCAATTGAGACTAAGAATGTTAAAGAAGCTCTTAATGATGAAAATTGGAAAAATGTTATGCATGAAGAGCTTAATCAGTTTGAAAGAAATGATGTTTGGACACTTGTACCTAGACCTAATTCTAATATTAATGTCATAGGAACAAAGTGGATTTTCAAAAATAAAACTGATGAATTTGGTAATATTGTGAGAAACAAGACTAGATTGGTTGCTCAAGGTTATACTCAGATTGAAGAAATAGATTTTGATGAAACATTTGCTCCTGTTGCTAGAATAGAATCTATTAGATTACTTCTTGCTATTGCATGTTTCATTAACATTAACTTGCATCAAATGGATGTTAAAGCTGCTTTCTTGAATGGTATTCTGGATGAAGAAGCTTATGTTGAACAACCTAAAAGTTTTGAAAATCTAGAGTTTCCTGATCATGTTTACAAGTTAAAGAAAGCCTTATATGGTCTAAAACAAGCACCTAGAGCTTGGTATGGTAGACTTACTGATTTCTTACTTGAGTTTGGATTTTTGAGAGGTGAAGTTGATAGAACCTTGTTCATTAAAAATTCTAAGGATGATATCATGGTTGCTCAAATATATGTTGATGATATTGTATTTGGTTCAACTAGTAATGATATGCTTGAAAGTTTTGTAAAAGAAATGACATGTACTTTTGAAATGTCCATGGTTGGAGAACTAAATTTCTTTTTAGGTCTTCAAATCAAGCAAATGAAAGATGATATTTTCTTTTGTCAAAACAAATATGCTAAGAATCTGGTGAAAAGGTGTGGTTTGAAAAATGTTAAAACTATGAAAACTCCTATGGGTTCAACTCAAAAGTTGAGTAAAGACTTGATTGGAAAAGATGTTGATCCTACTTTGTATAGATCAATGATTGAAAGTATTTTGTACTTAACTTCTAGTAGGCCTGATATTATGTATAGTGTCTGCCTTTGTGTTAGATATCAAGCTAACCCTAAAGAATCACATCTCAATTCTGTAAAAAGAATTATAATATATGTGGCTGGAACATGTGATCTAGGTATTTGGTACTCAAAGGATACTAATTGCTCTTTAGTTGGCTATAGTGATGCAGATTGGGCAGGTGATTGTGATGACAGAATAAGTACTAGTGGAGGATGTTTCTACATGAGAAACAACATTATCTCCTGGCATATTAAGAAACAGAATTGTGTTTCACAATCGACAGTTGAGTCTGAATATGTTGCTGCTGGAAGTTACTGCACTCAACTGCTATGGCTTAAAAAGATGTTTGATGATTATGGGTTGGAAAGTGGTATTTTGATTGTTTATTGTGATAATACTAGTGCCATCAATATTTCCAAGAATCATGTGCAACATTCTTTGACTAAGCATATAAGTATAAGACA
Organism: Stenogyne calaminthoides; assembly: GCA_037126765.1. NCBI lineage: Eukaryota > Viridiplantae > Streptophyta > Magnoliopsida > Lamiales > Lamiaceae > Stenogyne > Stenogyne calaminthoides. The sequence continues at coordinate 926,075 of JBBCBC010000012.1, forward strand.
TCACTTTATAAGAGATCTTGTAGAGAAAGAAGTTGTGAAGTTAGAGTATATTTCTACTGAAAAACAACTTGCTGATATTTTCACAAAAGCCTTTGATTATGAGAGGTTTTCTTCACTTAGAAAATCTCTTGGTCTTTGCTATATCTGAAAATAAACACTAGATATTGTGACAAATGTTTTCAAACATTTGAAGCAACATTGTGGTTCTGATAATGAGTTTGTCTGTTGTTTTGCTTATTTTTTAGCTTTAAATGATAGTGTTTTGAACTTATGGTTTGAATCATGGTTTAGATACAGAGTCCTGGACATATATCTCTTAAATGCATTAAAAATAAAGCACAACTTAGATGTGTAATCACTAAGTAACTATGGGACACGGAGCTGGCTACTACGATGTTCTCTTTTCAAAAGGTGATTAAATATACCATGTTTGTTCACAATCCATTGAGTAACTATGGGGCACGGAGCTCTCTACTACGATGCACTCTTTTGAAAAGATGGATCAATGTGAACATGCGCTTAAAGAAAAATTCAAAATATGCAACACTTTGATGATGGATTTCATGCAGAATTGAGTGTTGAGATATATGTGTGCCGACATTTTGTGAAACCTTAAATGATTCGAACTTTATCTATCATACATGATTCATTTAATGTTCAAGATAAGTTAAATTCGTGGTTTGAACAAATTGTTTGAACTAATTTGTGTTTATTTAATTTTAGATATGGTTTCCTGTTTTTTCCGAAAATATTTTTGGCGGTCTTACACATCACACAATCACATAGTGGGTGGTTACCTTTGTTTCCACTCATGTTCGATTTTATTGTGGGTGTGTGCAATAACCTCCATTCTTTCTTCTCTACTTAAGTTTGAATTATCTGTGTTGTTTTATATTGAAAGCTAAAAACCTTGATTTGATATATTGATTCGAGGTTTGTTGTTTATTCGAGGTTTGTTGTTTATTCGTGTTATATTTCTCGGTCTTATAATTCTTTTTCCCGCATATTTTCTGATTTCATTATTTTAAGTGCTTATGTATTTATTTGATTGGACAGAAGGGAAATGGGTTGAAAAAAAAAACCCATCGGTCACTCCTAAATCTTCACAAACTCAAGCAAACCCTTCTCCCTCGAAACCTTCCTCTCCTGAAAACTCAAACCCTCTAAATCTTCTTGCTGAAATGGCTTCGGAAAATCTAGATTATGATTCCACTAATGTTGGTGGATCATCTTCTTCATCCGTACCTAAACCCACTCCATACGAATTTCCTGAAGATATCCCTCAATCTCTGGTTCGTCTGATCATTGAACAAATGCTTGAGAAAAATCTTCCTATTCTTCCTGATGTTTTTGTTGGCAAAAGACAAGTCAACATTAATGACTATGTTGATCTCTTTGCTAGACCTTTGGCTGGAGAACCTTCTCCAGAAATACCCTCAAAAACTCCTGTTACTGAAAACCCTCCTGAAAACCCTACACAAACAGCCGATGTTGAAATGCATAATGCTGATTCCTCTGATTCAAAAGGAATGGTGGAGAAATTGAAGAACAATAGGCTAAGAAAGAATCAATTGGCTCCCATAAGAGGTGTTGGTAGATGGGGAAAGAGAAGAATGTCGCAGAGAAACTTAGGAAAAAGGGTTGATTACACTGGAAAACGTCCTAAGAGAACTGATGGTGGTGTTAATGATCCTATCTCTGTAGAGGATTCTGATGAAGAAATGGCTATTCCAAATGTTCCTGTTGCTGAACCAAAAGATTCTGATGATGACCTTACAATGGAAGAACTAATGGCTAAGAAGGAAATGAGAACCAAAAGGAAAAATGATCCTCCTGTGAATACTGCTACAGATGTTGCTGAATCATTTGATTCTGAACCAGATATTGATCCTCAAGCTGATGATCCTGAAGAAGAGGAACCCGAAGAAAATGAACCTGAGGATGATGATCTTGAAGAAGAGGAACCTGAAGAAAATGAACCTGAACAAAATGATTCTGATGATGAACTTGATCAAATCTTTGATGAGGTAATGGAATTTGACTCAGACTCAGATGATAAGGTTGATCATGATAGAAAATGTGCTGTTGTTAAATCCATGCTTAAGAGATTTATTGTGGATGAAAGGATAATCAAAATGCCTGATTTTGAAGCTCAAAATCTGATAGGTTTTATTGAGAGTAGATCCTTACTGCATGCTCTACAATATGCAAACCTTATTTTGTTACTTGGGTTGCTGAATTTTATGTTAATCTGGAAAAAAAGTTGTGGGAATAAACAATCTTCAAACTATGGGAAAGTAAGGTTTAGATACAATGTTGTTACCATTACCCCTAAGGTTATAAACATCTTTCTGAAGATTAAACATGTGGAAGATGATTTTGGAGAATTGGACATAGGGGAAGTGATGTCTGTCATCACTGGTGGTAGACATTCTGTGTGGACTTTACAAATTTCTGCTGCAAAACTGAACTCTTTATATTCTGTGATGCATAAGCTGCTAGTCTCTAATTGGTTGCCTTCCAAGAATTCTAATGTGTTAACCAAGGAACAAACATTCTTGTTGTACAAGATTGTACATCTGAACAAATTCAACATGGGTCAAATCATATTTGACAACATTGTATCTTATGCTGGTAAACACTCTGAAGAAACCATTGTGCCATATCCAAGTTTGATCTGTCAACTCTTGGATAGACTGGATTTTGAAAGACCTAGAGGAGAGAGGATTAGTGGATATATGCCAAGTTTTGGTATCTCACATGTACTGAGGTCTAGAAACCGTTCTGTTGATCTACCTTTGGAAGATCCTGCACCTCAAGCCGAAAATGTTGCCCATCCTGTTGGCAACATTCCTTATACAGTAACCAGAAAGAATGGTACACCCTCTGTTCATTTCACAAATTCTTTCATTACTGATCAGATTTCTTCCATCCAGAAGAACATAGATGTCTTTATCAAACAGCAAGCCTTCTGGAGAAATCTACTTTCTACTCCAACAGGGGGAGGATCACCTGATGATGATGGAAATGATGGTGGTAATGATGGAGCTGGTCCATCTGGCCATGCAGGTGAGAAGGATGATGCGCCAGATGCTGCTGAAGATGATGTTGATGTTGCTGCTGATCAGAATATTGGTGAAGTTAGAGAGGTCGAGGATGCTGTACAAGATGTTGTTAATGAGGTTGTGGAGGATGCTGTGGAAGATGTACTTAATTCTGAACATGCTGCTGCTGTTGAACAGATGGTACTAGATAATACTGAACCAGTTGATGATAGCCCTGATTATACTGATGATGAAGTGTTGGTGACACCTACCAGGGAGAACTTGTCTCCAAAGAGCATTGCTATAATTGATCAGCTGTATGGAGCTGATAACTGGTGATTGGATTCAAGACAACTGGGAATTTTGAAGTATGGGGAAGCATTTGCAGATTATGGAGATGCAGTCATTCCTTGGCCCAGTCCTTCCCTTTATTTCTTTATATATTTCCGGTCTGTGTTGTAATCTTTTATTTCTGCTCTTTACTTTTTAAACTCTGTTATTGGACAACTAGTTGATAGATTTATATTTCTGTCATTTACTTTATGTTGTTGGATACTTTGGCCTAAGTACACTGCTGATGTACTTGGTGCTTGCGTTTGTTTATATTTATGATTTGGTTGAATAGTAGTTGTTCTCTGAATGACTATTATTTGTTTCTTTCCTGACACAAGTTCGGATGTTGTTTTTAACATCAGGTGTGTTGTAGTAGAAAGGTCAAATTGGGGGAGTTTGTTGATGTTGCACTGATGTTGTTCCAGATGTTGGACAACATTCTGCATAACATCATAAATTTGCCCCTTCTCCTAACTCTGACTCCGGTTTAATAGATGTGTTTCTCTATGTTTCCTACATTGCAGGTTGAAGATAATCTCGGATTTTATCAAGCGGTTGCACTGATGGAGTGAGAATAGAAAGATCATGGGTGGTTACACCAAGATCATGGAGATAGTGGAGGAGAAGTTCAAGGCTATTCACACCAAGTGGATAGGACAATGCAGTTGGTCCGAGAGTCTATAAATAGACTGCATTGGTCGACATTCAAGTTCGAGTTGAAGTGAAATCCCATTTGCTCTACTCTAAACTTAAGAGAGTAACATCCAAGACACAACCAAGAGTGAAAAACCGAGTGTTTGTAATTCTAGGAGTGTGAGGGTCGATGTTATTCTATGTGTACTGGTCGAGGGAATACAATCTCTCCTATCAGTATTGATTTTGTCTTATTAGATCAAGTTTTAGGTTGAATAAGATCACTAGTTACTTGATTGAATATATTGATTTTGGTGTGTGGTTTTTCACTACACCTTTTAGGATCTTGTAAGAGATTCGTGTGTATCTCACTACTTGTTATATTGATGATTTTAATCATGAGGTTCATATAGTCTGGATTACAGACTATACAAAATTTTGAAATCTTTTGCACTGCATTTTTATGCTTCTGTTGTCATATGTTGTTTTACATGTTGCATAACATTTTCAACAACACTCTGAAAAATACACGCACACACATTGTCACTCTATAAAATCTAGAATATGAATTTTTCTAGCAAATTCCTTCTCAGATTCAATGCTGATATATTTGTGCAAATCCGAACGAGGGAGTTACGTGGATACCGTAGTAGACAAAACTGCATACGAATTACTGTAAGATTCATCGTTACGTTTATTCGACTCGTTTATGCAATTAACTGTTCGTTGTTGGTGAACTGTTTATTTCCAGCGCATGTTTAAGTGTTTACGTGCTAGTATATTCCAACAGTAACGCCATACATTTAATATTAAATGTCACGACCCACTCTCAGATAACCAAATAAATATCATGTTCGAAATAAATTTACGAAAAATTGACTTGTGATTTTTTTTTATTAAACAATTAACAGGATGACAAATCTTTTGAACACTTAAAACTTGATAAGAAGGACTCATAATATACAAAAATATATATATATAATATATACTACAACTCGAACACAAGCCCCACATGTCGTCATCCATGCACACCGCCACTCAAAACTTGCAGGAGTTCCACAATTTATCCAGTAAGGCTGCCACGCCACTACATCTCATACCTACAATGCATAAACTATGTGAGACATATAAATCTCAGTAAGCAGAAATTATGCATGATAAAAACTTCTTTCAAACTCCTCTCAAAACTTCCTTTCACCCACTCTCTCTCTCTCCTCTCATCTCCTTCTCCTTCTCCTTCAAACTTCTGGATACACGCCATAATAGAACTTCCGGATACACGCCGGAATTAAAGACCAGGATACACGCCAGAATAAGACTTCTGAATACACGCCGGAATAAAACTTCTAGATACACGCCAGAATAAGACTTTCGGATACACGCCAGAATAAGATTTCCGGATACACGCCGGAGTAAGCTCAATACACTGACTACCACGTGGCCAAAACACCTCACCTCACCTCACCTCTTTCTAATCAGTAAATGTCAATCAATCTCACAAATCACGTAAAATTCACATATAATTAAACTCATAATATCCACGTATCATCAATTATTCACACACCAACATAGTCCGATTTCACAAGATTCATATAACATCGAACTCATAAGTTCCTTTCACAATAACAATATAAATCACAATTTCATTCTATACCCATAACGGGCTCACAAACTCCTTTCATATTAATCATCGAATTTGCAAATATATTTCATATCAATCATTAAATACCAAGCATTCTCGTAATTCACGTGATATCAACGATTAACATTTCAATATAAATAAATCACATAAATAATATGTTTATGCATTGTAGTTGAAAATGAATTTCTACTTACCTCGAATTCGCAAAATATCGCTACCTAAAATTCCTAAACCGCCCTATCGAGTCTCACTATATCGGTTGCACAACCTTAGAATCCGCCGTCTCGAGTTCTCCTTCTTTCTCTCTCTATCTTTTTTTTTTCTTTTCTTTTCTTCCCCTTTTTTCTTTCTTTCTTTCTTCTTTCTCTAGCTGCTCATCGCCACTGCCTTACTTCCCTTTTTTCCCCCCTATTTTCCTTCTTTTTTTTTTCTCTTCTTCTGTGCGTGTCTATCTAAGTATGTGTGAGAATTAGTTTTCCAAGGACTAGATATACTGCTCCACTAAAACGCCTTTCCCTTTTGCTTCCAAGGTAAGTTTCTTCTATTTCTTTATTTAATTAATACTAATTATTATTATAATAATTTCCTTATACATTAGCACATGTGCATATATATATATATATATATATATATTTCACGTTATTATATATATGTATATATATATATATATAAACATCTACGCATATGTTATATATATATATATTCTAATCTTATTTAATTAATGTTATTAATCATTAAATTGTTTGTATTTAATTATACCACCAATCATTAAACAATTAACATTATACACCCTAGAGTCTTAACAAATTATAATAGAATTTTCTCACAATTAATTATGTACGAGTATAATGAATAATTCAACATTTAAAATAATTTAAACACAAAATAAATAATGCACCATCACAAAAATAATACATAAATAATATAAATTTTGTTTAAAGCAAGAATTATATTAATAAATGAATTGTGAGAAATTGGGGTATCACATCCTCCCCTTTTTATAAAATTTCGTCCTCGATATTGCAGTAGCTTAACATGTTTTATACCATGTATTTTCGTTAAGACACTTTACTAAATGGAAATCAAGAAATGCACACAACATATAACATAAAACTTACTGGCATAGCTGGGCTCCCCAAGTCTTGAGCTCGTGTACATAGACAGTCTACATGATGCAAACCATGCTCTGATACCACTCTATCATGACCCACTCTCAGATAACCAAATAAATAACATGTTCGAAATAAATTTACGAAAATTGACTTGTGACTTTTTTTTTTATTAAACAATTAATAGGATGACAAATCTTTTGAACACTTAAAACTTGATAAGAAGGACTCATAATATACAAAAATATATATATACTATAACTCGAACACAAGCCCCACAGGTCGTCATCCATGTACATCGCCACTCAAAACTTGCAGAAGTTCCACAACTTATCCAGTAAGGCTGCCACGTCACTACATCTCATACCTACAATGCATAAACTATGTGAGACATATAAATCTCAGTAAGCAGAAATTATGCATGATAAAAACTTCTTTTAAACTCCTCTCCAAACTTCCTTTCACCCGCTCTCTCTCTCCTCTCCTCTCCTTCCTTCTCCTTCTCCTTCTCCTTCTCTCTCTCTCTCTCTCTCTCTCTCTATTCATAATGGGGCCCAATTTTCGGGATACACGCCGGTAAAACTTCTGGATACACGCCATAATAGAACTTCCGGATACACGCCGGAATAAAAGATCTGGATACACATCAGAATAAGACTTCTGAATACACGCCGAAATAAAACTTCTGGATACACGCCAGAATAAAACTTTCGGATACATGCCAGAATAAGACTTCCGGATACACGCGGAGTAAGCTCAATACACTGACTACCACGTGGCCAAAACACCTCACCTCACCTCTTTCTAATCACTAAATATCAATCAATCTCACAAATCACGTAAAATTCACATATAATTAAACTCATATAATATCCACGTATCATCAATTATTCACACACCAACATAGTCTGATTTCACAAGATTCATATAACATCGAACTCATAAGTTCCTTTCACAATAACAATATAAATCACAATTTCATTCTATACCCATAACTGGCTCACAGACTCCTTTCATATTAATCATCGAATTTGCAAATATATTCCATATCAATCATCAAATACCAAGCATTCTCGTAATTCACGTAATATCAACGATTAACATTTCAATATAAATAAATCACATAAATAATTTGTTTATGTATTATAGTTGCAAATGAATTTCTAGTTATCTCGAATCCGCAAAATATCGCTACCTAAAATTCCTAAACCGCCCTATCGAGTCTCACTGTATCGGTTGCACAACCTTAGAATCCGCCACCTCGAGTTCTCCTTCTTTCTCTCTCTTTTTTTTTTTCCTTTTCTTTTCTTCCCCCTTTTTTTTTTCTTTCTTTCTTCTTTCTCTACCTGCTCATCGCCGCTGCCTAACTTCCCTTCTTTTTTTTTTCCTATTTTTTTTTTTTTTTTTTTCTCTTCTTCTGTGCGTGTCTATCTAAGTATGTGTGAGAATTAGTTTTCCAAGGACTAGATATACTGCTCCACTAAACCGCCTTTCCCTTTTACTTCCAAGGTAAGTTTCTTCGATTTCTTTATTTAATTAATACTAATTATTATTATAATAATTTCCTTATACATTAGCACAGGGTCATATATATATATATATATATATATATATATATATATTCTAATCTTATTTAATTAATGTTATTAATCATTAAATTGTTTGTATCTAATTATACCACCAATCATTAAACAATTAACATTATACACCCTAGAGTCTTAATAAATTATAATAGAATTTTCTCACAATTAATTATGTACGAGTATAATGAATAATTCAACATTTAAAATAATTTAAACACAAAATAAATAATGCAGCGTCACAAAAATAATACATAAATAATATAAAATTTGTTTAAAGCAAGAATTATATTAATAAATGAATTGTGAGAAGTTGGGGTATCACATTAAATAAATAATAATATTAAACAAATACTGAATATTATCTTAACATTATGTCCTTACAAAGGATTGTCTCTAGGACATTAACACTAACAATGTCATACCTGCCCTGTTGCAAGCCACAAATCGGGGGGCCCAGACGACGCGAGTTAAAGACAGGACAGGTCAAATTGTCATCCTTGGGGCCTATTTGGAAAGAGATTGAGAGGGATGGGATGGGATGGGATAAAGATGTGGAAGAGGTTGATGGGGAAAATTAAGTGAATAGTAATATATGTTTGGTTAGGGATGAAAAAGTAGGGGTTTATAAAACTTTATGTCAAATTAAGTATTATTTTATTATTGTTAGTTAGTGGAATAATAATTGGGTGTAACAAAAGTAAGAGAAAGAATTGGTGAGTATAAGAAAAGTAATAGAGCAAATGAGTGAATGAAAGAAAAGTAGGAGTGAGAAAAAAGTGTGTAAATGTATTTTAGGGGGAGATGAGTATTTGAATTGTATATTTGGATAAAGAAGTGGAAATAAGATGGGAAAGTGGATGGGCCATCTGGAATGGGAATGACCCATCCCTTTCCAAACACACCCTTAGTGTTATAAAAGGCCACGATTATGGCAATGTCTCATATACACCAGGTGTATTGATTTTAGATCCGTGCATTCACCCCGCTCCTACCTGATCAGCAAAGTCCGGGTCATATAAAATACAAAATTCAGAATTTTTAATTCATTTTTTATATTTCAATTTGGAAAACCGCTCCGTCTTCTCTCCTTCTACCCATCTCAGATTTTCTCTCTCCGCGCCTATCTTCACCTTCTATTCTACTTTGATTCTTCCTTAATTTTCATTGTTCATCTTACACAAACTGAGGAAACCGTTTCCCCCTCTTACGCCACTCTCTGATTTTTGCTCGGGTCGGATCAATGGGGACCTGGATTCAGCGATGACACCGATTTCTTCAGTCGTTCATGGCAATTGAACGCTGAATTCCGGCTGCAAGCGGTCACGACTACTAATGAAGTTACAATTAAATTGATTTTAATTTTCAGCTACAAAGCCTGTAGATAAAGTAGAAATAAACCCTAATTACTTTCCGGAAAAGGTTTACTAAAAATTAACAATGGCGGAGGGAGATGGAGGTGGGTTTTTGGAATACGAATTACCTGTTGATGCTAAGCTTGATTACTTGTTGTGGTTCCATTTCACTGAAATTGATTGATTTTTCTATTGCACTTTTCTGTATTATTTAGTTGAAAGTTTTAGTATTAGTTTGTTGCATGTTTCTATGTTTTTTAGTTGCACGGTTCAGTATTAGCTAGTTGGATGTTTATGTGTTATATAGTTGCATGTTTTTGTATTTGCTAGAATTGCGTATTTTTGCGTGTTTTGGTATTAACTAGTTGCATGTTTGTGTATTTTCTAGTTGCATGGTTTAGTATTAGCTAGTTGCATGTTTTTATGTTTTCCTAGTTATACGATTCAGTATTAGCTAATTGCATGCTTTTGTGTTATATAGTTGCATGTTTTTGTATTAGCTAGTTGCATGTTTCTCTATTTTCTTGTTACACGGTTCAAATATTAGCTTATGGATGTTTTTTCTAGTTCTTTGCGGTCAAAGATTAGGCTATTATTCATTTGGGGAATAAGTTGCACAGATCTATTCGGGGTGAATATTTAAATACAAATTTAATTCTTATAATTATTACTAGCATGAATTAATCCTATATTAATTCAAATAATAATCCAACAACATATCATGCATATAATAATTCACGTAAAACCTCACGTCGCGAATTCTACGAGTTTACGTTGACGCGTACCTCTTGGGATGGCAACGGTATGGTTGAATAGACTAACCGTAAGGACTCCCAAGTATTCTTTAGCCCTCGTTCGATTATCCGGTGGAAGGATTCTTGTGAACGATTTAACAAAAGGAAAATAAATTATGTTGCACCACCTTTGTGGATTTACTAATTTTTCCAAATGGAATTGAATCTTGGAAATGAAAAGAATCATCCCCTATTTATAGGTGAGGAAGTGGTCGATTTTTTCAATTGAAAAAACAATGTGGGAAAAGACTTTTCTTGATCACCAAGAAATCTTGAATATATCTCCTATATTTTTTTCCCATGATTAAAATATTCCACAAAAAATCCCACCTTCCTCAATATGGATAATTTTTAAAAATAATTGATGCAAGAATCCAAGATTTGGATCTTCTTGAATTTATGAGATATTCTTGTATTTCAAGAAATACATATCTTCCATAATATCTTTTCAAGAAAAATCAAGAAAATCTTTCTTGCCCATTATATTTTCAAAATTTTGAAATTTCCTTATGAATAACCAAGTGGGAGATTTCTTGAATTTAATGAGATAATCTTGTATTCCAAGAATACATATCTTCATTCCATAACAAAATTCAAAGAAAATCTTTTCTCCCAACTTATCCATAATTTTCGAAATTTTATAGGAAAAATAAGCAACAATATTTATTTTATTTTAATCACCTTTTTTTAGGTTATTGGACTATTTGTTGGGCTACTCGGGGGCCTTTAGGAGAATTAAGATTGGACCTTCTAATGGACCTTGAATGTCTAATATTGAGCCACAATATAATTCAAGCCCATAAATATTAATTAATCCCACTACATAATTAATATTGACTATCCATCTTAACCCATATTACGGTCAATATGGCTCCGGTCATTATTTCCGTGTTTAAGATTATCTAGCTCATTAATTAATTCAAGCCACTTTGAAATAGCTTTCCATTAATTAATATCTTTTATCCTTGGTCAAGGAACGGTTCAACATTATTATTCATGGGAAACTAATTCCACTTGCAAGATTTGGTATGATAAAGCTTATGAACCTCCGAGGGCAAATCAAACAAGCGTGCAGACACACGATTCTTCAGATTAAATCTTAGCAATCACATGTGACTAATAATATTGCCCAAGATAAAAAGTATTGAATCTCATTGATTCGCTACCCATGATAAGTCAAAGCAATAGTTACCAATCCCACGTGATCCGATTTAAGGGACGAAGATTAAGAAATAACGAACCACTGAGGTCTAATTCTTCCTTGTTGATTGAAGAATTTATCCTCTTGTAGGTCCTATTCAGTGCATCAGTCATGCACTAGTGTAATCTCTTGGTCAAGACAAGTCAATCTGAGCCTTACACTTCGACCTTTCACGATGGGTTGTTCATTTCCATCTAGGTCGTGAATAATGTACTTTTAGTTACAAGGGACTGTTAATTTAATCTTCTGTGATCTGGTATCACTAAATTAACTACAATGTAACACGTACGACTTATTGAACAGTTATGCAGTAAATATATGTAACATTCAATAATATTTAAAGCATTAGTGATAAACAACTTATTTCAGTAAATAAGTCTGGAAATTCAGTTTCGATTATACAAAGTAAAAGCATACTTTCCAGTATAATCCCAATAATCTCCCACTTATACTCAAAATCTGCTTTTAAGTATACTACAACACGTCTCGCGTAGTCCGTGACATCTAATGTCACCTACAGGAACCTAATAATTTCTCCCACTTATACTCAAAGCAGATTGGCAAGGTCTTGACACCCATTCCACCCACATGTCTCTCGAATGTATTCAGAGGCAGACTCTTTGTGAATGGATCTGCTAGGCTGTCCTCAGACGCTATCTTTGTCACATCTATATCTCCTCTCTTAACGATTTTCGTATAAGATGTCTTTCCTTTAGTGTGCTTGTTTGACTCGTGGACTCTTGGTTCTCTTGAATTTGCAACTGCCCCTAGCAGATATTGCTAGACAAATTCAGAACACCATCCAAGTCCACTAAGAAGATCTAGAGCCCAATCGGTTCTTTCACTGCTTCACAAGCAGCTACTTACCCGACTTCCTTGGTTGAGTCAGTGATGCATTTCTGCTTCACACTCGTCCATTTGATGGCTACACTTCCCAAATGGAACCACACTAACTGAGGCAGATAATTTCTGGAATCTAAGTCTGATTGGAAATCCGAGTCCGTGTAGCCGATGGGGATTGAAGTATCTGACTGATAAATCAACATTCTATCCCGAGTTCTTTTCAGACACTTCAGAATGTTTTTAACTGTCGTCCAATGCTCTTTCCTTGGATTACTTTGATATCTTGCCACCATGCCTATGGCAAAGCAGATATCCGGTCTCGTACACAGCAATGCATACATAAGGTTTTCGACAGCCGAAGCACAAGGAATACCTTTCATGTCATCTATCTCATTTTTCGTCTTAGGGGACATTTTCTTGGATAGATGGATTCCAAGTCTGAAAGGTACGAATCCTTTCTTGGAATCTTGCATGATGAAGCGTTCAAGACAGTGTCTATGTATGAAGCTTGTGATAAGCCGATCATCCTTTTCTTGCGATCTCGAGTGATCTTGATCCCAAAGATGTGTCCGGCTTCCCCAAAGTCCTTCATATCAAACTGTTTTGAAAGCCATGCCCTTACGTCTGATAACACCTTCACATCGTTCCCGATGATCAAAATGTCATCTACGTATAGTACTAAGAATACCAATGCAGTTCCGACACGCTTTTTATACACACAACTTTAAAACTTGTTTTGATCAAACCCATAAGACTTTATAACATGATCAAAACATTGGTTCCAAGATCTGGATGCCTGTTTGAGTCCGTAAATGGACTTCTTGAGCTTACAAGCTAGGTATTCTTAGCCTGTTTCAATGAAACCTTGGGTTTGTTGCATATAGATCTCTTCATCAAGACTTCCGTTAAGGAAAGTTGTCTTGACATCTATCTGCCAGATTTCAAAGTTGAAATCTTGCTTGACAATCGTTAAGAGAATACTGGATGGACTTAAGCATGGCTACTGGCGAAAAAAATTTCCTCATGTCGATCCTTCTTTTACGAGTATAACCTTTTGCCACTAGTCTTGCTTTAAAGGTTTCAACCTTCCCGTCCGGTCCTCTTTTCCTCTTATATACCCACTTGCATCCAATGGGTTTGACCCCATTAAGTGGTTCGACTAGCTCCCACATTCTATTATGAAACATAGAACCCATTTCGACTTTCATTGATGTTTGCCAAGAATCTGCATCCTTATCTTGGAGTGCCTGGTCATATGTCCATGGGTCTGATTCGTCTTGTCCGGGAATCAAGTCCGAGGACTCTCCTATTCCCATGAATCTCTCGGTCAGTCTAACAACCCTCCCACTGACGAGGCTCTCGGTTGTGAAAGCGTATCATTTGGTATATCATCTAAGATATAGTTAATCGAGGTTTGCCCTCTAAGCTCATTTAAGGTAATCTCATTTCTGGGTTTTCTTTTTTTCATATAGTCTTCTTCCAAAAATCTAAAGTGGGTGCTGATGACCACCTTTTGATCTTCGGGACCATAGAACATACACCATTTTGTTCCCTCGGGGTATCCTACAAAGCGACCTTAATTCTCGATCGAGGATCCAATTTACCAGCTTCCTTGTCCAACACGTGAGCCGGACACCCCCAAATTCTCATGTGTATCATACTAGGCTTGCGCCCGGTCCACAATTCTTTGGGAGTTTCGGGAATCGATTTGGATAGCACCAAGTTCAGAATGTAAGCCCATTTGTTTCCAAGGCATAACCCCGAGCGACTCGGGGAAGATCCGCGATAACTCATCATTGATCTAACCATTTCAAAAGAATTATGTTTCTTCGCTCAGTAACCCGGTTTTGTTGAGGGGTTTGGATGATGAATGGTGGGATACAATCCCTTCATCGATAAGTAGTTCAAAAACTCATCATTTGAGGTATTCGCCTCCACAATCAGATCGTAGAGACTTGATACGTTTTTCCCTATGATTCTCTGTTTGAGCCTTAAATTCTTTGAATTTCTCAAATGTCTCAGATTTATGCTTCATAAGGAAAATGTAACCGTACTTTGAGTAATCATCAATAAAATTACTCATAACCTCCTCTTGCTTTGGTTGATATTGGACCACATACATCTGTGTGAACGATCTCTAACACTTCTTTGGCTCTATTCCCCTTGGCTCCAATTGCCCTCTTGGTCATTTTACCCTCCAAACATGATTCGTAGGTTGGAATTTGTTCAACTTGGAGACGCTCCAGTGAACCATCTTTCACCAACCTTTGGATCCTCTTTGGATTTATATGACCCAATCTTAGATGCCAAAGAAGTGTTTCGTTCACATTTTCTTTTGTCTGAAATAGTTGATGTGTTATAGGATGCATTTTGTGAGTGGTGTGCACAGTTAATTGTATAGAGATTTTCCATCAATGTCATGTGAGATACACTCATCATTTCAAGAAATGATGTCATTCTTATTAGAAGAAACTTAGTGTCCTTTAATCGAATTTTTAGAAAGCGAAAGTGAATTCTTTCTAAAAGCGGGAACATAAAGATAATCTCAAAAAAAAAACTTTATCTTCAAAAGATAGGTGCACTTCTCCCATCGCTCAAATTTGCCCGGCTCTCGAAGATCGCCCGGTGTGATGAGGATCTCACTCCGACTAAGTTGTCGGGTCCGTTTGAACCCGTGAAGTCAACATGATTAGTGGATCTCGTATCAACCACCCACGAATGAGAAGTATACGCCGCTAAACAAGTTTCAACAACTAGTGCGTGAGAATTACCTTTTTGTCCGTCCCTTTTGGGGTTGGAACAGGCAAAACCTCCATTGTCCTTTCTCACCGCAGCTTAAGCACTTCCTCTTTGGATTTTCCTTGACACAACAAGCATTCCTCATCTTACCATTGCCCTTGGCAACTTTGATTGAGTTTTATTGCTTATGGCCTTTTGGTCCTCTTCTTTTTATCTTGTCTACCCCTTGGCCTAGAAGATGAAGGCGGACCACTTGCCGTCAAAAGCTTGAGTTTGGTGCATTATCATAATTTCTGTCGAGACCAAAAGCTTGCAACAAATTAGCTAGCGAGGCCAAAATGCTCAAAAACTTTTTGGGCAGTGTTGTGTTCGATGTAATAATTCAGGATTAATCGAACACGTAAGAGCGACACGTGTAATATTTATTAAAATAATCATGCCCAATGGGCAAGTATGCTCGTCGTTTTCGCCGACCAACCAAAGTTGCTCAACCAGCCTATCGGCGAGCGAGGCATGTTCGCCTCTCGGTCGAGAAGAGGAATTAAATAGGCAAGTCGAAAGGACTCGAGACAAACGAGGGACTCGAACAAGTCCGAGCCGCGAACAAAATCCCGAGGACTCGGGCGGCAAAAGGCTCGAGATATCACGAGGCTCGATATGCTCGCCTTTCGGATATCACGAAGGCTCGGATATCACGAGGCTCGGTATGCTCGCCTTTCGATATCTGAAAAGGCTCGGATATCCCGAGGCTCGGTATGCTTCGCGAACTTCGGATATCTGAAAGGCTCGATATCCCGAGGATAAATATTTCGCGAACACAAACATCCCGAAGACTTCGGGCATCCGAAGGGCGAGTGCTCGACACTTTCGGATATTCAAGACCGGACATCCTAAAGGCTCGGTATGCACGAGGAGGGAAAGTATTCGGCATAAAACCGACATGGTTAAAGGGGCGAACAAAGCATCCAACCGAAAGCAAAAGATTAATTTGGACGATCAAAAAGAGTGTTTTACTGAGACAAAGCAAGCTCCAAGATCAATCTAGAAGACGAAGTTGGGAGCGTGGGCAATATCACTGAATTCTTGAATGACCAAGTCTCGGCTCATGCTTGCAAACCAAACTCATGCTTGTCGAGTGCTATAGAAGGAAGAAAAAAAAAGAAGAAAAAAAAGGTTCGAGAAAAAATTAAGAAAAAAGCTACACCCACACAAGAAATTCCTAGAGGCGAGGTACAAAAAAATTCGATTGATAATCCACACATATAGAAACCCTAGCACTCATATGCTAATTCTCCAAATTATCTTCATCTCAGAAACGATTCATCTTCATAAGGTGTATCAAATATTATGCGATGTAAAGCTCGCAATATCACATCTCGGCTTGGTATGCCCCAGAGTAGTCATTTTCGTTTATTTGGGTCAACAAATTCATCTTATTTGGGGTTTGATTTTACGCGTGCATGTTTTGTTTGTGAGTCGTTTCGAATTAGCCACATCATATTCCTCAAATAAAGCGACTTCATGCTGACAGAGTGAAGTACCAAATTCATCCGAGTCTCCGGATCATAATCTGCGACTCAGAGAATCTCAAGTTTGTTCAGATGGGCCATCTATTTTGAGGGCGTAATCCCTTACGGGTTTGCCCTCCATCATTTTCGGACGACATCTCCATGAGGTGATCGAGCGAGTCCGCGTGTTTTGACTCGTCGGTTGGCTCATCGATTTTGGTGTGTCAAGAATCCACTTGTGCATTTTGTGCGATTAGGACAATTATAATTTTTTCGTTTCAATATAGTTTCCATACATATTGTATTGACTTTAAGTATAATAACGATTGGATTAAAAGGTAAGCGACATGTTGAACCTGAAATAAACAACTATATGCAATAGCACAAGTATATCTAAGATTCGATCACATGCATCATATTTAAAATCTCAAAAAAAAAATATGAACATGTATCGACCCAACATCTCAAAAACAGTTTAAATAAGCCACGTTGGGTGGGTCATTATTTAAACACATTCAAGCAAAGTTACAAAAACAAAACGATTACAAACCTTTAATATCCAGTTAATAGTTGGCTCCTTCGACCAATATAAAATTGCGAGGGGACTTTAGAAGTATATGCATATCAATTTTATACCTAAGTAATAACCATGATTAAATCTGAGGATTATTATTTCGATTTGAGCGAGCCTCGTTGGTAGGGTCGCCGCCACTAGTAATAAACCACAATCATCTGTTTGGAATTCATTCATGTGAAAGCTATCTTTTGACCAGTCCGTTGGGGAATTTCTCCAAAAGAATTCACAAAATAAATAAATCATGGAGGTCAAAATTAATTCAATTTTATTATCAGGAATAAAATTGTCAATTAATTATTTAAACATACTTAGTAATTTTGAAGGTAACATTTTTCATTTGGGCAACTCTCATTTAAACACATTTAAACAAATTAAATAAAGCATAAGATAGCACAAAATAAATCAAGCAAAAGCAGAAAAATAAACATATTGGGCACAAATTATCCAATTGTCATGGTTTGATTTTTCTTGGCCCGATCTTGAAGAAATACCGTCTTGATTTCTCTCCCACTTGATCGTCTCGAAAAGAACTCAAAATCTAAACGCCACGCCAAGTAGCTTCGCGGGAGGATGCACTCCGCGTCCCGCCCTTAAGCTTGCCGAAACAATCGAGTCCGTGTACATGCTTCGCACACGTACAGCATCCACCCACCGAAGCCAAATGTCGCCCGCTCGCGGCGATTATGCATCGCCGCGCCCGTGTTGCCCATATCGCGCTTGATGGTACAGACACTGCCGGGTTTCACCGTCAAGGCTTGATCTAACTCGCGCTTCCATAAGACAAAGCCTTTAGCAGGTGGCATTTCGTCTTGGCCTCGGGATCCTGCTGGCTTCGCCCTTGGCCTTGGCCTCCGCCTGCAAGGCTCGATCAAGATCGCATCGCGTCACACGTGCCTCCTCGCACGTTTAGCATGACGCGCCCTTCGCCTTGGGATTCGATTTTATCCTTTAATTCTTTCGTCTCTTCGTTTCCGATCCGGTTACAATTTATTTACAAAATAAATAAACCTAGATCTAGACTATTCATTACATTGATCAAATCAAACAAATACTAATCTACTCGTGGATTTTTTTCACGAACCAAAAACGAATCCTAACAAAATCTAATTAAAAAAACTACAGATTTATATGCATGCATAAACACATTAAATTCCATGACAATTGGATACCGCAAAATAGATCTAGCAATTCTACTATCCATTTTAAATTTAATGTTCATTTAATTAAATTACAATTTAAATAATTGAGCAAACGTCGCTCCCGATACTCATTTGTTGGGGAATAAGTTGCACAGATCTATTCGGGGTGAATATTTAAATACAAATTTAATTCTTATAATTATACTAGCATGAATTAATCCTATATTAATTCAAATAATAATCCAACAACATATCATGCATATAATAATTCACGTAAAACCTACGCGATGCGGAATTTCACGAGTTTCGTGAACGTACCTCTTGGGATGGCAACGATATGGCTGAATAGACTAACCGTAAGGACTTCCCAAGTATTCCCT
Source organism: Stenogyne calaminthoides (assembly GCA_037126765.1). Taxonomy (NCBI): domain Eukaryota; kingdom Viridiplantae; phylum Streptophyta; class Magnoliopsida; order Lamiales; family Lamiaceae; genus Stenogyne; species Stenogyne calaminthoides. The sequence goes on from JBBCBC010000012.1 coordinate 944,952, forward strand.
TAGCCCTCGTTAAATTATCTGGTGGAAGGATTCTTGTGAACGATTTAACAAAAGGAAAATAAATTATGTTGCACCACCTTTGTGGATTTACTAATTTTTCCAGCACATGGAATTGTACTTGGGAATGAAAGAATCATCCCCTATTTATAGGTGAGGAGTGGTCGATTTTTTCAGTGAAAAAACAATGTGGGAAAAGACTTTTCTTGATCACCAAGAAATCTTGAATATATCTCATATATTCTTTTTTCCATAATTAAAATATTCCACAAAAATCCCACCCCCTCAATATGGATAATTTTTCGAAAATAATTGATGCAAGAATCCAAGATTTGGATCTTCTTGAATTTATGAGATATTCTTGTATTTCAAGAAATACATATCTTCCATAATATCTTTTCAAGAAAATCAAGAAAATCTTTCTTGCCCACTATATTTTCAAAATTTTCGAAATTTCCCTTATGAATAACCAAGTGGGAGATTTCTTGAATTTAATGAGATGATCTTGTATTCCAAGAATACATATCTTCATTCCATAACAAAATTCAAAGAAAATCTTTCTCCCAACTTATCCATAATTTTTGAAATTTTATAGGAAAAATAAGCAACAATATTTATTTTATTTTAATCACCTTTTTCATTTATTGGACTATTTGTTGGGCTACTCAGGGGGCCTTTAGGAGAATTAAGATTTGATCTTCTAATGGACCTTGAATGTCTAATATTGAGCCACAATATAATTCAAGCCCATAAATATTAATTAATCCCACTACATAATTAATATTGCACTATCCATCTTAACCCATATTACGGTCAATATGGCTCCGGTCATTATTTCCGTGTGTTTAAGATTATCTAGCCCATTAATTAATTCAAGCCCTTTGAAATAGCTTTCCATTAATTAATATCTTTTATCCTTGGTCAAGGAACGGTTCAACATTATTATCCATCTGGGAAACTAATTCCACTTGCAAGATTTGGTATGATAAAGCTTATGAACCTCCCAAGGGCAAATCAAACAAGCGTGCTTGCACACGATTCTTCAGTATTAAATCTTAGCAATCACATGACTAATAATATTGCCCAAGATAAAAAGTATTGAATCTCATTGATTATTTACCCATGATAAGTCAAAGCAATAGTTACCAATCCCAAGTGATCCTATTTAAGGGGCGAAGATTAAGAAATAACGAACCATTCGAGGTTTAATTCTTCCTTGTTGGGTTAGAAGAATTTATCCTCTTGTAGGTCCTATTCGATTACATCGATCATGCACTAGTGTAATCTCTTGGTCAAGACAAGTCATCTGAGCCTTTACAACCCGACCTTTCACGATGGGTTGTTCATTTCCATCTAGGTCGTGAATAACGTACTTTTAGTTACAAGGGACTGTTAATTTAATCTTATGTGATCTGGTATCACTAAATTAACTACAATGTAACACGTACGACTTATTGAACAGTTATGCAGTAAATATATGTAACATTCAATAATATTTAAAGCATCAGTGATAAACAACTTATTTCAGTAAATAAGTCTGGAAATTCAATTTCGATTATACAAAGTAAAAACATACTTTCCAGTATAATCCTAACATTAGCTAGTTGCATGCTTCTGTGTTATATAGTTGCATGTTTTTGTATTAGTTAGTTGCATGTTTCTCTATTTTTTTAGTTGCACGGTTCAAATATTAGCTTTTATTCATTCTTCAAGGATCTAATTTTTTGGTAATACCGAAATTTGGACAATTCAAAAAATTTAAAAATTAGAAAAAAAAAGAAGAAAAAAATTAGGGGAAAAAAAGTAAAAAGGAGTAAAGCAGGATCGAGCCTTGCACCTACAAGGTAGAAGTAAGGTTTAATAACCAATGGGTTTCGTCCTAACCTTGTAAAGTTTTGCAGCGCTAAAAGATTTTAACTAAACGTATGACCCGGTTTTTTAAAATGGATCACTCGTTTATATGAGTGCATGGTGCTCTTGGGTGCACAGGAGACTCACTCGATTATTATTTGCACCGACTGAATTGGTAAGTACACCTACCAAATTAGAACACCTATACTAAGATTAGTACACACTCCCTTAAAATTTCAAATTTATCCTTCTTCAATAATCCTTATTTTCTTCCTTCTTTCACCTTTCTGACTTCTTCTTCCCCGCTGCACCCCCTCCCTTTCTTCTTCCCCAACGCTCACACTAGTTGCCTGCCCTTCCCTTGCGCCCCACCATCCCGAAGACGCCATCAGCCATTGTTCTGCCCCCGACGCTTGGAAACACGCTTCATTCCAATTTCACATATTTTTTCACTTTAATTAAAACATTTGTTGACTGTAAAGCTTTGAAACATGTTTGTCTGTCATTCATCTTCTTTTTTATAAATTTGAAATCGGTTAATTTTGTGAATTTTTTTCGGCCGAATAATTAAATTTAGGACATACATTTGGTTTATCATCAATTTTAGCACATATTTTTTATCTCCAAATTTAACACATATTTTCTTAATACTTAAAAACATCTCGGATCACCATTTTTCGACAAGGTTCGTCTGATGTGCTCGTCGGAGTTAACTTTTCTTACTGATGTGTAAATATTAAAATAAAAAAAAAAAAATACCACCACTTAAAATTAGAAAATAGTGACCCGATATTTTTTATATCTCGTGTTTTCTAATCCTAGGTGGTTATATTTTTTATATTCCTTATTTTAATAGTTACACGTCAATAAGATAGGTGGACTCCGGTGACCATATCAAACGGACCTTGTCGAAATTGGTGAGTCGGGATGTTTTTAAATATTAAATAAAAATATGTGCTAAATTTGGAGAGAGAAAAAAATATGTACTAAAATTGATGAAATATCAAAAGTATGGACTATATTTAATCATTTGACAACTTTTTTTTTTAATCTTTTTACAGAACGAAAAAAAAAATTTCGAAATATTTGATTTTTTTCAGAAATTTTTTCCAAATAGATGTGTTCGAATTTTTTTTTTTTGGGTTGTTTTTTTTTTCTTTCCTATTTTCACATTTTTTCCCCTATTTATGGGTTGTTTTTTTATTCTTTTAAATAGAAAATTGGAACAGGTGGGAAAATCATATGAATTACCTTTGTTGGTGAGTGTATTAATTAAGATTTAAATTCTTTTAAATATAAAAAGGGCAATATTTATTTTGACATATCTATCTATTTAAAAGAAAAAGATGAGTGGGAGCACTGGGAGGTGCACTTCCTAATATAGGCAAAGTATAGTGTGAATGTTTTTACGGTAAACGGCTGGTTAAGAGTGTGACTTATATTCTTAAAGTGTAACTTTTTTCTTTGTAAAGTGTATTCTTTCGTAAAAAGTGAAGGGTGTGACTTATATAATAGTAAAGAGTGTCGTAGTGATAACTGAAGTGTGTGACTTATATTACTAAAGTGTGTCTATAAAAAAAAAACCAATTTTACGGTGAACAAGTTTCACAGCATACCAACTCCCTAATATATGCGGTGTTAAAGTAGTGGGCCTAGTGGCCGTTATAAAATATTGGCCCCGGTTATTAGCACCCCCATTATTAGGAGATACATCCCCCTAAAATTTGTACCGGATGCTGATGGTGTGAGGAGGGAACCTGGTAGTGTGAGGGAAGGATTCTGTGTATTGGGAAATAGAGTTTATATCTTTGAGAGCTGCGTCTATAACGAAAGAAAAGCTGTATATTACATTGATATATCAAACCCCCTTGAGTTTGCCTCTCAAAATCTGTTAATTACTGATCTCCCAAAGATTGGGGAAATGCGCTCTGCAAAATACAACCCCACTCCTCTTGTTGTCCCTAATACTTCTAAAATTTTGGTCTTTCTTAATGAAGTCGTTCGTAAAGGTATTCCCATGACTAATATTATTGGTGGGTTTGAGTTATTTGACACTGTCGACGGTTCCTCACGTGAACTACCTTCAATACAACTCCCTGCACCTATTAGAGGCTGCCATATTGAAGCATATGGTTTCATCGACACCCATAGGCTGTCGATCCAAATCCTTGTGGGGCAGATTTATGTTCTTGATCTGGATTCGTTGGACAAGGGTTGGGTACCCACAGCTAACCCATCGTCGCTTGATCATTTAGCTGTAGGCTCTTGTACTAATTCTACCTCTTTTGATGTCGTCGAGAGTCGATTCTGTTTCCGAACTTGTGGTGGAATTCGTGATCTTCAAGTTCAAGTTGGAGTTGGGAAGGAGGGGGAGGAGCATGACCCTTATTATCTATGGGTACATGAACCTTATTATCTATGGATACTATCGAAAGTTATACCTGATATAAATAGTAGTGGAGACATCTGAACGTCAACGCCCAAATAAATCAATCCGCATGCAATTTGATGTCGCAGTTCTTGATCTTAAACGCTACAAACAAGAGTTGGAGCTGCCTGGAAACTCAAATACGGACTACACAAGATCTGTCAAGTCTCTCCGCTACTCGTTAAACCTGCCAGGAGCTGAATACAAAGTGTTTACCAATCGGACTTTCTTTTCCTTTTGAACAAGACGGGGCACAAGACATTTTAACCAAAGCCAGAATGCACCTTCTTATTATCTTTCCCATTTGACCACTTAGTTCTTGTCTTGTACTGCTACTCTAGTACTACTTCTTTTGTGCCATGTAATGGTTTATGGTTTTGACATGAATTCGTGGTCATGTATGTTTTTTCCGTCTTTTTGTAATTCCTGCAAAATATTGTTTACTCTTTTTGAAAATTAATCTGCATCACGAATGATTTAGTATGTATACTATGAAATGGTTGAAAGAAATTAAAGAATACCCGAACAAGTGAATAGACTTTTCACATTGTTGGCATGATTCATGTCTGTTGGTGTAGTAGTGTATACTCAGTCTGTTCTTCCCAATCTAATTTGGCCATTATGTTGTCGTACCATATATATATATATGCTTTTATGGTTAATCTTTTTGCAGTTGATATTAATTTTCTTTGATTTGGTTATACTTAATATTTTAGTACTAGGCGGCCAAGGTTTTCTGTTCAGGATATGTTACTGTTGTCTTATATTTGTAGTTACCATCTCCTTATTGGTGTAAATATAGTGCAAGTGGTCTGAAGATATATGAGTTATTGAGGAATAATTTAATTTATCATCATTGTTTGATATTGTTGCTCTATATTGAGCAGCTATTAGAACTACACCTAGAAAGAAAAGGGGCAAATGTCTGTTTTATCTCCATGAAGAGCAATTCATGAAATCTGTCTTTTGAAATGATGTCAAAAAAAAGAAATGCTGATTACATTGGAATTCCACTTATATCAGGAATCGATGAGTATAGGTGGTGATATTAAAATAAAATGAAAAAAATTATCGAATAGTAAAAACTTGATATAACTAGAAGACCTCGACAGAAAATGAGTAGTGGCTGCCCCATTAGGATTTCACTATCTTGTGCTGCTACTCTCCACCCTTCCAAATTTCAGCGGAATTTCTCTCATCTTCTCTGGCTCTCACAAGCACACCAGTCTTCGGCCGCCCAAAGCCGCTAAAGGTAAGTTTCAGCACCTATCTTTAATCATTGTAAAAATAGAATTAGTACTTCATCTTTTGATGGTGTATACTGATTGTAGTGAGTTAAGTCATAGGTGCTGAATAAAGATGAGAGGTTTATCGATGGGGAAGTAAGCATTGGGGATGCAGTAGTTTTGAGCTCCAACACAATAGCAGCTATTGTGACTTCATTGGGTGGGCCACCTGGTGCCGTGGGTTTATCTGGTCCTTCAGCTGTGCCTATTGCTGCCAAAGTTTTTCGATTCGTATCTAGAAAGAGCAGAAAGGACTGTAATTGGTGGCTTAATAGCCATGTTGTTGAGTATGGTGAGGTGTTGGATTCGTGTGGCAATGTCATTGATGAGGTACTTGTGAGCTCATTGTTTTCGTCTGATAAACAAATATATTCATTCAGATGTTGGGCTTGTTTGAGTTAATTGCCTTTTGATAAATTCACATATTTTGCTTTTAAAGAAATGACATGTGGAGATTTTATTTTTCAACAAGGTTTTGGTGGTTCCGATGTTGGCCCCCAAATCTTACACTCGTGAGGATGTGATTGAGCTTCAGTGTCATGGAAGTGAAGTTTTTCTTCGCCATGTGTTAGGGGCTTGCCTAGATGCCAGGTCCTTCTTTCTTTATTTTAGATTGGCTTATTTGCACATACAATCATAACCTTTTCGTCAATTGCAATCTAATATTTTTTTTTCCTTCAATCTTCATAAACAGAATCTCTCAATTTTAATTTTTTGCAGTTCGAACTAATGGAGAGATTCGCTCCTATCCGGTTATGATGATTATTTTTTTGTTCCGAACCAATCTAAATATGTTAATACAATTAATTATTCGTTGCTAGGTAGGTGAAACATCATTCCCGAGCAGGAGCGAATCTGCCCGTTGGTTCAAATTGTAAAAAAAAAAAAATCTACGAGGTTTTGTTTACGAAAATTTAAATTTTAGATTAGATTGCAACCTGCGTAAATGTTGTGATTTTATCTGCAATTAAACATTTTAGATTTATTAAGAACACTATGACTTTACTTAGTTGACTTGTAATTTAGTTTGTAGTCCAATAGATAGATTCATTATGTCAAATGTAATTATTTGAAGATGGTACACTAGTTGTGGAAGCTTAATGGTGGTATGTCTCTTCAATCCCTCAGGTGAATTCACTCTAAATGGGCGTCTAGATCTCTCCCAAGCTGAGAATGTAAGAAAACTCGTGTCAGCCAAATCAGCAGCTGCTGCAAATGCTGCATTGGCAGGAATACATGTGAGCTTGAGCTAATTTTACATTTCATTCGATCTCTGGAGTGTGTTTTGATTGAAAAATCTTTTACATTAGAGTTATGCAACTTGTCACAGTTGGCAGAATTCATAATTTTGTTTCACTATGATAGGCAGGCTTTTCTTCTATATTGAAATCTTTAAGGCTGCGTTTGTTTTGGGACTCACACGGATGGACTTAGGACTTTGCGCTCTCCGTCTCATACGAGTTTGGGATTTAGAGTCTGGTTTTCAAATCCCACATTCAATCCACACCTACAAATAAATACCAATAAAATCTATTATTACTCTTCCCAATACATCACACTTTATACACTTGATTACTCTTCTCAATATAATATAATAATACAATATAAATTATTATTAAACATTGATTTGACATAAAGTTAAATTCCACCCTACTCAAATTCCAAAACAAACACATACATTTACTATTCATCAAGGATTCTAAATCCCTGTGATTCTAAAATCTTGACTTGCTCCGCACACTTAAATCCCAAAACAAACGCAGCCTAAGAGCTCAGTGCATTGAGTTAATTACAGAGATTGAAGCTCGTCTAGATTTTGATGATGAGATGCCACCCCTTGACTGCAATCTAGTTATTGATAAGATACACACGATGTTGCAAGAAGTGAATAATGCTTTGGAAACTGCCAATTTTGACAAGCTTTTACAGTCTGGAGTGCAGGTATTTTTTGGAAAGAAATATTAAAAAAAAAAAAGTGACTCTAATCTAATCTAAACTTCTGAATTTTGGTAAATAAAATATCATTTTTTTTTTTGGCAATTCTAACCAACGGGCAGGTTCCCTCCAACCCGGAAATGACGATTAACTATTCGTAGCCAGCCGAACCAATCTAAACATAATAATACAATTAAATTATTTGTTGCTAGGTATAGGTGACATGTCATTCCCGGGCAGGAGTAAATCTGCTTGTTGGTTTGAATTGCAAAAGAATAATTAAATCGAGGTTTTGTTTACCAAGACTCAAAGTTTAAATTAGACTGCAATTTTAGAAAAAGTTGTGATTTTATCTGCGATTAAGCCTTTAAAATATTGTTATTCAATTCTCCTGGTCTTTTCATTAATAAGCATGATGTTCTTTATCCAAAATTCCTGATTTGTATAACTTTGCTATGTTCTATAGCTCAGCGAGTTGGTAAAGAAAATTGAAGAGGAGCTAGATGCAGTGAAATCATCCATCAATGAAAAGAAAGGCTATCTGTGAAGAATCTGTAGCTACTGTTTCTACTCTTGAAAAGTCAATCCATGATCATGCTGGAAATAGGTAAAGCAGGCTTAAGGACTTGGAGAAAAAGATTAAAACTGTTAAAATTCAAATGCAGGCAGCTTCTATGAAACTTAAGGACCAGATATATTCATTCAGATGTTGGGCTTGTGTTCCTTTGTGCACTTGTGAGTTAATTGCCTTTTGATAAATGCTCATATTTTGCTTTTAAAGAAATGACATGTGGAGATTTTATTTTTCAACAAGGTTTTGGCGGTTCCGATGTTTGGCCCCCAAATCTTACACCCGTGAGGACGTGATTGAGCTTCAGTGTCATGGAAGTGAAGTTTGTCTTCGCCGTGTGTTAAGGGCTTGCCTAGATGCTGGGGCGAGCTTGCAGAGCCAGGTCCTTCTTTCTTCATTTTAGATTGGCTTATTTGCACATACAATCACAACCTCTTCGTCAATTGCAATCTAATACTCATTTTTTTTCCTTGAATCTTCATAAATAGAATCTCTCAATTTTTTATTTGCAATCTGAACCAATCTAAATATGTTAGTACAATTAATTATTTGTTGCTAGGTAGGTGAAACATCATTACCGAGCAGGAGCGAATCTGCCAGTTGGTTCAAATTGCAAAAAAAAAAAAAAAAAATATCTATGAGGTTTTGTTTACGTAAATTTAAATTTTAGATTAGATTGCAACTTGCGAAATTGTTGTGATTTTACCTGCTATTAAGCATTTTAGATTTATTAAGAATGCTATGACTATACTTAACTTGACTGGTAATTTAGTTTGTAGTCCAATATATAGATTCATTATGTCAAATGTAATTATTTGAAGATGGTACGCTAGTTGTGGAAGCTTAATGGTGGTATTTCTCTTCAATCCCTTGGGTGAATTCACTCTAAATTGGCGTCTAGATCTCTCCCAAGCTGAGAATGTAGGAAAACTCGTGTCAGCCAAATCAACAGCTGCTGAAAATGTTGCATTGGCAGGAATACAGGTGAACTTGAGCTAATTTTACATTTCATTCGATCCCTGGAGTGTGTTTTGATTGAAAAATATTTTACATTAGAGTTATGCAACTTGTCACCGTTGGCAGAATTTATAATTTTGTTTCACTATGATAGGGAGGCTTTTCTTCTATGGTGCATTGAGTTACTTACAGAGATTGAAGCTCGTCTAGATTTGATGATGAGATGCCACACCTTGACTGCAATCTAGTTATTGATAAGATGCACATGATTTTGCAAGAAGTGAATAATGCTTTGGAAACTGCCAATTTTGACAAGCTTTTACAGTCTGGAGTATAGGTATTTTTTGGAAATAAATATTTCAAAAAAAAAAAGGCAACTCTTTTGCACACCAGAACTGATACAATTTAAATACACTGATACTATTTGTTCGCCTTTACTCTTTCTGTGCATACACCTTTCCTTTTATCTTCATAGTTGAAATTTTGAACCTTAGATGGCATAACACTTCCCCTCAAAAAATATGCACTACAAATAATAATAATGGCGTCATCGTGTTCATTCTTGTACTTATATATTAACCATCTGTTGTAACCTTACCATTCTCTGTTCAGGTTGCTATAGTTGGCCGACCAAATGTTGGAAAATCAAGCCTTCTTAATGCATGGAGCAAAAGTATGTTTCAGAAGCTTATTTACCAGAATTGAATCCTTTTTTCAATCTCATTTCTGCTATTTTTCTCGTACATACATTTTAGCATAGAGTGATCGAGAGAGCAATTGTTACCAATATTGCTGGCACGACTCGTACATACATTTTCTGGATTTTTGCGTGTCCTGCTTATGTGAGCTGCCCTAATTAATTTTAATTTAAAAAATCACCAATTAATATTTATCCTAAAAAAAAAAAAAATTCAATGTAGGACTATAATTGCAGCATTTTATAAATTACAGGACTTAATTGAAAAAAAATTACTTCATGAGACTAAAATCGCCAACACTCAATGGACATGAGAGTAGTTTTGCAATATACTCATGTTATAATACTCCATGCTATTTTTCTGTTATCAGTCTTAACTGGTTTGCATTTGCTTTATTCTCTGAAGGTGTCGAAAGGTCTGAAGGTGTTGCTATGGGTGGTGATGTTGTTGTCATGACTGTAAGCGCAGCGAAGGGGTGGACTTGAGAGGATGACAGACTTGTAGACAGAATTCAAAGAAATAAGGTTGTGTGTAGAGATTATTCATTTGGTCGTGTGAAAGAGACGAGCAGAGTTTATAATGCGTTTTGTTTTACTCCAGCTTGCTACTTCATCGACTTGTCCAGTTATTCTCGTGGTGAACAAAATAGATTGTGCTTCGTCTTGTTGTGAATGGGTTGACACACTTTCGAGATCTTTCAACATGCACGTTTATACCTCAGGGATCTCTGATTTGGAATCTAAGATTCCTGCAGGTGGGGGGTAGCAAATGGACTGTGAACTAGGTGACTATTCTTTCATGATTTTGTTTGTGTATGTTTTTGCCTTGTATTTTTTTTTTTAAAATTGTGGTGCTTATCAGCTGGTTCAAGCAAGGGAGGCTTTGGTAAGGTTGGAGTCATCGAGATTCCTCCCTCTAGATTTTTGGACAATCGACCTCATAGAAGCTGCCTTGGCTTTAGGACAAATAAGCGGAGAAGACATTTCCGACCAACATATTTGGCAAATAGTTGGAAAACCCTTATCAAACTCGATTTTAGATAGTCAGAAGAATGAAGTAAGGCAGTGTGTTGTCTGAAAGATTAGGCGCGCATAGAGGTTGTGGGACTCGGAAAACACACAATTTAGTGAATTTCTCTAGTTGGACTAGAGAGAGTAGACATAGAAGAGTTTACTTGGAACCAGTATAAATTCATGTGCCACTTTACTTGCTTTTTTTATTTATACTGTGTTATTGTGCTTAGTCAACTTATCTCTTACTATAGAACATATTTTTAAACTGCACAAGTTTTGATCAGACGCCCTCAAGTCACCTGATCTTGCAAAGTGTTTTCAAGTAAAGGTTTTCTACACGAGTTTACCTAATACCTTGCGCACTCTGTTTTAATCTTTCTTACTCTCAATGAACAATACCAAGCTAGGATATTTATTATTTAGTGCACTAATGCTAAGGTGAACATAATGCACAATTGGCTCTTCATGGGGTATTTTTAAACAAAATTTTTAGTTTGTCACTATTATTCTATAATAATAATTATAACACTCTTACGGAGTTTATACGTATAAGTTGGGGATATATTACTTTTAGAAATTTCACACGACTTACAAATATGTTTTACCAAGAACTTTAACTATGAATATTTTCTAGAGGCCTTATATGATTCTTTGAGTGATTTGAGATGGTGGGAACCATAAAACTTTTAACGGATCTCCATGAGATCACAATGCCAAAAAAAAAAAAAACATAATCAGTCTATTATGTGGCATTATGGGGTTCAAAAATATAAATCAACATATGAATAGTTATCAATGATACTCAAATAAGAAACTTCTAGTCCTAACATATCATGTGTGTCTTCTTTAGATTCAAATAAATTTTTATCCATTTCAAGATATTTTGTTGATACCAAAAGTATGAGCAAGGATTAAGAGATTTATGTGGCTAAGTTTGACATCAAACTAATAATGATTTGGAGGGGTTAAGATTTTATGAGGGACAAATATAATGTTTTTCATTAAATGCGGATGATTGATCTAGAATGCATGAGGGAGTAAAGCATTAAATTTGCAAGAGGAGTTGGGCACAAAAACCTCTTTTTACCTTCTTAGAGCCTTGTAATAAATGGAGAATGTGGAACCCTTAAATGAGTTCATACCACAAGTATTTATACTTGTCACAACATGGGAGTAGATCCCTAGACCCTAGTCTCTAGGCTATTAATGCTATCTTTGACCAAAATCCTGGATTAGAATCGGCCCAAATACAGTCCTAATTAATATTTTTTGTCTTTGTTCGCAAGATCGAGGTCGCTGGCGTTGTCTCTGAGGTCGCCGGCGTTGCTCTCGAGGTTGCCCTGCGAGTCCTTTCCCGATCGGTGATTCTGTTTCTGTAACTCGGGAGACCTTCAGGGCACAAGCTTCCTTTTGAGGAAAGTCTCCCCTACTCTGGAGCCGCCGGAGGACGCAGATAGCCTGGGGTTCTGCGCCGCCTGCAGATTCCGGAAGCCGAGGCCTCTTGCGAGCTCTTTCTTTGGGAGGTCGGGATATCTTTCGACCTCGCCCTTTGGACTAGTCCGGGATCTTCTCCTGGTTGCTCAGGTCGCTCGTCCCCCTCTTCGGCCAACGAACTCGCTTTATGGCCCGGGCTCGATTTGAGCCCGCGCAAACCTGGGAGATGGGTAACGATCCCAAGCTCGGGGACCTCGCCATTCCTAAACAGGAGGTAGAACTCTCTAAGTGTGGGATCTCGCTCATCCCTTAATACTTCGCACACAACAATTGCCCCCCAGGTCGCATGTCGAGCTTTCAACTCGGGAGGGGGCCTGGTAGTTGACAACTGCATCGATTTCTAGTCAGGTCGCGATGCTTTCCCCGAATTTGACGAGACGTTTCGTATTCCAAGGACAGCCAGCTACGACGTACGTAGGCTACTTTTGCAGACGTAATGATGATGTGTATTTTCCACGCGCTGGATTCTAAACGTCGTGACGCGCGAGTGTCCTCGAACCGCGAGCTCCACGCGCCCTAATTAGCTTCTATTTGAGTGAGAATTCTCCCTCATTTCTCACTTTCGCATTTTCGCTCTCCCCCTTCCTCTGCAAGAATCCCTACCGTGAAACCGTTCGCCATCGCCGGAGTTCCAACAGACTGAGAGTTTCAGGTAATAACCCCCCCTCTTCGATCTTCCTATGGATTCTCAATCGAGTGCCCCGGCTTCGCAAGCCTCCTTCGGAGATACCACCGCTCTCCCGCCGCCGGCCGGGCTGGGGGCGCCGCAGTCGAAAGCCTTACCCAGCGGGGGTTTCCCCGTATTCGACGTGCCCTCCGATTCCGCCACTCGTGATGAGCTGGGCGGCGATGATTCCGATTCCGATTCATACTATTCTGACATTCTTCGCGAGGATGATGTCATGGATGGTGATGATGAGGACTGGCGGGGCGATGTCTTCCCCGGTACGATGGTGGTTTATGGAGCTCGGGTCGCTCCTCACCTGACCGGGAGCTCTTTCGGCTTGCAGCTACTCGATCTGGAAGCTCAAGGACACGCCCCAATCGCCGAGATCCCCTATGCTCAGACTGAAGCTTACCCCTCGGGGCTCAGCTTCAAAGAGTATGTTCGCAATTTCCCATATCAGCGACCTGAGTGGCGCCCTGCCGAGAGGAAATGTAAGACGAGGCAGGAAGAGATCTTGTTTATGGCCGGTGAACTCCCCAACTCGATTGAGGAGGCCGAGCTGGATCTTTTCCGAGAGTGGTACGAGGTCCCGCAGGATGTTCACTTTTGAGTTCCGACCCTTGATGAGAGGGCCGACCAACCCCCGACTGGGTGTGTGGCCATCAACCAGGGTGTTATGGATGTCGGCGTACGCTTTCCTCTTCACCCGAGGATTAGAGAGATCCTGAACCGATGGGACATCGCCCCGACTCAAATCATGCCGAACGGGTGGAGTACGCTAGTGGGGTTTTGATCGTGTTTGGGTCGATTCAGCCCGGCCATCTCCCGGCAGTCAACGAGATTCTCTCGTTAACGAACATCGTGGGTGCCCACGCGGAAGGGGATGGTTGGTACTACGTGCGGGTTCGTCCTCACAATAAGATAGTGGAGGATGTCCCGAATAAGGTGGACGGGTGGAAGTTGCGATATTGGTGGGTCTCCGGAGATTGGCGAAGCCCGGTCGAGGTGGTCGGATTAATATTAGGATTGAGTTCGGCTTCGCCCAAAGTAAGTCCTAGTATTTCCCTTCGCTTTCTAGGTCGCTGATTTGACTTCGTTTTCTTTTTGCAGCCAAAACGACGGAGGAGCCGCTTTTCTCGAATTTTCTGGCCCGTGCTGTCGTGGTTTGTCAAAAAGATCTTCTCCACAAGTTCGCTGAAAGTCTTGGGGACTACTGAATCTCGTCACAACTCGGGCTTGCTAATCTGTCCTAATCATCTACGGGTCCAGAACCCTCGAGGTATTTTTCTCTCCTCCGATAACTCTTGTAGATTTATTGCTCGGTGACTCTGAATCTTGTTGGCAGTGACACCTCCCTTCAATCTTACCATCATCCCGACTCCCGCCGAGGTTGAAATTAGGTCGACCTCCAACCCCGCCGCTATGAAGAAAGAGAGGATCAATCATTTCGAAGGAGGCGAGGCGGCTAAAAGCGGAGAGGGCGGCATGGAGTCGCCAAAAGCGCCCATTATCGGGGGGCTCGTGGAACCAAAGAGTAATTTGGGGGCTCGAGGTCGCCGTCACCTTTGGCGCTGACCGACCTACAACTCAGCCCGCGATGGGCCCGCCGTCGTCGGACAAAGGTAAGAAAGCGGCAAGCTCATCCAACCCGGCCAGTGACGATCATTCCAAGAGAAGCCGTCGAGGGGATGAGTCCTGGGGGTCGCCTCGAGGTGCCCGCTCATCCCGCCCTGCAGGCTCCTTGTCAGGTCGCATCTCGGAGGAGGAGCGATCGAAGGATGACAGGACTTTCCTGGGTTGGGGTGACTCATCTGTGTAAGCGCATTTTGTTTTTAGTGTCGTCAAAACTTTTCCCGGCCTTTCCCTTTGTCTAAATATTTGTAAGTCCCACAGGGACACTGCCGACCTACCGCACTTTATTGCGAGCTACCTCCGCTCCCGATATCTCGACTCTCTGCAGGACCTCCCGGACTACATGCGCCGGGCTTGCGAGCTGCTCGCCAGGTCGTGGACGCTCGGTATGGAAAATGTGGTGGAGGGGGGCCCCGTTGGCAACATCCGGATGGCCATGGTGTATGCGGGCCGACTGACGGCGACCATGATGAAGGCCTCGGAGGACTTCACTACTTCTGATGAGCGGGTCCGACTGGCTTTTGAGGAGAAGAAACAGGCGGAGAAAGCCAGAGAGGAGGCCGTCGATGCTAAGAACACCGCCCTCGGGGTGATCGAGGGTCTCAGAATCCAATGGACAGCTCGGAAGTGTGAATCCGAGATCTTGAGAACTCGGTGGTGGGAATGGATGTCGAGTTGAAAGCCAGCAGGTCGGAGGTTAATTTCCTGAAGGCTGAGCTGGACGTGTGTGAGGGCGTTCTTCAGGAGAAAGACGAGCGGCTCCGCGTTCAGGGGATCGACCTCAAAGAGAAAGATCAGGAGATCACTCGCCTTACAGAGGATAATGCGTTGTCTTGGATGGCATGGGTAACTTTGCCTCGGTTGAGGCCATGTCGAAGTGTATCCGCCTTGCTCGCTCTTTTCCTGAGGGGTTGGCCCTCAAAACTTCTCTGGTCGAGGAACTGTCGGCTTTCTTCGACCACAACCCAGCCAAGCCCGGGGACTCCTTTCCTATTGCCGACTTGGGGCCGGATGGGTTCGATCTGAGTCGCTTTGAAGACATCGAAGACCTAGATTTATTCGACCCGACTTCAATCCTGTCCACTTCGGTTGGCGATCAAGGGGGGTCTAGCGACCCAATGGTGGAAAATCGCCCGAGGGAGGGAGAAGGAGGAGAGGGGGCGGACCTTGAGATGGAGCTTCAGCCGGTCGAGGGTGAACAAGTGGTAGGCCAGGTCCAAAACTGAATCAGTTCACCCTGAGGGGCTTTAAAGATGTATCATTTTGAATCATTTCGCCCTAAGGGGCTTTTCCTTGTAATTGCTTTTGCTTTCAATGGAATGAATCTTATCCACGAAGTTGTTTACAATTATTTATCTCGCTTTATAATGTTGTCTCACTTGATTGCGATTTGGCGATCTTAATACCCGACTTCCGATTTGTGAATCTGTCCAAGTTATTTATCTCGCTTTAGAACGTCGGCTTACTTGATTGCGACTTGGCGATCTTAATAACCGACTTTCAATTTGTGAATCTGTCTAAGTTATTTATCTCGCTTTAGAACGTCGTCTTACTTGATTGCGACTTGGCGATCTTAATAACCGACTTTCAATTTATAAATTTGTCAAAGTTATTTATCTCGCTTTAGAACGTCGTCTTACTTGATTGCGACTTGGCGATCTTAATAACCGACTTTCAAATTGTGAATCTGTCTTAAGTTATTTATCTCGCTTTAGAACGTCGTCTTACTTGTTTGCGACTTGGCGATCTTAATAACCGACTTTCAAAAAGGGTTGGCGATCTGCAAATTATCTCGCGCTGTGAGGAGCTTGCGCTTGGTCGCCTCTTTTTATTTCCTAGACTTGCTAGGAGCCTTGTAGACCCATCCCCCCATTTCTCGAGCTTATTTTCTTAAACAAAATTTGAAACAAGGAAATACATGGGAAAATTGGAACTTTGTATTTATGTAGGATGAAAGTACTACATTTATAACCGAAGTAAGTTCCTATTAATAATACTAATCGAGCTGGCAAGGAGCTCTTACTGATAATACTTCTTTAAGAAGGTCGCGTTCCATGGGTACTGCGTTGGGGTGCCGTCGATATCCTCTAGCTCGTATGCTCCGTTGGGCAGAATTTTGGCAACTCGGAACGGTCCTTCCCACGTCGGGCCAAAAGGACCATTGTTCCCACCCTGCACTCTCTTAAGGACGAGGCCGCCCTTGCAAAACTGGCGGACCCGGACTTTTGAGTTGTAGTATTTCTCTGATCTCTGCTTGTAAATTCCGTTGCAAATGTTCGAGTTGATCGCTTCTCTTCGAGTAGGTCGAGATTAACTTTCTGAGTTAGGTCATTTTCTTCGCCGATGGTTTGCAATGTCCGATATGTCGGGAATTGGATTTCGGCTGGGATGACTGCCTCCGATCCAAAAGCGAGCGAGAAAAGTGTCTCGACTGTCGAACTCCTGCAAGTGGTCCGATATGCCCAAAGTATCTCGGGGAGTTTGCTTGCCCAGGTGCCCTTGACACCTTCGATCCTTGTCTTGAGGGTGCGCTTAATTATCTTGTTGACGGCCTTAACCTGGCCATTTGACTGCGGATGATACGGGGTTGAGAATAGTTTTGTGATTTTCCATTTCTCGAAAAAGGTTCTTACTTCCCATCCGTCGAACTGTGGTCCGTTGTCTAACACGATCGCCATCGAGAGCCCGAACCTGCAGATAATATTTCTCCATATAAATCGTATTATAGCTGATTGATCGGTGCTACCCAGGGCCTCTGCCTCCACCCATTTGGTGAAATAGTCCACTGCGACGACGACGAACTTGACTGAGCCCGGTGCCGTTGGTAAAGGGTCGATCAGGTCGATTCCCCATTTGGCGAAGGGCCAAGGACTATAGATCGGGGTTAGTTCCTCGGGAGCGACCTTGATTTTTGGGGCGAAGAACTGACATCGCTTACAGGCC
The DNA here is from genome assembly GCA_037126765.1 of Stenogyne calaminthoides. Classification (NCBI taxonomy): domain Eukaryota; kingdom Viridiplantae; phylum Streptophyta; class Magnoliopsida; order Lamiales; family Lamiaceae; genus Stenogyne; species Stenogyne calaminthoides. The sequence continues at coordinate 962,424 of JBBCBC010000012.1, forward strand.
TTGGCATATTCGAGGGCGTCCTGCTTCAGGGTTAACCAGAAATAACCTTGCCGCAGGATCTTGTGAGCGAGCGCGTGACCTCCTCCGTGGCTGCCACATACCCCCTCGTGGATCTCTTTCATGATTCCCCTGCTGACCTCTAGGTAACACATTTTAATAAAGGGAGCGCGAAGCCTCGCTTATACAATTGACCGTCGATAATTGCATATCGGCATGCCCTTACTTGAAGTCGTTGAGCCTCGACTCTATCCTTAGGAAGTTCACCGTCTCAAGTACTTCACGATTGGGGTCATCCAATCGTCTCTTCGAAGTCGACTTGTGTCTTTATGAGGACTGGCTGCCTTTAATGGGCGGCGATCGTGATATCGGACATATCGGCTCCCCCTTCGGAGGTCGCTAGGCGAGCTAAAGCGTCTGCTTGGGTGTTTTCTTTCCTGGGGATCTGGGAAACATTGACCTGCTCGAACTTCGAGATTAAATCCCGAGCAATTTGGCGATAAATAACCATTTGCTCGTTTCTCGCCTCGTACTCTCCCGTCATCTGGAAAGCAACTAATTGCGAGTCGTAAAAAATGTTCAGTCGTCGAATGCCTATTGCCATTCCCATTTCCAGCCCGTTGATCAGAGCTTCATACTCGGTCTCGTTGTTCGTTGTCCGAAAATCGAAATGTATTGCCGTGGTGAACGATTTCCCTTCGGGGCTGATTAGTACGACTCCGGCCCCAACTCGCTCGCAGGTTGACGAACCGTCGACATACAGCTCCCATGCCTGCCTCATTGTTCTGATCTGCTCGGTTGGGAATGTTAACTCTATGAGGAAATCAGCCAGGGCTTGCGCCTTTATTGCTGTTCGAGGTGCATAAGTTACCCCGAACTGGCCGATTTCAATCAACCACTTGAGGCATCTTCCCACTGTATCAGGTCGATGGAGGATTCGTCGCAACGACAGCGAAGTTAGGACCTCGATGTGGTGATCGAAGAAGTAAGGGCAGAGCTTTCTGACGCTCATAACGAGAGCGTAAGCCAGTTTTTCCAAAGGCGGGTACCTTAGCTCGGCGTCATTTAGGGTCTAACTCACAAAATAGATCGGCCAGTGATCTTGCCCCTCAGCTTGGACCAGTACGGCACTTAAGGCGGTCTCGGAGGCCGCCAGATATAAGTAGAGTGTTTCCCCCGGGATCGACTTGGCCAGGATTTGGGTGTCCGACAGGTATTTCTTGATATTCTCTAACGCGAGCTGGCTCTGGGCGGTCCACTTGAACCTTCCTTTTTTTATTGTATCGAAGAAAGGTTTGCATTTGTCACCCATGCGCGAGATGAATCGATTCAGCTCGGCCAAACACCCTGTTAACCTCTGCACCTCCTTAACGCTCCGGGGTGCACTCATATCGCCTTGATTTTGCTCGGGTTTTCTTCAATCCCGCGTCGGCTCACCATATGCCCCAGAAACTTTCCTGATTCTACGCCGAAGTTGCACTTCTTGGGATTCAACTTCATCTTGTATCGTCTTAGAATGTCGAAAGCCTGGGTGAGATGCCCCAGGTGATCTTCTTTTCTCTCGCTTTTCACTACCAGATCGTCTATGTAGACTTCCATGGTCTTCCCGATCAGCTCCGTGAACATGCGGTTGACGAGCCTTTGATAGGTCGCCCTAGCATTCTTCAGCCCAAATGGCATGCGCTTCCAACAATATACGTCATTTTCTGTTAAGAAAGAGGTGTGATTCTGATCGTCCTCGTGCATGGCTATCTGGTGATAGCCGACAAAAGCGTCCATGAAGGACATCGCCTCGTGCCCCGTGGTGCTATCGATCAAGTGGTCGATATGCGGCATGGGGAAATGGTCCTTGGGACACGCCGCATTCAGGTATGTGAAGTCGATGCACAACCTCCAAGAATTATTTGTCTTCTTTACCAAAACCGCATTTGCTACCCACTGCGGCTTGTCGGCCTGCACGATGAGCTTGTTGTCTAGGAGTTTCTTGACCTCGTCGGCCAAAGCGGCATACTTCTCCGGTCCGAACTTCCTTTTTTTTTAGACGGGTTGCTTGCTCGGATCGATATTGAACCTATGGCAAGCTACCTTGGGATCAATACCGATCATGTCCTCGTGCGACCATGTGAAGACATCCAGGTTTGCCTTGAGGATTTTTATCATTTGACCCCGCATCTCACTTGGTAAGGTCGTGCCGATGATTACTTCCATATCGGGTCGAGACTTGCTGAGTGGGACCCTGTCCAATTCTTCGACGGGCGTAGCTCGCTGCCCCAGTGTATGTCTGGGATCGTCGATTGGCTCGTAACCCAGCCTTGGTTCTATGTCCAGCAGCTCGGGTGGAAACACGGCTCGGTCAGCTCCTTCCGCGACGTCTGTAACCTTCATCTTTTTGCTAGACTCGTTCCCGTGTAATGAGGTTTGATCGCATGGTCGGTCCCGCGAGGTTGCCATTACTGTTTCCATGTCGCACGTTATATGAGTGGTACCCAGATTTGCATCGGCATGTAACATACATCCCCTGGACATCATTTGGTTCCCTTTTACCGTTCCCACGACTCCTCCCGGGGTGGGGAACTTTATGCAGTGATAGAGCGACGACGTGGCCGCTCCGAACTCGTGTTCAAAAGGTCTCCCCAGGAAACCGTTATATGTCGAGGGGAGATCGATTATGATAAAGTCGAGCAGGGCGAGTTGCCTTTATCTCGGGATCCCTATCTGAAACTAGCTCGACTGCCAGACGGATGATCCCGTAGGGCCTGACCGTGGAATTCCCGAATCCTTTGATGATGAGCTCGCATGGCTCGACGTAATCACCGAAGTTCCCAATTTGGTCCAGGGCATTCTTAAATAGGATATTGCAAAAAGACCCATTGTCTATCAGCAGACGATGGACCATTACCCCCATAATTTTGGTCGAGATTACAATCGGATCGTTGTTGGGATACTGCACGCCATGCTTGTTCTCGTCTGAGAAAGCAAGTGAGTTAGATGCCCCAGCTGTATGATCGACAGGGCAGCGTATTTGATGGACATTGCCCATGGCGCGCAATTCGGCCTTCCGTCTTCGGCGAGATAGATTCAGGGATGGGAGGATCCCGCCTATCACGTCCCCCATCGGCACAATCATCTAGACAGCTCTTCCCGCTGCATTATTCGGGAAAGGAGGGACCTGCCGATGGCCGTTTGCCGCGGGCTTTGCCTGAGGTGGGGCTTGCTGTTGGTCGTTTCCTTGCCGCTTTTTGACGAACTCATCTATTTTGCCCTCTTCGTACAGCTTCCACAACTGTCTCAAGAGGTCGCGAAATTCGCTCGTGTTGTGGCCGATGCTTTCGTGATAATGGCAATATTTGTTCGGATTCATCTTCCCATCTGTCTTCGCGATCTTCCTGGGATCTTCCAAAAGTTTTTTGTCCTTGAATTTGGTTGAAAACTTCATTGGGAGTGGTATTTAGGACCTCCGTCAACCTGACTTCAATCTCGCCGCCGAAGGGTTTGAAGTTGTTCGCGGACTTGCGCTGGTTTCCACCTTTTTTATGCGAGCTCGAGGGCTTCGGCTCAGGTTTTTTCACCTCGTCCTTGATGACTCGCTCCCCAAGTCGCATGGCCAACATTTCGGCCTTGCTGATGTGGTTACCCGCTTTCCACCGAAACTCGACATATGAGCTCGGGTATTCCTTGTACATCAACTTCCACAACTTGGTGTTCAAGCGCAGACCTCAGACTGCCCCTATGATTCTCTTTTCGTCCCCCATGGGTTCGCCCTCTAGGAGAAGGTTATCGACCCGTTCGATGTAATCATGATCTGACTCGGTGGGGCCCTGCTGGACATTAGCAAAGATCTACTTGGTTGACGGTCTTGGCGCCATTGTGGCGAAGTGGTTGAGAAAAAGGGTAGCCAATTGGTGAAAAGACTCGATGGGGGAAGAGCCTTGAACCAACGGTACGCCTGATCGCCCAAAGTGAGTGGGAAGAGCTGACATTGTGTTGCCTCTGTAGCTCCCATCGAGGTCTTGTGATCGGAGAACTGGGTGGGTCCGAAGTTTCCGTTGTCCGGTGATCGAGCGTAAATAATAGCCGAGACTAAGGGCGAGACCGGGACCAGGACCGAGGTAGTCGTCCCGACCTTTTCATTCACTTGGTCTTGTAGCTCCTTGAGGGTCCTTTTGATGGTTTCGAGCTGATCGTTCTCGGGGTTGTGAGGTCGGTTAGGCACCGACGTGCCCAATCGATCGTGCACGGACACCCTCGGTCCCCCGCTTCCCCGGTCCTGGGCTTCGTTTCCGACCTCAAAAGAATTCTCCAAATTTTGCCTCACCGTGAACGAGTCGATCTCGGTTATCGCTAGCGACACTCGGAGTCGTGTGAAACATCGCTCCCGGTCTGTCGAATGGACCATTATGTATTTCTTTGGGGGGGGGAGGGTTTCTATGATAAAGTCGGATGAACCTTTGGAAGCCGGTTAAAAAGTTTTTGCCGGTTTGTATTGAGGCCTCCTATCAAAATTTTCCTCTTCCCCGGCAAAGACGGATCGCGATCCTGCGTTCGCCCGGGTTTCGATGGCGTTTGAGGATTTTTTCTTCAGGAGGTCGCCGGGAGTTGATGAGGTTCTTGAGGGACGCCCGGTGCTAGATGTGGCCTCCCCGATGAATCGGACCGAGAGGCCATCTGGGGTTCCAGTTGGTGAAGGAAAAAGACTGGTAGGATGATTCAAAAGCGAATCTAGGAATTCACTAGTGAAACACCCTCCTTCTAGCGTCAATTGTTGATACCAAAAGTATGAGCAAGGATTAAGAGATTTATGTGGCTAAGTTTGACATCAAACTAATAATGATTTGGAGGGGTTAAGATTTTATGAGGGGCAAAGAGAATGTTTTTCATTAAATGCGGATGATTGATCTAGAATGCATGAGGGAGTAAAGCATTAAATTTGCAAGAGGAGTTGGGCAAAGACCTCTTTTTAGCTTCTTAGAGCCTTGTAATAAATGGAGAATGTGGAACCCTTAAATGAGTTCTTACCACAAGTATTTATACTTGTCACAACATGGGAGTAGATCCCTAGACCCTAGTCTCTAGGCTATTAATGCTATCTTGGCCAAAATCTTGGATTAGAATCGGCCCAAATACAGTCCTAATTAATGTTTTTTGTCTCTGTTCGCAAGATCGAGGTCGCTGGCGTTGTCTTTGAGGTCGCCGGCGTTGCTCTCGAGGTTGCCCTGCGAGTCCTTTCCCGGTCGGTGATTCTGTTTCTGTAACTTGGGAGACCTTCAGGGCACAGACTTCCTTTTGAGGAAAGTCTCCACTACTCTGGAGCCGCCGGAGGACGCAGATAGCCTGGGGTTCTGCGCCGCCTGTAGATCCCGGAAGCCGAGGCCTCTTGCGAGCTCTTTCTTTGGGAGGTCGGGATATCTTCCGACCTCGCCCTTTGGACTAGTCCGGGATCTTCTCCTGGTTGCTCAGGTCGCTCGTCCCCCTCTTCGGCCAACGAACTCGCTTTATTGCCCGGGCTCAATTCGAGCCCGCGCAAACCTGGGAGATGGGTAACAATCCCAAGCTTGGGGACCTCGTCATTCCTAAACAGGAGGTAGAACTCTCTAAGTGTGGGATCTCGCTCATCCCTTAATACTTCGCACACAACAAATTTATTGAGTCAATTGTACCACATTTGAATCGACTTTTTTTAAGTCATATAATGATTTTTGTAACTAAATATACATATTACACTTTTTATAATTCCTATTGGTGTCCAATTATCCGTATACGATTACGAGATCATCAATTGAATTTCTAAATTTATAGTTGATGTCAGTGATGAGTAGCAAACCGTTATTCCATCTATCATAGGAGAATATATTCAATTAAAATCAATATTGGATTATAATGCATAATTTAAGACGAAAATTTAAGCTATGAAAACATAATGAAAGTATATATATGGTTATTGTAATTCTTCATTGAGTTCTTTTGTATTAACTTATTAAGTTAGAACCAGAAAGCAAAATGCAGAGCAACATTATAAAGTGGGCAGACATTGACACTCTATATTGTCTTCCTATGGTTGGGGGATATGAAGTAAATAAACTTTTAATCAAGATTAAATAAAGAGTTATTCTTTTAAATTCATAATTGCACCACATGCTATGTAAAGGGACAGAGTTAGCAACGCTTGGTGGATATATGGTAGTTAATTGATAAAAAAATGTTTTAATTTTTTTATTTCCTCGAATTTTCATGATTATTTTTATTTATCTAACTTTTGGAGAAAAAGTTGCATATATAAGTGTTAACTATGGAATATCTTATGAGTTGTTTATGAATTATGGTGATAGGAGTAATATTTTTTCCACAATATCATATGATTGTTAAGGGTGGAAAAAGTAGTTGTAATTAGGAATTTTGCATAATTGTATGTTTCTTATAAATTATAATTCATAATTGTTTCTTATAAATTATAATTAATAATATTGTTCTCGTCGTATAGAGAAACAACCGTCATGATTATTTATGGTGATTGGTTTTCTATAGCAATCATAATTCATAAACTTCTTTTTTTTTTGGTAATTAAATTTAGGAGTGATGTTTTTGTGCACCAATTGCAAAAGGTGTAATTGATACAATTGTATTCAATTTTAATTTAGATGAGCCATGAATCCTAAATTATAAAACGTAAACCCTAAACCATTCGGACCGGGTGAACGATGAACCACTTGTGTCGGGTTCAGTTCAGATTTAAATTTAAAAAGGACAATATTTATTTGGGTAATTTTTGGTGGGCAAATTCTGCCCTGGACAGAAAGGATATTTTAGACTTGGTGAACTTGATTGAGGACAGATTTTTGGGTGGGCTTGATTGAGGGCAAAGACTTTTTAATGATTATGTCCTGGACACGATCTGCCCATTTTGCAACTCCCTATTTATTTTCACATATCTATCTGTTTAAAAGAAAAAGATGAGTGGGAGGTGCACTTCCTAATATATGCGGTGTTAAACTTTTAATAACTCCCCTATTAATTCACCCACCCACTTTTTTAGATATTAATAGATACACATTTTTTAAACTACCAAAATTACCCTTCTTTTCAGTTCATTTCAAATATAAACAAGCAGTAAGTCCCTATCTCTTAGACGCAATTTTGCAGTTACCACTAGCGACGACAACGACGATTATCATGAAATCAATGTTATAGACACTAACAAATGTTAATTTCACACTCTTATTATATAAAGTTTTTATGAAAATCGTGAGTTTTAGAAAATTGGGGTGAATGAATTTTACTAAAATTCATTTATATGTACATTGTCGTACTTGTGGAAAATGGAAAATGTTGCAGAGGACTCTGATATAGTTTGTAGTCCTTTATTCATGATATATCAGAGGAGTCTCTCTCCCTCTTGGTTTAATTATTAATTCACAGAGGATCATCGCAATCATAAAAGACTACTTGCCCTTCCAAAGTACTCACTTTTCCTCCATAAATTTGTTGGGAAAATACATTAAATATTTTATGTTGGTATTGTTGACTCATTCTTGCAACCAGAGGCGGATGTTGCTATACATAAGGGCAGTGTTTTCATAACCGAATCGGTGATCGAACCGGACAGATCACTGGTCAGCGGTTCAACCGGTCGGACCGGTTCAACCGTTTAAATGATTTATGTGTATTTTTCGTATTTTTTTTATATTTTTATTTTTTTTTAAATGACTAATTCATTAATGGACTTATAATATAAATATTTAAATTTAATTAATCAAACTTGAACCATAACTTTTTACCTTTTTAATTTTAGTCCTGAATATATCAATATCAGTCTTTTTTGGTCGGAAATTTTAAAATCTCACCGGAATCTCGTCGAAATGAGCATATGCACCTTACGTACACTTCAAAATTGAGATTTTTTTATTTTTCGGAGACCTATACAAGTGGACTATCATGTACAAAAATAAAATATCAATTTTGAAGTGTCACGTGAGGTGCACATGCTTATTTTGGCGAGATATCGGTGAGATTTTAAAATTTCAGACAAAAAAAAAACTAATATTAACATATTCATGACTAAAATTGAAAAAAAAAAATTACAAAACTAAAAGTGAAACCGTACAAAATTACAGAACTAAATAAATTTTTTTCACATATGGGACAAAAAAAAAAAAAACTTCACATGAAAGAAATCTATACATATATAAAAATGAAATAAAGACTCTCCACTACATATTTTGAATGAAAAATACTCTAAGATACAAAAGAAAAACATAATGACAATCCACTACAAAATGTACCAATTTTGCCCTTTTCTACATTTTATGCGTACATGTTATATTTTTCTCTTCTCTCTCATTTTCAAGATTTACTCTCTCTCTTCCTCCTCCTCACTCTCTCTCTCTCTTCCACCAACATCCGTTTTGCCACAAAAAACTAAGGCCACGTATATTATCATCATAAATCCTAAACACAATCGTCAAATATGTTCACGAATTGCATAAGCATTAATTAATCAGTACGAACTTAAAAAATTTATATGAACTTGAGATGAGAAATTTAGTAACTTAATGACCTTCCGGCCAACGTAAGGTTGAGAGAAAATCATGTATGAATAACCTTTTTTTTTTTTTTTTTTTGACGGCACATATGAATAACCTCAAGTTTATGAACAGGAAAGTGAAGAAAATTATTCAATGCGGTGTATAAATAACATCAATCTAAGTAGTCAAAGAGGTAGCCGATAAAATTACTCATTCAGAACAAAAAACTATCTCAAAAGATATTGTTTTCCCATTTTCAACTTTATGGTGAAATCGAAAGACCATCCTTGCTTTGCTGCGAAGATTTCATAGTAAATGACTTATCAACTCAAATTATGAAAAGATACGCATATCATAAATAACTTCGCATATAAATTGAGTATTTCGAAATTGAGCAACGTGGTTAACCGGAAGTCTTTTGCTTTATTAATATCAGTGTTTTCATAACCGAACCGGTGATCAAAAGGCATCGATTCGGTCCAATCGGTTGGACGGTTGAACCGACGGTTCAACCGTTAAATTGATTTATGATATTTTTTTTATATTTTGTATGTTACATTAAAAAATAAATATTTATTTATAAAATATTAAAATTATACTAATTTATAACTTATAAATCTTATATTAAAATAAATACAATAGAGTTTGTAGATCAGAGATGATGACGTTGTGGATTAATTCCACACAATATGTGACGACGATAAAGAGATTAAATGAAATTAATGACTTGTGAATGAATTTATTTGAGAGAAAATGATATTGAGATAAAAACAATAACATTATATAGAGAGGTTTAGAAAAAATAATAAAAAAAAAAAAAAAAAGTGATTTAATAAATAATAAAAATAATAATATCGAATTAACCGTTTTTAAGGAGTAATTGGACCGGCGACATGAGCGGTTCACGGTTCGACCGGTTCAACCGGGCGGTTCAACCGGTTTTTGAAAACACTGATTAATATATACTAGTACGTATCCCCACGAATTTCGCGGGCTTTACTAAACACATCTTTTAATGATAATATATATGACCGAATTTTAAATTTTAGGTATTTATTTTATATATTATAAATTCAAAATGATAAAATTATAGGTAGTAATATATATTTTTGCATATCATCAACACCTAGCAAATAGATAATATTATATTTTATGTATTTTACTTTAAATTTATAAAATCTAAAATATCTTGAAGTTAATGTTAGTTGATATACGTACTATCCAAATTTAACAACTTAGCTAATTAATTTAATATTTAAGAGAAATAAAATGTAAGATTTGAAAAATATATGAGTGTATATCTTAATTTATCCATTAATTAATATTTTTCATTCCCGTAAGTAACTAATCAATTGATTTTTTTTAAAAAAATATTTTCTCATAAAATTTTAAAAATGAAAATAATATCGACAAATATAAAAAAAAAAGAGTTGGTATGCTGTGAAACTTGTTCACCGTAAAACTGGTTTATTTTTACACTTCAGTTATCACGATTACACTCTTTAGAAATATAGGTCACACTCTACAGTTATCACGACCACACTCTTTGCGTTGTAATATTTATCACACCCTTCATTTTTATGAATAATACTCTTTATAGTAAAAAGTCACACTCTTCAATTATATAAGTCACACTCTTTAGTAATATAAGTCACACTCCTAAACCAGTGAAACTTGTTCACCCTATACTTTGTCCAAAAAAAAAAAATAGATTGTTTTGATTGAATTTTAGATCAAGTATAATAGATTAAAATAAAAAAATCAACAAAAAATGAATAATTTTATATACAAAATTCATCTATGAACATGTTGATCTAAATACGCACAAATTTATCAAATATATTTTGAATATGCTACAATAAGAGTACTACTTAGATAACATTGATCTTCACATAATCATTTTCTCATTTGTACATAATCTTCTTCATACACACAATATGAATGGTCGGAATAAAAAACACAATAGGATTAAGTTTTTGAATAATCTACACAAATCAACAAATTTGAATAAAATAATATTGTTAGAAAGCAATAAATATAAATTACCTGAAACACTATTAACATTGTTGATTTGTAAGTTGATAGATTATAATACAGAATCCGCAGCTGGGCGGTGTTAAAAAAACTCTGATTAAATATACAACACAAAATCAGATTAATAAATTCATCAAATTAGAAGAATCACACCACATTAAATAAACAAAACAAAATTAAATGAACAAATTTATGAACATTAGAAGAATTGATATTATCAACATTAGAAGAATTGATATCAATATAAAAGAAGAAACGCATCCACAATTAATTCAACACTCAAATTACTTAACTCAATACTCTCTGTAATATAAAAAAAAACTTCTTGCAATATACAAAATAATTATACAATTGCAATAAACATTCATAAAAATACAAAATGAAATTAGATGGGACGTGAATATCGGGTAGGAGCTTGAATATTATGATCCATTAAATGAGACGTGAATATGGCATAGGGTTTGAATATAATGATCCATTAAAAAAATTGTTAGAAAAAAAAAATATAAGTATGAATATATAAAAAAATAAATATTTTTTATTATGCATTAAATTTTGCGTAGATATATTTTGCTATAAACCCTTGAAATCTTGACTCATGCATTATTATTATGGCAAATTTTTTGAGAAAATGCACATTGCAAACTGTAAACTATTTTATAGTCATAATTAGTTATAAGTGTATAGCTCTTGAAAATCCTTCAACAAATTAAACTTTTAAGAAATATTATAATATATAGCCGGCCTACAAAATGTTTTATGGCCATGCAGCATGCAAAATAATCACACAATTGCAATTAACATTCATAACCAATTAAGAATTCAAATTACTTACCTCAATACTCCGTGCAATATACCCTACAATATAAAAAACAAAATCAAAATAATAAATTCATTAAATTAGAGAATTATATAAGATTAAATATACAAAACCTGAATATTTAGATCAACAAATTCATTAAATTAGAAGAATCGATATGAACGAAAAAGAAGAAATTCATCCACAACTAATTCAACACTCAAATTACTTACCTTAATATTTAGTGCAATATAAAAAAACTCCCTACAATATACAAAATAGTGGTTTTGCCACATAGGCTGAATCAGGTTTACCAATATATAGTTTTTAAAAAAAAATATATATATATATATATATATATATATACATTAGATTAGATATTAAATTTTCACTAACATAAACGGGTCACAACGGGGCGGGTCAGGTCAGGTCGGGGTAGACCAGAAGTGATACCATATCTGCCCTGCTGCAGGTCACATATCGGGTGGATCTAGACGTCCCGAGTTAAGGATAGGGCAGGTCAAATTGTCATCCTAGGGGCCTATTTGAAAAGAGATTGAGAGGTATGGGATGAGATGGAGATGTGGAAGAGATGGATGGGGAAAATCCACTGAATAATAATATGTGTTTGGTTAGGGATGAAAAGGTAGGGCTGTATGAAACTTTATGTCAAATCAATTATTATTTTATTATTGTTAGTAAGTGGAATAATAATTGGATATAAAGAAAAATAAGAGAGAGAATTAATTAGTGAGTATAAGAAAAGTAAGAGAGGAAATGAGCGAGTGAAAGAAAAGTTGGAGTGAGAAAAAAAGACAATGTAATTTTATAGAAATAAGTGTGTAAGTCTATTGTAGGGAGAGATGAGTATTTGAATGTTATATATGGATGGACAAGGGAAAATAAGATGGGAAAGCGGATGGGCCATCCGGACGGGGAATGGCTCCATCCATTTCCAAACACGCCCTAAGTGTTATAAAAGGCCACAGTTATTTGCACCGATCGAATTAGTAAGTACACCTACCAGATTAGAACACCTCTACTAAGATTAGTACACACTCTCTTAAAATTCCAAATTTATCCTTCTTCAATAACCCTTATTTTCTTTCTCCCTTCACCATCCTGACTTTCTTCTTCCCCGCTGCACCCATGGGCGGACTTACTTAGAGGCAAGACATGACAAATGCCTTGACTCAATTTTTTTTACAATGTATTATATATATTTTTATTTTTTAAAATTTTAAATATATTTTTTAAAATCAGTAAATACGGAGTAGTAATTAATATTAAGATAAAGTATGTTATTTTCAATTCAATCAATTTAGTCTCCTACTACTATTATTATCAAGCTCATGATTTGTTTGTCCATATGTTTGATGAAGCTCGCCCTATAAAAAAATTCTAATTTTGATGGTTATTATATGAAATTTCGATTTGATTTTAATTTAGCAATGGTAATAGACTATATTTGATCAAAAATATTTTTATTTGATGTTACTGTATACCACTATTCACTCATAAATATTGAATTCATATGACTTTCACACTCATATAATATGCTTCGACATTCGCTAAGTTTGAAGAAATAAAACTTTTTTATTTAGAACTGTTAAAATTATTTTCGCATTCATATGATATGCAATAAAAAAATTCTAATTCTTGTGGTTATTATATGAAATTTGGTTTTTGTTTTAATTTAGTAATGGTGATAGACCATATCTAAACAATTCTTTTTTCATATGCTGCTATTGTATACAATTATTCACTCATAACTATTGAGTTCATATGATGCATCATCATTAATTAAATTTGAAGAAATAATTTTTTTCAGAACTATTAAAATTATTTTAGAATTCTTATGACATGCACGGGAAAGCAAATTTTTTAATGTTTGTGCCTTAGCTGGAAAAAAAATCATGTGTCCGCCCCTGGCTACACCCCCTCTCTTTCTTCTTCCCCAGCGCTCCCACTAGCTGCCCGCCCTTCCCCCGTGCCTCACCATCCCGAAGACGCCACCAGCCATTGTTCTGCCCTCGATGCTTGGAAAAACGCTTCATTCCATTTTCCCATTTTTTTCACTTTAATTAAAGTATTTATTCGACTGTAAAGCTTTGAAACATGTTTGTCTGTCATTCATCTTCTTTTTTACAAATCTGAAATCGGTTAATTTCGTGATTTTTTTTTTCGAATCTTTTTACTGTACAATTTTTTTTTCTGAAATATTTGATTTTTTCAGAATATTTGTTCGATTTTTTTATATTTTTTATTTTGGGTTGTTTTTTTTTTCACATTTTCACATTTTTTCCCCGATTTTTGGTTTTTTTTTTTTTGTTACTCTTTTTAATAGAAAAATTCGAACAGGTGGGAAAATTATATGAATTGCCTTTGTTGGTGAGTGTATTAAATAAGATTTAAATTTGTTTAAATTTAAAAAGGGCAATATTTATTTTCACATGTCTAATCTATTTAAAAGAAAAAGATGAGTGGGAGGTGCACTTCTTAAGTGTTAATAGTAGTGGCCGTTATAAAATGTCAAGTAAATGGGCTCTTAATTCTGGAGCAATCTATCCAGTTGTCCGTCAGCCCATTCATCCGCCGTAGCCCAATTAATTAATTAATTGTCTCTGCGATTGCCCCTCCTCCTATTCCTAATCTCTCCTCCGCAATCAAAATATCGAAACCCTAATATTCCTTCTTCACCTAATCAATCAATATCCATGGAAATTGAAAATAGGAAACGATCTGATGATATCAACGTGGTTCAACCGCCGGCCCATAAAAAGCCTCGACAATCGTATTCCTGGGAAGGTAAGTCGTCTAAAGTATGTATTCCATTGTTTTGCTATGGGCGTACGATACATTATCGTGAATGCAATATTTGTGTTGTCGATTTATCTGCTTCTGAGGAGGAAACTGATGACTTTTCTCGTAGTCCTCCAACTTTTAAAATAAAATATGTACCGGATGCTAATGGTCTGAGGGAACCTGGTAGTTTGAGGGAAGGATTCTGTGCATTGGGAAATAGAGTTTATATCTTTGAGAGCTGCATCTATAACGAAAACAAAGCTGTATATTACATTGATGTATCAAACCCCCTTGAGTTTGCCTCTCAAACTCTGTTAATTACTGATCTCCCAAAGATTGGGGAAATGCGCTCTGCAAAATATAACCCCAATGCTGTTGTTGTCCCTAATACTTCTAAAATTTTGGTATTTCCTGATGAGGTCGATCGTAAAGGTATTCCCATGACTGATATCATTGGTGGGTTTGAGTTATTTGATACTGTCGACGGTTCCTCACGTGAACTACCTTCAATACAACTCCCGGCACCTATTAGAGGCTGCCGTATTGAAGCATATGGTTTCATCGACACCCATAGGCTGTCGGTCCAAATCCTTGTGGGGCAGATTTATGTTCTTGATCTGGATTCGCAGGACAAGGGTTGGGTACTCACAGCTAACCCATTGTGGCTTGATCATTTTGCTGCAGACTCTCGTACCAATTCTACCTCTTTTGATGTCGTCGAGAGTCGATTCTGTTTCCGAACTTGTGGTGGAATTCGTGATCTTCAAGTTCAAGTTGGAGTTGGGAAGGAGGGGGAGGAGCATGACCCTTATTATCCATGGGTATATGAAACTTATTATCTATGGGTACTATCGAAAGTTATACCTGATATAAATAGACCACAACGTTTCTTGACACTCCTGAATCACGATGAGCAGGCGGGAGAATCTTGCATCTGTAGATTAGCAGTGGAGACATCTGAACGTGAATGCCCAAAGAAATCAATCCGCATGCAATTTGATGTCGCCATTCTTGATCTTAAACGCTACAAACAAGAGCTGGAGCTGCCTGGAAACTCAACTACGGACTACTCAAGATCTGTCAAGTCTCTCCGCTACACGTTAAACCTGCCAGGAGCTGAATACAAAGTGTTTACCAATCGTACTTTCTTTTCCTTTTGAACAAGACGGGCACAAGACATTTTAACCAAAGCCAGAATGCACCTTCTTATTTATTATCTTTCCCATTTGACCACTTAGTTCTTGTCTTGTACTGCTACTCTAGTACTACTTCTTTTGTGCCATGTAATGGTTTATGGTTCTGACATGAATTCGTGGTCATGTATGTTTTTTCCGTCTTTTTGTAATTCCTGCAAAATATTGTTTACTCTTTCTGAAAATTAATGTGCATCAGGAATGATTTAGTATGCATACTATGAAATGGTTGAAAGAAATTAAAGAATACCCGAACAAGTGAATAGACTTTTCACATTGTTGGCCTGATTCATGTCTGCTGGTGTAGTAGTGTATACTCAGTCTGTTCTTCCCAATCTAATTTGGCAATTATGTTGTCGTACCATATATATATATGCTTTTATGGTTAATCTTTTTGCAGTTGATATTAATTTTCTTTGATTTGGTTATACTTAATATTTTAGTACTAGGCGGCCAAGGTTTTCTGTTCAGGATATGTTACTGTTGTCTTATATTTGTAGTTACCATCTCCTTATTGGTGTAAGTATAGTGCAAGTGGTCTGAAGTTATATGAGTTATTGAGGAATAATTTAATGTATAATCATTGTTTGATGTTGTTGCTCTGTATTGAGCAGCTATTAGAACTACACCTGGAAAAAAAAGCGGCAAATGTCTGTTTTATCTCCATGAAGAGCAATTCATGAAATCTGTCTTTTGAAATGATGTCAAAAAAAGAAATGCTGAGTACATTGGAATTCCACTTATACCAGGAATCGATGAGTATAGGTGGTGATATTAAAATAAAATGAAAAAAATTAACGAATAGTGAAAACTTGATATAACTAGAAGACCTCGACAGAAAATGAGTAGTGGCTGCCCCATTAGGATTTCACTATCTTGTGCTGCTACTCTCCACCCTTCCAACGTTGGATTTCCCCCCAAATTTCAGCGAAATTTCTCTCATCTTCTCTGGCTCTCACAAGCACACCAGTCTTCGGCCGCCCAAAGCCGCTGAAGGTAAGTTTCAGCACCTATCTTTAACCGTTGTAAAAATAGAAATAGTACTTCATCTTTTGATGGTGTATACTGATTGTAGATGAGAGGTTTATCAATGTGGAAGTAAGCATTGGGGATGCAGTAGTTTTGAGCTCCAACACAATAGCAGCTATTGTGACTTCATTGGGTGGGCCACCTTGTGCCGTGGGTTTATCTGGTCCTTCAGCTGTGCCTATTGCTGCCAAAGTTTTTCGACCCGTATCTAGAAAGAGCAGAAAGGACAGTAATTGGTGGCTTAATAGCCATGTTGTTGAGTATGGTGAGGTGTTGGATTCGTGTGGCAATGTCATTGATGAGGTACTTGTGAGCTCATTGTTTTCGTCTGATAAACAAATATATTCATTCAGATGTTTGGCTTGTTTGAGTTAATTGCCTTTTGATAAATTCACATATTTTGCTTTTAAAGAAATGACATGTGGAGATTTTATTTTTCAACAAGGTTTTGGTGGTTCTGATGTTGGCCCCCAAATCTTACACTCGTGAGGACGTGATTGAGCTTCAGTGTCATGGAAGTGAAGTTTTTCTTCGCCATGTGTTAGGGGCTTGCCTAGATGCCAGGTCCTTCTTTCTTCATTTTAGATTGGCTTATTTGCACATACAATCATAACCTTTTCGTCAATTGCAATCTAATTTTTTTTTTTCCTTCAATCTTCATAAACAGAACCTCTCAATTTTTATTTTTTTGCAGTTCGAACTAATGGAGAGATTCGCTCCTATCCGGTTATGATGATTATTTTTTTGTTCCGAACCAATCTAAATATGTTAATACAATTAATTATTCGTTGCTAGGTAGGTGAAACATCATTCCCGAGGAGCGAATCTGCCCGTTGGTTCAAATTGTAAAAAAAAAATTCTACGAGGTTTTGTTTACGAAAATTTAAATTTTAGATTAGATTGCAACTTGCGTAAATATTGTGATTTTATCTGCAATTAAGCTTTTTAGATTTATTAAGAACACTACTGGTAATTTAGTTTGTAGTCCAATAGAAATAGATAGATTCATTATGTCAAATGTAATTATTTGAAGATGGTACGCTAGTTGTGGAAGCTTAATGGTGGTATCTCTCTTCAATCCCTCAGGTGAATTCACTACTCGTGTCAGCCAAATCAGCAGCTGCTGCAAATTCTGCATTGGCAGGAATACAGGTGAGCTTGAGCTAATTTTACATTTAAGTCGATCTCTGGAGTGTGTTTTGATTGAAAAATCTTTTACATTAGAGTTATGCAACTTGTCACAGTTGGCAGAATTTATAATTTTGTTTCACTGTGATAGGGAGGCTTTTCTTCTATGGTGAAATCTTTAAAACATCAGTGCATTGAGTTACATACAGAGATTGAAGCTCGTCTAGATTTTGATGATGAGATGCCACCCCTTGACTGCAATCCAGTTATTGATAAGATACACACGATGTTGCAAGAAGTGAATAATGCTTTGGAAACTGCCAATTATGACAAGCTTTTACAGTCTGGAGTGCAGGTATTTTTTGGAAAGAAATATTTCAAAAAAAGGAGACTCTTTTGCATTCCAAAACTGATACAATTTAAATATACACTGATACTATTTATTCGGTTTTACTCTTTCTGAGCATACACCTTTCCTTTTATCTTCATAGTTGAAATTTTGAACCTAAGATGGCATACACTTCCCCTCAAAAAATTTGCACTACAAATAATAATAATGGTGTCATCGTGTTCATTCTTGTACTTTTATATTCCCTAACCATCTGTTGTAACCTTGCCATTCTCTGTTCAGGTTGCTATAGTTGGCCAACCAAATGTTGGAAAATCAAGCCTTCTTAATGCATGGAGCAAAAGTATGTTTCAGAAGCTTATTTACCAAATTGAATCTTTTTTCAATCTCATTTCTGCTAATTGTTCTCGTATATACATTTTAGCATAGAGTGAGAGAGCAATTGATACCAATATTGTTGGCACAACTCGTGATATAGTTGAAGATAATATTTTTGTTGGGGGAATTCCCGTCACTCTTCCTGATACAGCAGGCATCAGGGATACTGATGATGATGTTGAAAAAATCGGTCAAGTCCTTCTCTATCTTATCCTGAGTAAATTGCAAAATTTGGTCCCATGTAATTGGGTGTTGGCAATTTTGGCCCCATACGAATCAATTTTTCAATTAAGTCCAATAACTATAAAAATGATGCAAAGTTTAGTCCTATATTTACAAGGTTTCTGGATTTTTGCATGCGCTGCTTATGTGAGCTGCCGGAATATCTTGTTGCAACCGAAATAATGACTTGGCTAATGAGATCTCAACTAATTAATTTTAATTTAAAAAAATAACCAATTAATATTAATCCTAAAACAAACAAACAAAAAATTCAATATAGGACTATAATTGCAGCATTTTATAAATCAGGACTTAATTGAAAAAAAATACTTGATGAGACTAAAATCGCTAACACTCAATGGATATGAGAGTGGTTATCAATGCTCCATGCTATTTCTGTTATCAATCTAACTGGTTTGCATTTGCTTTATTCTCTGAAGCTGATGTTGTTGTCGTGACTGTAAGCGCAGCCAAGGGGTGGACTTGAGAGGACGACAGACTTGTAGACAGAATTCAAAGCAATAAGGTTTTGTTTGTGTGTAGAGATTCATTTGGTTTTGTGTGAAAGAGACGAGCAGAGTTATAATGCGTTTTGTTTTGTTTTGTTTTACTCCAGATTTCTCCAGTGGTGAACAAAATAGATTGTGCTTCGTCTTGTTGTGATTGGGTTGAAACACTTTCGAGATCTTTCAACAAGCACGTTTATACCTCAGGGATCTCTGATTTGGAATCTAAGATTCCTGCAGGTGGGGGGTAGCAAATGGATTGTGATCCAGGTGACTATTCTTTCATGATTTTGTTTGTGTATGTTTTTTACTTGTATTTTTTCTGAATATTGTGGTGCTTATCAGCTGGTTCGAGTGAGTGAGGCTTTGGTAAGGTCGGAGTCATCGAAATTCCTCTAGACTTTTGGACAATTGACCTCAGAGAAGCTGCCTTGGCTTTAGGATAAATAAGCGGAGAAGACATTTCCGACCAACATATTTGGCAAATAGTTGGAAAACCCTACTATCAGACTCGAGGTTAGATAGTTAGAAGAATGAAGTAAGGCAATGTGTTGTCTGAAAACACCACAATTTAGTGAATTTCTCTAGTTGGACTAGAGAGAGTGGACGTAGAAGTGTTTACTCCGAACCACTATAAATTCATGTGTCACTTTACTTGCTTTTTATTTATCCTGTGTTATTGTGCTTAGTCAACTCATCTCTCACTATAGAACATATTTTTAAACTGCATAAGTTTTGATCAGACGACCTCAAGTCACCTGATCTTGCAAAGTGTTTTCAAGCCAAAAAGGTTTTCTACACGAGTTTACCTAATAACTTCACTCTGTTTTAATCTTTCTTACTCTCAATGGACAATACCAAGCTAGGACATTTAGTGCACTAATGCTAAGGTGAACGTAATGCACAATTTGCCCTTCATGGGGTATTTAATTTGAACTAAGCCCACAACCCCCTTGAGCCGCCTATCAATGGATGCCATAACTTGGGGACTAAGATACAATCTAATCTTATGTTAATTACGACTATGTATTTTCCTAATTCTTCTGAGACATCACATCTTTTAGATGAGATCTTCCCTGATTTCCTTAATTGATTCTGGATAGTGAGGAACCTGTGCGGATGACAGCTGCTAAGGCTCGCCCACAGGGACCTGCAACCACTTCATCCGAAGTCGCTGGCTCGGATCCCTGCTCACTCGGATAGCCGTAACCGCTGGCCAAACCAAGCGTCAATCCGTCCACAAGCTACTCGCAGGCCTCAACTTTACCCCATCTCTTTCATATGTAACCCGGGCACAACACATACATATTTTATGTGAACTTATTTTTCAAAATAAGATGTAGGAAGCATTTTTGTAAACAAAATTGTTAGTTTGTCACCACACTTATTATATAATACTAACACTCTTCCGGAGTTTATACGTGTACAAGTTAGAGATGCAAGTTTTCTCAAATTTCATTCAACACAAGTTACATCATCTCATAAAAGACCGTTGGGAACATATTACTTTTAGTAATGTCACACGACTTACAAATGTGTTTTACCAACTATAAACATTCTCTAGAGGCTTTGAGATGGTGGGAACCATAAACTTTTTAACAAATATCCATGAGATCGTAATACCACTTTAAAATAAAAATAAAAATACATAACCAGTCTAGGATGTGGCATTATGGGGTTCAAACATAAAAACCAGCATAACACTCAAGTAAGGAATTTTTAGTCCTAACATATTATATGTATCTTCTTTAGATCTAAATACATCTTTATCTTCTTCAAGAAATTCATTTAATCGATTGTACCACATTTGAATCGATTGTTTTAAGTCATATAATGATTTTTGTAACTCAATATACATATTACGCTTTTTACAACTCCTATTGATGTCCAATGATCTCGTATATGGTTACAAGATCATCAACTGCATTTCTAAATTGCTGCTAGCGATAAGTAGCAAAACGTTATTTATGTTTAATTAAAATCAATATTGGGTTTCTGCCAAAAACCCTTTGTGCTATTAATCTCGTTTTGTACTTCACCACCTTATTATTCTCATTTTGTTTTTGTCCAAATACACATTTATATCCAATAAGGACAACACTTTCGGGTGTACATATGTAATAGTGCCAAAAACTTTCCTTTTGTTTAGCGAGTCTAGCTCTGCCTCAATTTTTTTTTCTCTATTTTTACTTAGTTGGAGCACTTCTTGTACTCAGCTATTGACTTAAGGATTGGATCCAAATTTTTATTCATGCTTGATAGTAAGAGCAATTGTGGACGCTTATGTGTTTTCTATTATAAGTTTTCTCTGTACTTGTAAAATTCTCAGGAATTTCTTTATTTACATCAACCAAATCCTCATAATTTTCCAAAGTATTTTGATTTGGCTGTTCCGCAATCCTAGTATCAACCAAATCTTCATCATTTTCCAAATAGTCTGACTAAAAACTTAAAAAGTAATAGTATTCATTTAACTTGACTATTCATTGTCTCCAAAATCCTTAAGTTCAAGCTTCAAAATATCATCATTTTCCATATTGAAATTTGGTTCGAGCATACTAGTATGATGAGATTCGCCTTGAGGTGTCTTTCCTTTTTTGTCCTTATGCATTCTTTGATAAGCCTCAACCAAATGTTTGGGTGTACGACATGTACGAGACAAATGGCCATCGCATCCACACTTATAATAAATTTGTGGAGGGACTCTAGTATGATTCATGCTTCTTCCACGTCCCTGAACTTGAGTACCATTGGAAGTCCCTCCACCTCGACCTCTACCTCTTCCATGCAATTGTCATTCCTTTGAGCTATAGCATATGGTTCAGGCACTGCTTGTGAGTCAACTGGTCGAGCATTATGGTTTTTAATCAACAGTTGGTTGTGCTTTTCTGCAACTAGTAATGCAGAAATCATCTTAGAATAAACAGTGTAATTTTTGGCCATATACTGTTGTTGGAGTACAAGATTGCTAGCGTGGAATCTTGATAGAGTCTTTTGTATCAATTCAGCCTTAGTAATTTGCCACTGACACAATGTCAACTGTGAGACAATGTGATGCAGGGCAGAGTTATATTTGGTCACAAATTTGAAATCTTGAAAGTGAAAATTTAGCCAATCACATTGTGCTTGAGGGAGAATTATGTCAGGTCTCTAATGGAAGCGATCCTTCATGGATTTCCATAAAGCAGGTGGGTCTTTTTTTAGTAAAATACTCATTTTTTAGGTCCTGATTGAGGTGATGTAGTAGGAAAACTTTTGCCTTCCGGGCAAGGGTGGATTTGGAATTTTCTTCAATAGTTCCACTCAATTCGGATGAAGTAAGGTGAATCCCAACCGTTAAAGCCCAAGTTAAATAGTTATCGCCGTCAAGGGCAATCTCGGCAAATATTTTTTTAGTAATATCAGACATCTTTCCACTATAATTATTCGAAAATAAAGTCATGATAAGATAATCAGTACATCATATATACACCTCGAATTAATTTATGAGGAACAAAAAATATAATTAAACTTCTTAGTGAAAAATGATAAACGTGATACTCATTTTACACGAAAACGTTATCACTTTTCAATTAAATTTTATCACTTTTAAAAAAGTAATACATTTTAAGTCTCGACAAAACCTTGTATAGACCTGGTTCATGCCACGAACCCGGGTCAAACCTGACCCATACACTAAAAATAGGTCAGATATATATACTTGAGCGCGCAAATGTGATCCCTCCCCTCTCCACCCGGAAACCCATCGCGGCCACCTTCCCTGCCGCCGCCGCGACCCCTCCCTTCCCTCCCCACACCACGCCGCCGCGACTCATCCTCTCCCCTCCCCACGCCGCCGCGCATTGGTAAACGGTCGGTGCTTTCGATGACAATATATATGATAATTTTATAGTTATCACTGTTACTCAGAAAAACTATCACTATTAATCATAAAAAAACTATCACTTTTACTCAGAAAAATTATCACTGTCACTATATGTTATAATAAGTTTCACTGTTACACATAAATTATCGTTGTTACTCAGAAAAACTATCACTGTTACTATTACTCAGAAAAACTATCACTTTTACTCAGAAAAACTATTACTGTCACTATATGTTATAATTAATTTCATTGTTACACATAAACTATCACTGTTACTCAAAAAAAAACTATCACTGTTACTTTGAATAACTATAACTGTTACTCAGAAAATTACTACTACTATATATATGAGCGTGGAATGACGGTGAGACGGCGCAACGCGACGGGGCGTGGGTTGGAATGAGCGCGCGACGCGAGAGAGACCAAAGTGTATGGGTTGAAATGAGCTTGCGACGGCGCGTCACGAGAGAGACGAAGCGCGTGTATTAGTATTGAAATGAGTCATATTCAATTAGGGTTCATAGTGTGAACCTGGTTTAAAGAAGTGTTACTATTAAATCTCCAATTTCACCTCATAAATTTTGCGAACAGACCAAATTAATGGAAAAATAAAAAAATTATCTATCGAATTCAAATTTGACAATGGAAGATTTTTGTACCCAAAATAGACCTTAGCAAATCAAAATTTCCAAAACAGTTAAGGAAAGATATGTTAAATTGTCAATTAAAAGCAAAGAATCTATACTAAAAATACATTAATTTATTAGATTGTAATGAAGCAAACGTTTTGTGATTTTATCTTCTCTATATATGTATCCACAGTATATAAAAAGAAAAGAAGAAAGAAGTACTACAACTTATATCCCTCAAGTCACCCCTTTAAAAAAAACAGAAAAAGAAAAAAGGAAAATATCCCAAAAGTCTCTCTCTAGTAATAATACAGAAGTGTTCGAAATCCCTAGCCGTGTGTGCAGCCCTCTCCTCCGCCTCCAACTTCCTCTTCAGGTACGATTCTAGATTATGGGTGTTTTTGGAGTGAATTTTTCGCATATCATCTTTCTCTTTGATAGATAATATTTGTTTTTGGCACAATGCAGCTAATTACAAGCTCAAGAAAGAGCAAGCAGAGTGGACGACGATTTCCTTCCTTCCTAGTCTACAAAAGGTAAAATAATCTCTCTACTTTTAAGTGATAATGAGTTGAGTATGGTTTAGATTTCATAAAATCTTGTTTTATATGTCATCCTAAGTTTTTCCCTTGCCCTAATTCATATTACCGTTGTTATTTAAAAAAAAAAAAAACTTTGATTTATGGCCAAGATCTTTTTCTTTAGCAACCTTGTGCAATTTAAAGGTATTAGGGCCATAACGATGGGTAGTATCCTTGTTCAAGTCTTTCGGTAGATTGATAATCTGAATTGCTTCAAATGGACATTTCTGAAAGACATGTAAGAGGACTACTCCAGTTAACTTTAAACAAAAAAAAAAATAGATTGTTCTTCTTTTCTTTCACATTGGACGAATCTTCACACAGATACCACTTTCAATACACAACTTCCTCTGAGATGAAAGCAATCTTGACGGCAGGAGTCACCTCAATGCAAAGTTTTTATTTTTTATTTTACTGGAAAATCTTGATTTTGCCCTAATTATGCCTTAATTTTACCTTTTGTTTACATAATGCAGAATATGGATAATTTTGAGAGAACAGTGAATTTTAAATATACAAAGGGTGAAGGTGAGGATGTGTGTTCATTGGGAGATAAGAGCAAAACTAACGCAAAATTGGATTCAGCTTATCTTCATGGAAGCGAGGGCGAAGACCATGGGCTCACTCTTAACCATCCCAACTACCTCCACACAAAGTTCCTCAATGTCCAAGAAGAAGATGGGGAACTTGTGTTAAGCGAACGCATCTATGATTTTTTCGACCAATCCTTAAAAGAATATGTCAACAACCTTGGGGGCAGATACAAACTCAAACCTATATGGATTAATGGAGATGAAGAGACGTTCAAAATCATCAAACCCGAAATCAAAGATATAATACGCTCCATGATTTCGTTTGTGATATATATCCACTCCAAAAAATTGACATTCAGTGGGAAACTTGACTACTCTTCTCACTTTGGAATTTTGGAGGGTGTATTAAAATTTTGGAGGATTTCTTTCTCCCGTTCTACTCGTCACAAGGACCGAATGAAAGATTTTAATCAGATTGGACGTATCATCAAGAACGATGTTCTACGTGGCACGGAAGATCCATTGCCAGAATGCTTGGGGCATCTACTTGATATAATGGTCTCCAATTTCTCTGAACATTGGCATGCAAGTGATTATGTAGGAAAAGATGTGCTGACCCTTAGGGTGACTGTTGAAAAGTTTTTCCAAAGGCACATTTCTCTAATGTCAAGTGATGAGAGGTTGGGGTTCATCAGGAATTGTCATAACAAGGTTGATGGCATGAAACCGATTGCTTATGCGTTTATGCATATAGGGGAATTTCAATTGGGTGGATAGATTGGAACATAGTTTAGTATGGGGAATAAAATGTGAGGGAAACAATTGGGTGGATAGATTGGAACATAGTTTCTTGTGTAGTGTATACTAGTATCTTTACGGCATACTCGACATTCGGAGAGTGTAGAAACACTCAACTCTTATGGGTCCAAGAATTTAGAACCTTATACGTGAAGTTGGATATTCTTTTTCTATCTTGATAGATTGACTCTTCTCAAGAGAGATACTTGTTGTCAATCGAGGTACAAGATTTTTTCGTGAACCGCGATTCATTCTAAGTGTGTGTAGAAATGTTGTCGGTCATGTGACAGAAAAGTCTTATGGAGTCCTGAAACAAAAGTTTAGGAAAAAATATACATTCAAATGAAGAAGTTGAGATTGATCAATTAAAAATTTTAATAATGAAGAAAATCCAAAGGGACCTTGTTGATAACTCTTCTCCAAGAAGAGTTATTCACAAGGATGGTCGAAACTATATTCCTACGTAACTCTATCCATGTTCTAAAGAAATCGAGGTTCTTTTTATTTGACATTTGATCTTCCATTTCACGATGATTCGAATCCTCCAATCCATTAATTACCATAAAAAGGGTTTGTGTTTCTATCTAATGTGAATTGTTGTTGACATATTCTTTTGATTGATTGACAAAAACCTTGAAGGGTTGACATGATGTTTTGAAAAAAGTTTTAATCCATTAAGGATCTCATGATGTATCTTCAGATGTTCCATTGGTCCCCAAGGTTGTTGACATATTCTTTTATAGACATAGTTCTTGAAAATAAGCAGCGTAACACAAGCTTCCCGATCCTTCTTTCGACATTGAGGTGCCTCAAAATTTTAATACACCTGAGAAGTTTGAGATAAGATGCTTTGAAGCCAATTTTTTTGCCTCGGATATATTAAGATAAGTCAATCCAATTTTGATTTAGTTTGATGATTTTATCTCCCAAATGAACACACATCTTCACCTTCACATATTTTGTATATTTAAAATCATAGACGTTACCTCAAAAATCATCCATATTTCGCATTATGGTTAAACAAAGGTAAAATTAATCGATTTTAATTAGTTTTTGGCAAAATCAAGATTTTCCAAGAAAATAAAAAATTAACTTTGCATTGAGGTGACTTATTATGGCAAAATCAAGATTGCTTTCATCTCGATGAAAGTTGTGTATTGAAAGTATTTCTACTTTTTATTGTTCTTCTTTTCTTTCACATTTTTAAATCTTCACACGTAAACCACTTTCAATACACAACTTCCTCTCGAGATGAAAGCAATCTTGACGGCAGGAGTCACCTCAATGCAAAGTTTTTATTTTTTTTTTCTTTGGAAAATCTTGATTTTGCCCTAATTATGCCTTAATTTTACCTTTTGTTTACATAATGCGGAGAATATGGATGATTTTGAGAGAAAGAGTGACTTTTAAATATACAAAGGGTGAAGGTGAGGATCATTGGGAGATGTTCATTGGGAGATAAGAGCAAAACTAACATAAAATTGGATTTACTTATCTTATCTTCACCTCCACACAAAGTTCCTCAATGTCCAAGAAGAAGACCATGGGCTCATCTATGATTTAACCATCCTTAGAAGAATATGTCAACAACCTTGGGGGCAGATCAAACTCAAACCTATATGGTTGGATGAAGAAACGTTCAAATCATCAAACCCAAAAAGTTCCTCAATGTCCAAGATTTGATTGTTTTGTGAATATATCCACTCAAAAAGATGGGGAACTTGTGTACCAACTTTGGAACTTTGGATCTATGATTTTTTTTTCAAGGACCAATCCTTAAAAGAATATGTCAACAACCTTGGGGCATCTACTTGATATAACAAACTCAAACCTATGTGATTAATGGAGATGAAGAGAGGCGTTCAAAAATCATCAAACCCGAAATCAAAAGATATAATAGGCGTTTCGCTCCATGATTTGGATAGATTGGAACATAGTTTAAGTGTAGTGTATATATATCCACTCAAAAAATTTACATTGATAGAGTGGGAAACTTGACTACTTTTTCTCACTTTGGAATTTTTGAGGGTGTATTAAAATTTTGGAGGATTTCTTTTTCTCCCGTTCTCTTCTCAAGAAGAGTTATTCAAGGACCGAATGGAAGATTTTTTCTGATTCTTGTCCTCCATTGGGCTTGATTAAATTATCATCAAGAATCGATGTTCTAATTGTATTTTCTTGCTTTGATCTTTTAAGATCCATTGCATTTGTGTGGAGGGTGAATGCTTGGGGCATCTACTTGATATAATGGTCTCAATTTCTCCAGATAAACATTGGCATGCAAAAGTGAATTTCTGCGTACAAACTGATTATGTAGCAAGAAAAAGATAATCTTTGTTATTTCTAGTTTTTTTAACGTTGGATTCATTAGGTATTTGTTGTGTATCAGAAATTTTGATGTTTTTTCAAAGGCACATTTCTTCTAATGTCATTTTGATGTGATAAGAGTTGTTTATGAATTAGGTTGGCGTAATATTTTTTCATCATGAATTGTGTTAATGGAAAAACAAGGTTGATGGCATGAAACCGTTTCTTATAAATTATAATTTAATTGTTTCTTATAAATTATAATTATATATTGTTCTCGTTTAGAGAAAGTATTCAAATACTAGAAAATGTAGTTTAACATTTTTTTATGGGAATGAAAAATTATTCCTATGAGGAATAACACCAATTGGGTGGATAGATTGGAACATAATTTAATCCTTTTTTGTACTTTCCTTTTTCTTTCTGGTGTATACTAGTATCTGTTTTTTTTACGGCATACTCGCAGAGTATTAAAAAAAAAAGTTCTCATGTCCGGATTTGATTGAGACAGAAACATTTGTAAGGATTCAAAGAGGTAAATAATAAACCTTGTACGTGTTCCAACTTTTGGATATTCCTTTCTATCTTGATAGAGTACGAGAGAGATACACTGTTGTCAATCGATATACCTTTTCTGTGAACCCTCGACATTCTAAGTGTGTGTAGAAATGTTGTCACTCACTCTTATGGAGTCCTAAAACAAGTTAGAAGCAATTATACACATGAAGAAGTTGAGATTGATGCTGCAATAATGAAGACGTTTGGGGACCTATTGACTATTCTCCAAGAAGAGTTATTCAAGAGAGGCTTGTTGTATTATATATATTTTTATTTTTTAAAATTTTAAATATATTTTTTTCATGTGATAGTTTGCTTGCAAGGTATTTTCCTGATTCTTGCCCTCCATTGGGCTTGATTAAATTGTCGTATTTCTATCTAGTGACTTGTATTGATTGTATTTTCTTGCTTTGATCTTTTAACAATGCTTACATTTTATTGTAATTTCATTTGTGTGGAGGGTGAATTATTATCCTTTGAGGATACTATTGAACTTGATTTAACATTAATTGCTTTCTACAGGTATTCTTCCACTGATAAAGATTGTGAGAGTTGTCAAATGTGAATTTCTGCGTACAAACTGACTGATTTCTTAATTGTCAAGCAAGAGAAACTCTAATCTTTTGTTATTTCTAGTTTTTTTAACGTTGGATTCATTAGGTATTTGTTGTGTATCAGAATGATTTTGATGTTGATTTTACCGATGAGCATACTTACTTCTCTTCTTTATGCATTCTTATTTCTTTATGATTTTGATGTCCTCCTCCCTCTCTGTTCCTCTTAAGAGTTGTTTATGAATTATGGTGCTAGAAGTAATATTTTTTACACAATATCATATGATTGTTAAGGGTGGAAAAAGTAGTTGTAATTAGGTATTTTGCATAATTGTATGTTTCTTATAAATTATAATTCATAATTGTTTCTTATAAATTATAATTAATAATATTGTTCTCGTCCATATAGAGAAACAACCGTATTCAAATACTAGAAAATGTAGTTTAACATTTTTTTATGGGAATGAAAATCATTCCTCCCAACATTGAGTGGTATTAATAAACAGTCACAGTCGCATGGACTTCGGGTGCTCCTTTTTTTCATGATTCCAGTTGGAAGCATTGGACAAGAGTAATATGTATTGACATATATCCCTTTTTTCGCCCCACTTTTCTTTTCTTTCTGGTTTGTGCATATGCTAGGAAATAATTTAGTTACACGTCTCTGTTTTTTTTACAAGTGGAAACTTTTAAATAATATAAAATTCTTTCTTGGTATTAAAGTAAAAAAAGCTCATCTCCACGTCAAGCAACTTTATCTATATTTGATTGTATAATCATTGTTTGATGTTGTTTCGTATTCGATTGGCAAATGTCTTTCCTCCCTTTTGAAATGATTTAGTAAGAGAATTCCATTTATACCAGGAATCAATGTTAGGTAAATAATATAAAACATTAGTTCTACACCTTTTTACAAGTTCCAACTTTTAGACGAGATCGAGTTCTTCGTTTTGTAGTTTGGTGTTTGAAGATGTGGATTCATGAAGTGCAACTTTAGTTGAGAGTGAGATGAGACGATTTTGTGAAGAGCATATAAGTGTAACTTTTTCGTACTCTTTGCTCGTCTCATCAATCATTTAATTGAACATTTTTTTATGTGGTAATGAATCAACTTTATTCTTATCTTTTTTACAAAAATCTTTTCAAACATTTAAATATTACATTATATGTTATTATTTTATTCACCATAAAATTAATTTTATCTCATTTAATGTGCATAAATATTATTATTTTATCATCCAATACTCATTAAAAAATAATTTTATCCCTTTTAATATTAATAAATAATTTTTAGATTAAAATTCGTGCAAATAGTAAATGATCAAATAAAAAGGGGGACGGAAGTAGTACATCTTGTGAGTTGTTTAGCTTGTGATATGAAATGAGAATATGAATTATAGTGATAGAAGTAATATTTTTTACACAATATCATATTATTGTTAAGGGTGGAAAAAGATAGTTGTAATTAGGTATATTTTGCATAATTGTATGTGTCTTAAAAATTATAATTAATAATATTATTCTCGTCGTCCAAATAGACTATAGAGAAACAACCGTCATAATTATGTATGATGCTTGGTTTTCTTTAGCAATCATAATTCATAAACTTCTCTTTTTTAAAAAAAATTAAATTTAGCGAGGAATATTACCTTGACTTTTTTGTTTTAAAAAATAAAAAGTTAATTTTTGTAGTTTAACATTTTCCTTTGCTAGCAAAACGAATACGTCTCGGCCAATAGCCATTCAATCTTGCACAAAAAAATCAAAACAATCGTTTCATAATTGCCATTTTAATCAGAGTCAAGATGTAGCTACAAACTCTGCAATCATTTCTGCCTTAATCCAGAATAGAGTTAAATTACCTACTAATACCCAGAAAATCGACAAATTACAGTACACAATATCACCAAAAAAATTCAGCTGCTTAAATTTTGAATTGATGCCTTGATTAAGGTTAATAGTGCATATGTTGCAGAAGATGTTTACCTTACACAAGACAGCACACAGGCAAAGTTTCCTCGTTTTAGCTACCAATGTAAAACATTACACGAGGGCGTATACTTGTTTAAGGCTGGGAATGTAGAAACCCATTATTGCCCTCCCATCTGTCGTCTGGAGCTTTAAACAACAAATTGCCAAATATTGGTTCTTGCACTGCACGACCATTTGATTTTGCTGGAATATTTTCATGGCCAAGAATACCCCCAACCACCGGCAATTTTCCATCCTTCAATTGTTGTTGGACGACATCTGGCAACAAATCCACACTTTGGCTCTGCAAATGAAACTCCATGAGAACGATGGATAGAATTTAATTGTAAACAGGTAAAAAGGTTAATATGGTCCAAAATCCATGTATCAGATGGGCTTCAAGAAATTTATTCTCAAGGCGACCAGCTAAATTTTTTAGAGTTGTGTTTCTGCCTCCTCAGAGACCTAAGCAGCATGCATTTTAGTCAAACTACATAACACGATGGCGTCGTCCAAATCTATTATCATGAAATAGAAAGAAAACAAACTCTTCTTCTAACTTGCCTAACAGTTCCCTAAATAAGAAAAATGTAAGGGGAAATTATTAAATTCAATTGTCAATCAAAATGCCACCTCCTAGCAGCAAATCCGTTCCTAGCACATGTTGCAAAAACCATAAATAACGTTTGTCAATCAAGCCATAACCAATTCCTTTTCTTTTCATTGGTATTAATACATTCAGTTATTTCTCGATAAACAAATTTCATAGTATATATAATAAAATTTTGAAAAATGCAAGACAACTTACAACTAAAACGCTTCCTCCAATCACTCATTGATCCTACTTTATAAGTGATTCCATCATCCGGAGTTTTTGAAATGAAGTCTTCCTTCCGTGTCTGAAGCTTAGAGTCCACTTGGTATGCTTAAGTGTAGCGATACCGCTGCAACAGTGAAACGATACTGATAAGTGATCGGTAATTACTCTAGATACAGAACCAGGATAAATTCTGAGAAACATTAGCCGTGCAAAATAAATAATAAACTCCACCTATATTTCCAAAGTGAGAAAATTCTCTGGATAGAAAATATTGTTAGCGCGTTAGAAGGTAAGACTATTTAAATAATTTCTGGAAAACTCATTTTCTGTATGATTCTCAATCTCCTGATAGCTTCATAGAGAAGTTCGAGTCTGAGAAATATGCTGCCACTCACTTAGTTAAACTGCTTCAAATTCAGAATTTCTTGTGCTTCATGTGTCAAAGATAAAAACTTCTTCCATACCAAAAAACAAAAGGTCATGTTTCAAAAGATAAAATTAGTTATAAATTAAAATTTCTATAATGCCTTTATGTAAAAATATTCAAGAATCAAATAGGACAAGTCAAACTAACAACTACATGGAGGGGCAAAAGAGAGATTAGATGATTTACAAAAGGCTGTACCTTCATCTACTTGACTAAAAAGTAAAAACATGAACTTTTTGGGACGGAGGAGTAACATACTAACATATTATGGATCAGGCTATGAGAATTCATGTGTGTGTCTGCATACAGACAATCTATTCTATAAAACTATTTTCTGGAAAAAACCAAGCCAAGCAAGGCTCCCCAAGTATATATGGATTAATCATACGTTTCCTAGATCTACACTAACAAAATTAATAAAATTGCTGTAATACAGGTATCATCACCGATGGTTAAAGTGAGGAGAATAGGAAATAGCAGAAATGCTTAGAGAGACTCGCATCTAACGAGTTGTTGCCAATATGGTTAATATAGGTAAAGATATTATATTATTATAAAAACTTTTTTCTAATTGAGATAAGTTAGCAAATAAGCATGCATGGTAACTGTTGCCAAAAACTTTTTCGAACTCGGTTCATGGAAATTTTATGGTGGAACTCGTTTTCACTGTTTAGTATATAAAGTGTCACTGCTTAGTGATTTTGAGAAGAATAACACATAAAAAAACAAGCATTTTTTAAATGGTGATACTTCATATGCTAAAAAGTGATACTTTGAAGAAGAGAGTTCAAAGTAACAGGATAGAAAACACGCATGGCAAGCTCTGACTAAGATTAATAAATAAATAAATAAAGCAAAACAAAGTACCGGTAGATAGTAAACCACAAGAAGACTTCCCATGATTGATGAAGGATCATCTATCGCGACATCAAACAAGCATTTATGGAGATGCTTCTCCTCATCTGAGTTCCAGGGCAACTCAATCATTCGATCTACTAACCTCTTTCGAATACAAAGACAGCAAATTTCAGTTACCAAAACCTCCAACTTCATTACCCAATTGCTAAACTGTTCATCATCAGCAACTTTCACTTTCTTATCTCTGACTTTTGTTCAAATCATTCTCTGATACATGAAGGCCTCAGTGAGAAGTCCACACTCTTTTTGAACACGAACAGCAGTAACAGCTTCTCTAAGTGAATATCCCCCACCTCGCCCCGAACACCTTAAATTCATAAGGGCAGCATCGGGATTTTCTCTCTCTAACAGCGTTTGTTCAACTTTAGGGTGGATAGATGGGCCCGCTATTTCAGGAAGAAGGCGGCATGCTTCCTAGCAATACAGCTTGTGAGAAAGAAACAGTGAAACCAATCATAGATCCAGAGAAGCAAAGTTACATGAGAAGTGATTATTGTCATCTCAACTGGATGAAAATGCTATAAATCATACTGAACAGAGATTCATAAAACTGGAACGACTTCTAAATTACCAAAATTCATGGCTTTCAAAGAAAAGGCTCTTTTCTGTTTAGAGGAAAATGAAATGGACATATTTGCTTCATTACTACTATAATTGACATATTCTATTCCGTTTCTTTGTTTTTTATGAGAAAAGGCAATCATATATTACAAAGCATTTCCCTAATATGCTAAATAACTCCAGTATACAGCTAAACATAGGGATAACAGGAAAATAAAAGTCAAATGGTCCATTGTAACACGCAGGTAAGTCCAAATTTGAATAAGCCAAATAATATATAACATCAACTGATTATTGCATATAGGACCCAAGACTAGAAACAACAGTAGGTGGTAAATAACAGAAGGTAGAAACGGATAAGAACGCTGTAAAACTAACTGAAACAAAGCATTGTCTGAACAAACAATACACATTCCGCACTACAATGTCAACATTTATGATGGTGTAGCATCAGCAAGTTTGTATAGCACACAGTTGCATATCTATCTCAAAAGAGAGAGTAACTGCAATTCATATTAAAAAGAGTTGAAGATAATAGTCTACCTTCAGAGCTTCATCAGTATTGTCATCCAATAGATAAAAGACGAGCGATTCCAGCAAAGAGTGCCTCGTTATACTGAATGTGACAGCAAAGTCATCAACAATATTTTTACAGTGATCATCAGGGATTGTCCAGTGTCGATCAAAAAGAAAATACAGGAACTGTCCCAAAGGTTAAGGAAAGATAAAATGTAAAGATATTATTAAATAATAGGTATCAGAAATAAACATCAGTCCAAAAACACAGTTGTTTCCAGATTAGATTAGGATACAACAGCTTGTTTGGCAACCACCAAATCAGAATTTCCTTGGAGAAAAAGCAAGTCAACAGCAGCTCGGAGATTTTCAAAAGGGTAGCATCCCAAAATTCCCGTTAACCTAGATAGAAACGAATTGCCCACCACCTGCTCGCAATGATGTTATTGGTAATTCCCCATCATCATTGCGAGCATATTCTTGCTCTGTATCAAGATATGAAAGTGCATCTTCAATAAACAGGCCAGACGCACTTTGTCCACTAGATCCAAAATATCAGGCCATGCTCGCAGAATTGCTGCCTGTTTCCTTTCACGAAAAGATGTGCTCCATGATGCAGAATCAGAAAACCTAGATCACACTTTTAGCAAAAATTGATGTCTAATGCACCAAATCATGATCTCCAAGTGCTGTGAATACACCCCCAAAAAAATTAATTGAACTTAGTTAGGGACGTAGCCAATGAACTGATGAAGATCAACCTCCAACACTAAACAAGTTAAATTGACAGATCCACCATCTAGACATATTAGAAGGTTCGGATACAGTCCTAAATATATGGCATATTTTAGGTATGCAATGAACAAAATTCCAAAGTAACTCGGAAGAAAAAAAGGTTTAAATAGGATTTTACCCTGCTATACTGCAAATCTCTTTAAATGATCATAATAGTGTGATAGCTTAATGGCAAGAGATATATGAAATAAATAGAAATAGTATTGAATGTGTTGACCTGTTTTGTCTTCAGTGTACTCTCCTGAAGACGATTCAGGTCCAGAACCATTGCAGACATAGAGCCTCTTAATGAAGATTCCAATACTTCAAGAACATTGGATATACCCATTAACTTTGAGGAAGTTTTCGGAAGGGAACTTAACTCATTTTCCATCTCTAATACCGTAAGGCTATCTAATAAGGTTGTCAAGGTTTACAGAATCATGCATTCCTCAGTCAAAGATTTATGAAATAAACAATTTTAGGATACATGTTGCCTGCAGTGCGCTCAAAATACTCTTGAACGTCTTTCTGCACCAATCTATGACAACCTTCTCATCAAGCAAGAATGCAATAACTGGATCACTTGATACAGCACTTTCATCCATGCATACATCAGTAACATCTGTATGCTTTATATTAAGGAAAAATAAAGTAATCGGAAAACGTAATTTAAATAAGACTGATAAAGATAATCACGACACTAATTTAAATCCAACTCTCAAATAAGAAGTAGCCACTCGATACACCTCAAAGTTTCATAGTCACAATAAGAAGAAACATGGAAAAGCCTTTTCCAACTAGCCCCTAAAGATATTACTAGTTCTAAGAAATATTATGCCAATGTGAAATTGTAAACAACTGAAAAACACTTCCTAAAGAAAATTTAGGATGAATCTTTTGTTCCTTAATCTTGAAAACAAAAGCAGCAGGGAGTCCATCTGATGAAAGAGTATAAATATATCGTAAAATAAGAATAAATCCTAGGCATTTTTTCCAACCTAAAGAAACATAGAACAGTATAAGGATACAATGGAAAATTAGAGAAACCAAGTTATTCTCCAAAGCCACATCGAAAAGACAATACAGCCGTTGAACATCACCATTCAGCTGATTTTCATCATCTTTCTTGTCTTTCAATCTGTCATCATACTTCTTCGAAATAAGAACCGCCTCAATACACTGATAAAAAAGACGAAGCGGGGGTTCATTTCCCCCCTTTGGAAGGTCAATTCTACATATGGGGCAAACATCACATCTTTGACAACATTCATCGCACAATGAAGCATGACCACAGGAGATTAGAACCCATTGAACCAAACAGTCCCGCCAAAGTGAGAAAGTGAAAAAAAATGTCTTTATAAACTAAACTTTCTCATCCCATATTTGACTAAATAAGTTTTCAGGGACAACTGTAGCAATCTGAACAGATGGTTAGGGAATATATAAGTACAAGAATGAACACAATGACGCCATTATTATTATTTGTAGTGCAAATTTTTTGAGGGAAAGCATATGCCATCTCAGGTTCAAAATTTCAACTATGAAGATAAAAGGAAAGGTGTATGCTCAGAAAGAGTAAAAGCGAATAAATAGTATCAGTGTATATTTAAATTGTATCAGTTCTGGTGTGCAAAAGAGTCGCCTTTTTTTTTAAATATTTCTTTCCAAAAAATACCTGCACTCCAGTCTGTAAAAGCTTGTCATAATTGGCAGTTTCCAAAGCATTATTCACTTCTTGCAACATTGTGTGTATCTTATCAATAACTAGATTGCAGTCAAGGGTGGCATCTCATCATCAAAATCTAGACAAGCTTCAATCTCTGTAAGTAACTCAATGCACTGAGCTCTTAAAGATTTCACCATAGAAGAAAAGCCTCCCTATCATAGTGAAACAAAATTATAAATTCTGCCAACTGTGACAAGTTGCATAACTCTAATGTAAAAGATTTTTCAATCAAAACACACTCCAGGGATCGAATGAAATGTAAAATTAGCTCAAGCTCACCTGTATTCCTGCCAATGCAGCATTTGCAGCAGCTGCTGATTTGGCTGACACGAGTTTTCCTACATTCTCAGCTCGGGACGGCCATTTAGAAAAGCACACAGAGTGAATTCACCATTACGCTTCAAATAACTTCACG
Source organism: Stenogyne calaminthoides (assembly GCA_037126765.1). Taxonomy (NCBI): domain Eukaryota; kingdom Viridiplantae; phylum Streptophyta; class Magnoliopsida; order Lamiales; family Lamiaceae; genus Stenogyne; species Stenogyne calaminthoides. Next base: position 999,339 of record JBBCBC010000012.1, read on the forward strand.
GCGAAGACAAACTTCACTTCCATGACACTGAAGCTCAATCACGTCCTCACTAGTGTAAGATTTGGGGGCCAACATCAGAACCTTGTTGAAAAATAAATTCTCCACATGGCATTTTAAAAGCAAAATATGTGAATTTATCAAAAGGCAATTAATTCACAAGTGCAAAAAGGAAAACAAGCCCAACATCTGAATGAATATATTCATTTATCATGAAAACAATGAGCATTTCAAAATACAGATTTCATGAATTGCTCTTCATGGAGATAAAACAGACATTTGCCCCTTTTCTTTCCAGGTGTAGTTCTAATAGCTCAATACAGAGCAACAATATCAAACAATAATGATACATTAAATTATTCCTCAATAACTCATATAACTTCAGACCACTTGCACTATATTTTGACCAATAAGGAGATGGTAACTGCAAAGAGAAGACAACACTAAAATATCCTGAACAGAAAACCTTGGCCGCCTAGTACTAACATATTAAGTACAACCATATCAAAGAAAATTAATATCAACTGCAAAAAGATTAACCATAAAAGCATCTATATATATATATATATATATATATATATTCATCAACTCGATCAGACAAGATAGCTGTAAGAACATGATGGCCAAGAGAATCATGGATAGCAGTGCAACAAATGTCACCAGCTTCTTTTTTTTAGGCTGATGGAATCCATTTTCTCTTTATTCCAAATCCACTGATTAATAAAAGCCATGTGATGACAATCGGAGCAAATATGCATCTGATTCTCTTGGTTCCGTGATGTTGTATGTGAAAAGACAAACTAATATGGCACATGCAATAGGAGTTGGTACATCTGGAAATATCAACAGAAGATCACTATGTAATCCTTACACATCACTTTGCAAAAACTATATAATTCTCTTCCCTAAGCTTGAAATTGTTTGTGTAACAAGGTGGATGGAAATGTGCAGCAGAAGATAATTAACTGTATAAGAACTAAGGATATTGCATCGAATTAAAATCCATGCCTACAGTTTAGGTATATATCTCTAAAATGAGCCTTGTTGAAGAAGTTAAAAACTCAGTGTAGGATTTGTTTTGTCATAGAGCATAATACATAGTATATAATAGCGACAATAATTCAAAGTTTTCTTCATTGTTTTATATTAGGCAACAATAATTCAAAGTTTAATTTCAAATAATATAAGTTTTTTGAATGGTGAAAAAGACATATCACAGTTCAAAGAAACCAGATGAAGAAGTATGGGCTAGGCAGATATCATAATTTAGGTGTGTGTATATATATATATATATACCAAATGACATGAGAAAAGGTCAGAGCTAACACAAGGATATTTGAATCAACAAACATTGTGTATTACCTAGAATCTAAACATATGGGACTACTGGTCTAGCTTAATACATCCATCATAATATATGGTACGGCAACATAATGGCCAAATGAGATTGGGAAGAACAGACTGAGTATACGCTACTACACCAGCAGACATGAATCATGCCAACAATGTGAAAAGTCTATTCTATTGTTCAGGTATTCTTTAATTTCTTTCAACCATTCCATAGTATACATGCTAAATCATTTGTGATGCACATTAATTTTCAGAAAGTGTAAACTATATTTTGCATGAATTACCAAAGGCTGGAAAAAACATACATGACCACGAATTCATATCAAAACCATAAACCATTACATGGCACAAAAGACGTAATACTAGAGTAGCAGTACAAGACAAGAACTAAGTGGTCAAATGGGAAAGAAAATAAGAAGGTGCATTCTGGCTTTGGTTAAAATGTCTTGTGCCCCGTCTTGTTCAAAAGGAAAAGAAAGTACGATGGGGAAACACTTTGTATTCAGCTCCTTGCAGGTTTAAGGAGTAGCGGAGAGACTTGACAGATCGTGTATAGTCCTTAATTGATTTTCCAGGTAGCTCCAGCTCTTGTTTGTATAGTTTAAGATCAAGAACGGCAACATCAAATTGCATGCGGACTGATTTCTTTGGGCGTTGACATGCCTCCACTGTTAATCTGCAGATGCAAAATTCTCCGGCCTGCTCATCGTGATTCAGGAGTTTCAAGAAATATTCTGTAATATGCATATCAGGTATATCTTCCGATAGTACCCATAGATAAGAATTGTCATACTCCTTCCCAACTTGAAGATCACGAATTCCACCACAAGTTCGGAAACAGAATCGACTCTCAACGACTTCAAAAGAGGTAGAATTAGTACGAGAACTTGCAGCAAAACGATCAACCCACGATGTGTTAGCTGTGAGTACCCAACCCTTGTCCAGCGAATCCAGATCAAGAACATAAATCTCCCCGTCAAGGATTTGGACCAACAGCCTATGAGTGTCGATGAAACCATATGCTTCAATATGGCAGCCTCTAATAGGTATTGTGACGTCTATTGAAGGTAGTTCAAGAAAGGAACCGTCCACAGTATCAAATAACTCAAACCCACCAATGATATTAGACATCTTAAAACCTTTACCTTTATGTTTATGAAAGAGATCAGTAGGAAACACCAAAATTTTAGAAGTATTAGGGACAACAACAGCAGGGTTGTATTTTGAAGAGAGCATTTCCCCAATCTTTGGGAGATTACTACTTAACAGAGTTTGAGAGACAAACTGGGTGTCTAGTGCGGGGGATATATCAATGGAATATACAGCTTTTTTCTCCTTAAAGACTCAGCTCTCAAAGATATAAAGTCTATTTCCCAATGCACAGAATCCTTCCCTCACATCACCAGATTCCGTCACACCATCAGCATCATCCGGTACATATTTTATTTTAAAAGATGGATCGAGACTGGGAGAAAAGTCATGAGTTTCCTCGGATAAATCGACAACACAAATATTGCATTCACGATCATGTATTGTACGCCCATAGCAATACAATGGAATACATACTTTAGACGACTTACCTTCCCAGGAATACGATTGTCGAGGCTTTTTATGGGCCGGCGGTTGAACCACGGTGGTATCATCAGATCGTTTACTATTTTCAATTTCCATCGATATTGATAGCAGAGATTTGGTGAAGAAGGAATATTAGGGTATGTTTGTTTTGAGACTACTCCGGAAGATTTTGGACTTTACAATTTCACATACTTATTTAATACAATACTAAATCCAGGATTTTAAAATTCAATTTAAAACATAATTTAAACCCTACTTCTGCACTTATTCCTCCATTAATAATAATATTATCATTTTTATACAATTTTCAATATAATACTTTATCATTGAATCATTACAATAATACAAATCAATCAACTTTTTTACAATTATATATAATCATACTCTTTAAAATCTCAAAACAAACATACAATTTCACTATTCATTAAGATTTTAAATTCTAGATTTCAAAGTCCAAGATTTCCCCCGCCCACTATAAGCCTAAACAAACATACCCTTAGGTTGCGTTAGTTTTGGGATTTAAACGTGCGGAGCAAGTCAATGTTTTAAAATTATGGATTTAGAATACTTGATGAATAGTAAATATATGTGTTTGTTTTGAGATTTAAGTAAGGTGAGATTTAACTTTATGTCAAATCAATATTTAATAATGATTGATATTTTATTAGAAAAGTAATAAAGTGTATAAAGTGTGATGTATTTGGAAAAATAATAATAGAATTTATAGGTATTTGTAGGTATGGATGAAATGCGATATTTAAAAATCAGACTCTAAATCCCAATCTCATATGAGATGGGGAGCGTAAAGTTCTAATTCCATCCGTATGTGAGTCCCAAAACAAACGCATCCTTAGGGTTTCGATATTTTGATTGCAGAGAGGAGAGATTAGAGCATTCCCAATGGGGAGAGGACAATTTGCCTCCAAATTTGTCTCTAACAATAAAATCACTCCCAATCATAACACTCAAATTTTAACTCAAAGTGAATATTCTCTTGGAATATTCTTAATTTAATCAATTTATATTTAATTATATCTAATATTTGTATATTATCAAATTTATAATTTGATATTTACATTTAAATCTTTAAAAATTCCACACAATTAAAATATCATATATTTAATAAAAAAAAATTAAAGCACAATGGAAGTGGTCTTGGAGAATACTAAATTCATGTTGTTCATGTTTAATTTATATTTTGTATGGGTAGTTATGGTTTTGTGTGTTCAAATTTAGCATGTTTGTGTTTTTTTATTTAAAATTTGGTATTTCTTTATATTATGAAGTTTTATTATTGTATTTTGTAATTTAATATTTGATATTTTATTTAATGTTGCCTTATTATATTTCAATTAGTTACAAATTATATTTCTATTAAATCAATACATTATTTTATTCAAAAAAACAAAAGATCTAATTAAAATTAAAGAAAAAAGAAAACAAAACAAAAAACCTAATTAACAAAAAAAAGAAAAAAAAAAGAAATAAGAGTTGCCGGGTGAACAGTGTTTTGGCTAATTTGCCTAACACTGTTCATCTCCATCAAATTTGCTTCTATAATTATCTCCCCATTGAAAGGGTGTTTGGATGCAAATTTATCATTGTCTCCCCATTGGGGATGCTCTTAGGAATAGGAGAAGGGCAATCGCAGAGACAATTAATTAATTAATTGGGCTACGGCTGATGGATGGGCTGACGGACCAGTGGATGAATTGCTCCAGAATTAAGAGCACATTTACTTAACATTTTATAACGGCCCACTCATCTTTTCCTTTTCATCAGTTATGTTGGACCCGTGGTGGCCTCTTCCAGCTCAGTAGTCCATGCTCGAATGGGGGTCTCACACGCCTTCTGAACATGCTCGGGAATGCCAGGAACCTTGCGAATACTTGGCGAGCAGTAGTAGTTTTTCAATTCGGGCATCAAAGGCGCCAACCTGCTCAACCTACACATACACCCGAGCAAACAAACATGACAAAGCGAACAAAATTAATGAAAAAGGGAATAAAGCGAACAAAATGTACCTGTTCGACCGAGCCGGATCCCGTCCCAAAAATGATTTATCCTCAGGGGACCGGAGCTCAGGGTTCAAAGGGGTCCAAGTTCGGGGTCCAGCAGGAGGTGGAGAAGATGTACCAACCTCCATTTCAACTATCTCCTTGATCGGACCGACCCGAGGCGGCCATTCCGATCGCTTGGCGGTGGGGGTCTCCCTAACAAGATCAATGCTCGTCTCGAGTCCTGCTTCATTTGCCCCTCGCTCGTCGGTTTCCACCCTTGGTCTTTTTGGTGATTTGAGCACTGTTCGCTCGCCCCTTGCTTTCGACCAAACGAAGTTGTCCTCTTTAGTAGGCTCGACTTCAGGGGCAGACGCAGTTGCTTTCGGCTCACCACGCTTTCGCCCTTTCGCTTCCCCTCGATTTGCTCGTGAGCCTCCCGCTTTCGGAATTCGAGCAAGCTCTCGAGGTCTTTTTTTTCTTGAGCTATTTCAGTATGCTCGGATGTACTCATGGCAACAGTAACAGCAGGGAAAGCTATAGATAAAACAGTTCATTATGCAAGAAAGGGAAGCAGCGAGCAAAATGTACAAAACATATGCAAATGCAAAAAAGCAATCCTTACCAAATGGATTAACAAAGAACAAGATGGTGAGGGGGGCACGAACAAAGCCTCCTTTCTTCCTCCGTTCGGGCGGTATTGAGAGTCTTCACAGATCGTTCGAGCAAGGCTCGAGATCGATTACCCGACGCTAAAATAGCCGTCGTTGGTCTCTTTTGTCCGTCAATTTGGAACTCCGCGAAATGAAGAATAAGTTAAAATCAGCTCAAGCTGAAGAATAAAAGACACAAAAATACTTACTTCGATAAACCCCAAAATCAGTGGGGATGTCTAAACGAGCATTTGGTTCGCTTCCAGAAGCCGGGCTCTTCCAATCGCCCCCAACGAACCAAAATTTTTCCTTCCAATCATCGATTTTGTTCTAAGACATCCTCAATGATCTTGCACTTAGCATTTTGCCCGCATGAAGCGACCATCCATGTTCGCCTTCTGGACGGGTCAAATGCACTAGTCGAGCAAGTTCAAAACTGCTGTGGGATAATATTTGGGCTTCATTTTGCCGAACAAAGTCAGGAAGCTCATAATCATGTGCCACCCATTCGGCTTCAGCTGCGTAATGATAATGTTCCATTCTACGAGCAAATGAGTGACAGTCGGATGGAGTGGAAACCTAAGGCCCGCTTCCATCGTGTCCAAATTCACAGCAACACAACCCTCAGGGGGCTGGTCTGCTCGCTCAACGGGACCAGGAGCCCAGAAAAAGACATCTTTGGGGGTTTCATAATTCCTATACAGCTGAGCGAGCATATCTACATCAATTATGCTCACAATTTTGCTCGTCGGGTACTCATTCTCAACCCTAGTCCTACGAGGTTGTTCGGGCCAATCAAAATTATAACGAGCATTATACTCGTTATATGTTGGGCTATGAGGGACACCAACAGGGATATCAAGTTCAGTGTTCTGCTCGCCGCCTATCCCTATGTTCATCTCATCAATATTCACAGCCATCAAGAATTCCTCCCTCACATTATCATCATTCATATTCACATCAAGACTATCTACAACCCTAGACCTAATTTGGGGTTGGAGCAAAGAATCCTCATCTGAATCATCCAAAAAATCACTACGGGCTAAGTCCCTATCCAATTCGTTTAGGGCATCATCGGAATCAGAGGAAAGAACGGCAAACGGTTGCCGAACTTGCCAATGAGACCTTGATCCCGAAGCATTTATCTCTGACGCATTAGCGTCGCTACGGGGGATTGTACAAAAAGAGGGGAGGAAAAACTATGGTGATCCGATTCTATTGAAGCAGAAGAGTTTGAACGAGAAGCCATAATCGCAATGAGAAAGAGTATGCAATAAGTTACCTGAATAAAATCCTTCGCCGGAATGATAATACCCTTGCCGGAAGTTTCAGACGCGAAGGAGATTGAAAATAAAGACAGAGAGAAGAAGTAAAGAAAGAAAGGGCACTGAGGCGGCAAAAATAGGTATTTATAGATGTCGGGTTTGAAATTTTTTTGAAATCTAGCACAGAATACGAAACGACACTTACTATGGCCCAATCAAATTATAACAGCCGGGCCCCATGATGAATACAAAGTGACCCGGCTGGGGGGTATTGTTGTGTTCGGTATAATTTTTCAGCATTAATCGAACACGTAAGAGAGACACGTGTAATATTCAACTATTAAAATAATCATGCTCGATATACAAGTGTGCTCACCGCTCGCCGAACAAACAAGTTTGTTCGCCAGCTCGCCACTTGTCAACCAAGCGAGCATGCTTGCCTACCAAAGTGAGTTTTGTTCGCTAGCTCGTCGAGCAAGTATCATTTCGCCTGCTCGCCATTTACCAACCAAGGTTGCTCAACCAGCTTACCGAGCAAACATATATGTTCGCCAGACTGACCGAGCAAATAGGTATGTTCGTCGTCGACAGAAAAACAGTATGTTCGCCACCTCGGATCGGGAAAGAAGAAATCGAACCTGAGTCAAGTGACCTCAGGATCGGTATGCTCGATGCATGATATCCCGAGGGCCGAGACATCGAGGGCTCGGATAACCCGGAGGGGTCAGTATGCTCGATGCTCAGACATCCTGAATGATCAGACATCCTGAAGGCTCAGACAACCTGAGGGGTTAGTATGCTCGATGCTCAGACATCCTGAATGCTCAGACATCCTGAAGGCTCAGACAACCTGAGGGGTCAGTATGCTCGATGAGGATAATATTTCGGCATGAAATTGATATGGTTTGAAGGGGCGAACAAAGCAGTCAGCCGAACAAAAAGATTGATTTGGACGATCAAAAGAGTGCCTTATAGACAAGCAAATGCAAAGATCAAACAGAAGACGAAGTTGAAAACGTGGCAAAGATTACATGAGTTCTTGCATGGTTCAAGTCTCCAGCTCATGCTTGCCAAACCAGCTCATGCTTGTCAAAGTACTATAAATAGAAGAAAAAACAATAAGAAAGAAAAATTCAGAAATTTCCAAGAGGGGGGAGGTTTAGAAATTATTCGAGAGTTCATCCATGCACATAAAAAACCCTAGCACTCATATACCAACTCTCCAAATCATCTTCATCCATAGCGATTCATCTTCATAAGATGTATCATATATTATGCGTGTAAAACTCGCAATACTACATCCACGGCTTGAACGCCCCTGAGTAGTCATTTCGATTTAACCGGGTCAACAAATTCTTCTTATTTACAGTTTATTTTACGCGTGCATATTTTGTTTGTGAGTTGTCATCGAATTAGCCACATAATATTCTCCATATAAAACGACTCGCAACAGGTTACAAGGGACTGTTAATTTAATCTTCTGTGATCTGGTATCACTAAATTAACTACAATGTAACACGTATTATTTATTGAACGATTATGCAAATAAATATATGTAACATTCGATGATATTTAAAGCATCGATGATAAACAATTTATTTCAAAGAATAAGATCGAAATTCGGTTTGATTATACAAAGTAAAAGCATACTTTCAAAGATAATCCCAACGATCTCCCACTTATACTCAAAGTCCTTTTAAGTATACTACATCATGTCTCGTAGTTCTAATACGTGACATCTAATATCACCTACACGAACCTAATAATATCTCCCACTTATACTCAAAGCATATTGGCAAAGCGGTCTTGACACCCATTCCTTCCACATGTCTCTCGAATGTATTCTCGAGGGACCCTTTGTGAATGGATCTCGCTAGGTTGTCTTCCCGACGCGGTCTTTGCCACCTATATATCTCCTCTCTTAACGATTTCTCGTATAAGATGGTATTTCCTTTCAATGTGTTTTGCGAGGCCTTGTGGGCTCTTGGTTCCCTTGAATTTGCAATCTGCTCCAAAGCATTGTCACAATAAATGATGATTGTCTTGGGCAAATTCGAACTACATCCAAGTCCACTAGGAAGTTCTTGAGCTAAAACCTTCTTTTTCACGCCTCGCATGCGCCTACATATTCTTCCCATGGTAGAATCTGCGATGCATTTTTGCTTAACGCTTCTCCATGTCATGGCTCCTCCCCCATGCAAAAAACACACTACCGTGAGGTAGATTTTTCTCGAATCTAAGTCCGATTGGAAATCCGAGTCCGTGTAAAGAAATGGGGATTAGGACTATCGATCGATAAACCAACATTCTATCTCGAGTTCTTTTCAGATACTTCGTAATGTTTTTAATCGCCGTCAATGTTCTTTCCCGGGTTACTTTGATATCTTGCCACCATGCCAACGCAAAAAAGAGATATCCGGTCTGCGTGCACAACATTGCATACATAAGGCTTCCGGCGGTACCGAAGCATAAGGAATGCCTTTCATGTCATCTATCTCATTTTGTGTCTTAGGGCACATTTCCTTCGATAGATGGATTCCATGTCCGAAAGGTACGAAGCCTTTCTTGGAATCTGCATGATTTGAATCATTTCAAGACAGTGTCTATGTATGAAGCTTTGCGATAAGCCTATCATCCTTTTCTTGAGATCTCGAGTGACCTTGATCCCAAGGATGTGCCCGGTTTCCCCTAAGTCCTTCATATCAAACTGTTTTTGAAAGCTATGCCCTTACGCCCGATAACACCTTTACATTATTCCCGATGAGCGAGAATAATGTAAATCGCAGATAGTACTAAGAATACCAATGCGATTCGACACGCTTTTTTGTACACACAACTTTTCGAACTCGTTTTGATCAAAACCATAAGACTTTATAACATGATCAAAACATTGGTTCCAAGCTCTGGATGCTTGTTTGAGTCCGTAAATGGACTTCATGAGCTTACAAACTAGGTGTTTTTGGCCCTTTTCAATGAAGCCTTGGGGTTGTTGCATATAGATTTCTTCATCAAGACTTAGTTAAGGAAAGCCATCTTGACATCCATTTGCCGATTTTAAAATCGAGATCTTGTGAGAATCGACAAGAGAATTCAGATAGACTTGAGCATTACTCTGGTGAAAAGGTTTCCTCATAGTCGATCCCTTCTTTCTGAGTATAACCTTTCGCCACAAGCCTTGCCTTGAAGGTTTCCACCTTCCCGTCCATGGGTCTGATTCGTCTTGTCCGGGAATCAAGTCCGAGGACTCTCCTATCCCCATGAATCTCTCGGGCTGTCTCACAACCCTCCCACTACGACGAGGTTCCGATTGTGAAAGTGTGTCGTTTGGTATGTCATCTTTGACGGGGTTAGTAATGAGGTTAGCCCTTAGCTCATTTAAGGTAATCTCACTTCGGGTCTTCTTTTCGTTCATATAGTCTTCTTCCAAAAATCTAAAGTGGGTGCTTATTACCACCATTTGATCTTCGGGACCATAGAACATACACCCTTTTGTTCCCTCGGGGTATCCTATAAACATCCTTAATTCTGATCGAGGATCCAATTTTCCGGCTTCCTTGTCCAACACGTAGGCCGGACACCCCCAAATTCTCATGTGTCTCAAACTGGGCTTGCGCCCGGTCCACAATTCTTTGGGAGTTTTGGGAACCGATTTGGATGGCATCAAGTTAGGAATGTAAGCCATTTGTTTCAAGGCATGACCCCGTAAACGACTTGGGAAGATCCGATAACTCATCATTGGTCTAACAATTTCCAAAAGAGTTCTGTTTCTTCGCTCTGCAACCTCGTTTTGTTCAGGGGTTCCGGGTGCAGTTAGCTGGGATACAATCCCTTCATCTGACAAGTAGTTTAAAAACTCATCGCTGAGGTACTCGCCTCCATGATCAGATCGTAGAGACTTGATACGTTTTTCCCTATGATTCTCTGCTTGAGCCTTAAATTCTTTGAATTTCTCAAAGGTCTCGATTTATGCTTCATAAGGAAAATATAACCGCATACCTTGAGTAGTCATCATTAAAAGTGACAAAATACTCATAACCTCCTCTTTGCTTTGGTTGACATTGGACCACATACGCCTCGTGTGAGCGATTTCTAACACTTCTTTGGCTCTATTCCTCTTGGCTCGAATGCCCTCTTGGTCATTTTACCCTCCAAACATGATTCACAGGTTGGAATTGGTTCAACTTGGAGAAACTCCGGTGAACCGTCTTTCACCAACCTTTGGATCCTCTTTTCGATTAATATGTCCCAATCTTAGATGCCATAGAAGTGTTTTCGTTCACGTCTCAAGAACGTTTTTTTTATTGAAACAATTGATGTGTTATAGGATGCATTTCATGAGTGGTGTGCACGATTAATTGTATAGAGATTATTCGACAACGTTCCATGATGAGATAAATTTATCATAAAGAGAAATGGTAACAACTTTATCAAAATTAACCGAATATCCATCAAGGTAAACTTTAGAAACCGAAATTAAATTCTTTCTAAAATTCGGAACGTAAAGAACATCTCTTAAAATTAAAACTCGTCTTCAAAAGACAGTGCACTTCTCTCATCGCTTTTCACCGCCACTCTCAGAAGATAGCATCGCCCGGTGTGATGAGGATCTCACTCCCACTAAGTTGTTTCGGGTCCGCTTGAACCCCAGTAAAGTGAAACAAACATGATCGGTGGATCCCGTATCCACCACCCATAAATGGGAGGCATACGCCGCTAAGCAAGTTTCAACAACTAGTGCGTGAGAATTACCTTTCTTTCCATTCCTTTTGGGATTGGAACAGGTTGGCCTCCAATGTCCTTTTTCACCGCATTTGAAGCACCTTCCCTTAGCTGGCTTGCTCACTCCTCCACCTCCCTTCACCTTTTCTTTGCCTTTGGCAACACTTGAGTTCACTTGCTTGTGGCTTTTGCCCTTTTTCTTGTTCCTACCACCCCTTGGCCTAGAAGAAGAAGAAAGTTCATTTGCCACCAAGGCTTGGCTCTTTTGCCCCAATATCGCCTCTGCCGAGACCAAAGCTTGCAATAGATCAGGCATCGAGAACTTCTGATATTCATCTGGTAGTTCAACCTGAACTGTTCAAAACTTTTCGGCAGAGAGTGGAGCACGAAATTGATTTGGGTCTCGATGTCGTATTCAGGGCCAAGTACCTCAAGTTTGTTAAGGTGAGCCATCATATGGAGAACGTGCTTCCTTACGGGCGTTCCCTCCACAATTTTCATAGAGAGCAAGTCCCTCATGGTGATCTGACGAGCCACACGGTTCTGATGTTGAAACATCGCTTTAAGACTAGTCATGATGTCTGCAGCGGTCTCAACGTTCTGGTGTTGGTGTTGCAACACATCTGACATTGAAGCCAAGATGGTACACTTTGCCATTTCGTTGAAACGCTCCCAGTCAGCATACTCTTTCTTAATCGATTTAGTTGACTCATCATTCTGCTTTTCTGGTTTAGGTGTAGTGAGAACCCAGTTATGGCTTTGTGCAGTGAGGACAATAGTAAGTTTACGACTCCAATCAACGAAGTTTTCACCATTAAGCAAATTGTCTTTAAGTATATTGAACAGTGGATTAAAAGGTTGCGACATGATGAACTGAAATAAATAATAATATGCATAAGCACAAATATATCACAAGGTTCGATCACATGCATCATATTAAAATCTCAAAAAAAATATGAGCATGCATCAGCCAACATCTCAAAACAGTTTAAATAAGCCACGTGGGGTGGGTCATTATTTAAACACATTCAAGGTGTTACAAACGAGAACAAGCATAAACCTTTAATATCTAGATTAATAGTTGGCTCCCACTTGACCAATATAAAATTGGCGGGGACTTTGGAGAAGTATATGCATATCAATTTTATACCTAAGTAATAACCATGATTAAATCTGAAATTATTATTTCGCTTTGAACGCAGCCTCGTGGGGAGGTCATCGCCGCCACTAGTAATAATCCACAATCATCCATTTGGAATTTATTCATGTGAAAGCTATCTTTTGACCGTCCGTGGGGGAATTTCTCCAAAAGAATTCACAAATAAATAAATCATGGAGGTCCAAATTAATTCAATTTTATTATCAGGAATAAAATTGTCAATTAATTGTTTAAGCATACTTAGTAATTTTTGAAAGTGTGATTTTTCAAAACATTTTCTCATGCATCATAAATTTAAACACAATTTAAATAAGCATAAAATAATGCATAACATCAAAACAAAAAAATTAAACATATTGGGCACATATATCCAATTGTCATGGTTAATTTTGTCATGTCTTCGATCTTGAGAAATCGTCTTCACAGTCTTTCATCGTTCGTCTTTAAAAGCTCCCACATGACCGTCTTTAAAAAAGCGTCTTGTCAAAGCCACGTCATCGACCACTCGCTGGCCTGGAGTGCCCACCTAGCACTCTCCGGCCATATCGAAGAAGGGCGTCGCGTCTTGCGCTAAGCGCGGCCAAGACGTCGCTGGCGATGCTTTCAGGGTTCATGTCACATGGATCATGGCGCCGTCTGCGATCCCACTTCTCGCCCTAAATCGCCGCGCCATCGCGTCCGAAGACATCGCTTCGCCCAGCAGCATCCGGGCAGCATCTCCCGCCGTAGCGCACCCCGGCGACATCGATGCCGCATCCTGGTCGATCTGGTCGATCTCATCAAGATTCGCCCGGCGATGGCCCCCACGCCCATGCGCGCCCGCCAACATCCGCACACGCGATGCCTCCCCTTAGCGCGTTTTTTTTGCGACGACGCCGCAGCACTACTTGGGTTCGAATCCGTCTTTTTAATTCTTCGTCTCCGTCTCCGTTTCCGATCCGGTTACAATTTATTTACAAAATAAATAAACCCTAGATCTAGACTAGTCTATTACATTGATCAAATCAAACAAATTCTAATCTACTCGTGGATTTTTCTCACGAAAAAAGCGAATTCGAGCTAATCGAATTAAAAACCACAATTTATATGCATGCATAAATGAACACATTAAATTCCATGACAATTGGATACCTGCAAAAAAGATCTAGCAATTCTACTATCCAATTTCAAATTTAATGAAAACGAATTAAATTACAATTTAAAATTCAGAGTCTAAACCGAGGCTCGATACCGCTTGTTGGGGAATTAATTGTCGGGATCTATTCGGGATGAATATTTAAATACAAATTTAATTCTAACAATTATTGCTAGCATGAATTAATCATATATTAATTCAAATAATAATTCCACAACATATCATTTATATAAACAGTTCACATAAATCCTACGCATGCGGAATTGCTATGGGTTTACATGAACTAACCTCTTGGAGTGGCAATGGTCTCGTCGATAAAAACACACCAAAAAGCCTTTCCAAGTATTCCCTAGTCCTTGCTCGTCAATCCGGTGGAAGGAAGCTCGCGAACAATTAACAAAAGGGAAAATAAAAATTTGTTGCACCACCTTTGTGGATTTACTAATTTTTCCAGCACATGGAATTGTACTTGGGGATGAAGAAATCATCCCCTATTTATAGAGGGGGGGTTGGTCGAAATTTTGGGATAAAATAATATGGGAAAATCTTTTTCTTGATCTCCAAGAAATCTTGAATATATCTCATATATTCTTTTATCCATAATTAAAATATTCCACAAAAATCCCAACTCCTCTTGTTATGGGATATTTCGAAATTTTAAGAGAAAAGAATTCAAGATTTGGATCTTCTTGAATTTATGAGATATACTTGTATTGCAAGAATACATATCTTCCATAATATATTTTCAAGAAAATCAAGAAAATCTTTCTTTCCCTTAATTATTCAAAATTTTCGAAAATTTCATAGTAAATAACCAAGTGGGAGATTTCTTGAATTTAATGAGATAATCTTGTATTCCAAGAATACATATCTTCATTCCATAACAAAATTCAAAGAAAATCTTTCTCCCCTCTTATTTACAATTTTCGAAATTTAGGAAAAATAGGCAACAAAAATTTATTTTATTTTTAAACACATTTTTCAGTTATTGGACTTTATGTTGGGCTACTTGAGGGGCCTTTAGGAGAATTAAGATTGGACCTTCCAATGGATCTTGAATTATCAATATTGAGCCACAATATTATTCAAGCCCATAAATATTAATTAATCCCACTACATAATTAATATTGCACTATCCATCTTAACCCATATTACAGTTAATATGGCTCCGGTTATTATTTCCCGTGTTTAAGATTATCTAGCCCATTAATTAATTCAAGCCACTGAAATAGCTTTACATTAATTAATATCTTTTATCCTTGGTAAAGGAACGGTTCAACATTATTATCCATACCGGAAACTAGTTCCACTTGCAAGATTTGGTATGATAAAACTTATGAACCTCCCAAGGGGGCAAATCGAACAAGCGTACTTGCACACGATTCTCCGTATTAAATCTTAGCAATCGCATGTGACCAATAATATTGCGCAAGATATAAAGTATTGAATCTCGTTGATTCTCTACCCGTAATAAGTCAAAGCAATAGTTATTAACCACACGCGATCCTATTTAAGGGACGGAGATTAAGAAATAACGAACCACTGAGGTCTAATTCTTCCTAGTTCAATTCTGAAGAATTTGTCCTCCTGTAGGTCCTATTCAGTGCACTAAACATGCACTAGTGTAATCTCTTGGTCAAGACAAGTCAATCTGAGCCTTACACTTCAACCTTTCACGATGGATTGTTCATTTCAATCTAGGTCGTGAACGGTGTACTTTTGGTTACAAGGGACTGTTAATTTAATCTTTTGTGATCTGGTATCACTAAATTAACTACAATGTAACATGTACTATT
Organism: Stenogyne calaminthoides; assembly: GCA_037126765.1. Taxonomy (NCBI): domain Eukaryota; kingdom Viridiplantae; phylum Streptophyta; class Magnoliopsida; order Lamiales; family Lamiaceae; genus Stenogyne; species Stenogyne calaminthoides. Next base: position 1,014,985 of record JBBCBC010000012.1, read on the forward strand.
TATTGAACAGTTATGCAGTAAATATATGTAACATTCGATGATATTTAAAGCATCAGTGATAAATAATTTATTTCAGTAAATAAGACCGAAATTCGGTTTGATTATACAAAGTAAAAGTATACTTTCCAGTATAATCCCAACAGATATATGGTAGTTAATTGATAAAAAAATGTTTTAATTTTTTTATTTCCTTGAATTTTCATGATTATTTTTATTTATCTAACTTTTGGAGAAAAAGTTGCATATATAAGTGTTAACTATGGAATATCTTATGAGTTGTTTATGAATTATGGTGATAGGAGTAATATTTTTTCCACAATATCATATGATTGTTAAGGGTGGAAAAAGTAGTTGTAATTAGGAATTTTGCATAACTGTATGTTTCTTATAAATTATAATTCATAATTGTTTCTTATAAATTATAATTAATAATATTGTTCTCGTCGTATGGAGAAACAACCGTCATGATTATTTATGGTGATTGGTTTACTATAGCAATCATAATTCATAAACTTCTCTTTTTTTTTTTTTGTTAATTAAATTTAGGAGTGATGCTTTTGTGCACCAATTGCAAAAGGTGTAATTGATGCAATTGTATTCAATTTTAATTTAGATGAGCCATGAATCCTAAATTATAAAACGTAAACCCTAAACCATTCGGACCTGGTGAACGATGAACCACTTGTGCCGGGTTCAGTTCGGATTTAAATTTAAAAAGGACAATATTTATTTGGGTAATTTTTGGTGGGCAAATTCTGCCCTGAGCAGAAAGGATATTTTAGACTTGATGGACTTGATTGAGGACATATTTTTAGGTGGGCTTGATTGAGGGCAAAGACTTTTTAATGATTTTGTCCTGGGCAGAATCTGTCCATTTAACACCTCCCTATTTATTTTCACATATCTATCTATTTAAAAGAAAAAGATGAGTGGGAGGTGCACTTCCTAATATATGCGGTGTTAAACTGTTAATAACTCCCCTATTAATTCACCCACCCACTTTTTTAGATATTAATAGATACACATTTTTTAAACTACCAAAATTACCCTTCTTTTCAGTTCATTTCAAATATAAACAAGCAGTACGTCCCCATCTCTTAGACGCAATTTTGCAGTTACCACTAGCGACGACAACGACGATTATCATGAAATCAATGTTATAGACACTAACAAATGTTAATTTCACACTCTTATTATATAAAGTTTTTATGAAAATCGTGAGTTTTAGAAAATTGGGATGAATGCTTATGCAATTCGTGAACATATTTGACGATTGTGTTTAGGATTTATGATGATAATATACGTGGCCTTAGTTTTTTGTGGCAAAACGGATGTTGGTGGAAGAGAGAGAGAGAGAGTGAGGGGGAGGAAGAGAGAGTAAATCTTGAAAATGAGAGAGAAGAGGAAAATATAAAATGTACGCATAAAATGTAGAAAATGGCAAAATTGGTACATTTTGTAGTGGATTGTCATTATGTTTTTCTTTTGTATCTTAGAGTATTTTTCATTCAAAATATGTAGTGGAGAGTCTTTATTTCATTTTTATATATGTATAGATTTCTTTCATGTGAAGTTTTTTTTTTTTTTTGTCCCATATGTGAAAAAAATTTATTTAGTTATGTAATTTTTTTTTTCAATTTTAGTCATGAATATGTTAATATTAGTTTTTTTTTTGTCTGAAATTTTAAAATCTCACCGATATCTCGCCAAAATAAGCATGTTCACCTCACGTGACACTTCAAAATTGATCTTTTTATTTTTGTACATGATAGTCCACTTGTATAGGTCTCCGAAAAATTAAAAAATCTCAATTTTGAAGTGCACGTAAGGTGCATATGCTCATTTCGACGAGATTCCGGTGAGATTTTAAAATTTCCGACCAAAAAAGACTGATATTGATATATTCGGGACTAAAATTGAAAAAGAAAAAAGTTATGGTTCAAGTTTCATTAATTAAATTTAAATATTTATATTATAAGTCCATTGATGAATTAGTCATTTAAAAAAATAGTAAAATATAAAAAAAAATTACAAAAAATACACATAAATCATTTAAACGGTTGAACCGGTCCGACCGGTTGAACCACTGACCGGTGATCTGTCCGGTTCGATCACCGATTTGGTTATGAAAGCACTGCCCTTATGTATAGCTACATCCGCCTCTGGTTTCAAGAATGAGTCAACAATACCAACATAAAATATTTAATGTATTTTCCCAACAAATTTATGGAGGAAAAGTGAGTACTTTGGAAGGGTAAGTAGTCTTTTATGATTGCGATGATCCTATGTGAATTAATAATTAAACCAAAGAGGGAGAGAGACTCCTCTGATATCATCAATAAAGGACTACAAACTATATCAGAGTCCTCTGCAACATTTTCCATTTTCCACAAGTACGACAATGTACATATAAATGAATTTTAGTAAAATTAATCAGTACGAACTTAAAAAATTTATATGAACTTGAGATGAGAAATTTAGTAACTTAATGACCTTCCGGCCAACGTAAGGTTGAGAGAAAATCATGTATGAATAACCTTTTTTTTTTTTGAGTATTTCGAAAATGAGCGACGTGGTTAACCGGAAGTCTTTTGCTTTATTAATATATATACTAGTACGTATCCCACGAATTTCGAGGGCTTTACTAAATACATTTTTTAATGACAATATATATGACCAAATTTGTTTTGATTGTTTTGATTGAATTTTAGATCAAATATAATAGATTAAAATAAAAAATCAACAAAAAATGAATAATTTTATATACAAAATTCATCTATGAACATGTTGATCTGAATATGCACAAATTTATCAAATATATTTTGAATACGCTCCAATAAGAGTACTACTTAGATAACATTGATCTTCACATAATCGTTTTCTCATTTGTACATAATCTTTTTCATACACACAATATGAATGATCGGAATAAAAAACACAATAGGATTAAGTTTTTGAATAATCTACACAAATCAAGAAATTTGAATAAAATAATATTGTTAGAAAGCAATAAATATAAATTACCTGAAACACGATCCATTGTTGATTTGTAAGTTGACAGATTATAATTCTGAATCCGCAGCGGGACGGTATTAAAAAAACTCTGATTAAATATACAACACAAAATCAGATTAATAAATTCATCAAATTAGAAGAATCACACCGCATTAAATATACAAAACAAAATTAAATGAACAAATTTATCAACATTAGAAGAATTGATATTATCAACATTAGAAGAATTGATATCAATAGAAAAGAAGAAACGCATCCACAATTAATTCAGCACTCAAATTACTTAACTCAATATTCTCTGCAATATTAAAAAAAAACTCCTTGCAATATATAAAATAATTATACAATTGCAATAAACATTCATAAAAATACAAAATGAAATTAGATGGGACGTGAATATCGGGTAGGAGCTTGAATATTATGATCCATTAAATGAGACGTTAATATGGCATAGGGCTTGAATATAATGATCCATTAAAAAAATTGTTAGAAAAAAAAAAGAATACATAAGTATGAATATATATAAAAATAAATATCTTTTAGGAGTTTTATCAATCCAGGGCCTGAAAGATAGTAAAACTATCAATTTAAGGCCTGAAAGATTTTTCCTATCGATTCAAGGCCTGAAAGATAGAAAACTATCAATCCAGGGCCTGAAAGATAGAAACTATCAATTCGAGGCTTATAAATTTTAAGGTCATGTTTGGCACTAAAACCCTAAACCCTGAACACTAAACCATAAACGATGAACCCTAAACCTTGAACCATGAACTCTAAACCCCTTGAACCGTAAACCTTGAACCATATACCCTAAAAATTAAAAAAAAAAAGAACATGAAATAAGTATATGAAATATAAGTGTCAAACATGGCCTTAAAATGTGTGAGCCTCAAATTGATAATTTTTATCTTTCAGACCCTGAATCGATAGTTTTCTATCTTTCAGGCCTTGAATCGATAGGAAAAATCTTTAAGGCCTTAAATTGATAATTTTATCATCTTTCAGGCCCTGAATTGACATTTTTCCTATCTTTTATTATGCATTAAATTTTGCGTAGATATATTTTGCTATAAACCCTTGAAATCTTGACTCATGCATTATTATTATAGCAAAATTTTAGAGAAAATGCACATTGCAAACTGTAAACTATTTTATAGAATATATATATATATCAAATTTTATGTAGGCATAATTAGTTATAAGTGTATAGCTCTTGAAAATCCTTCAACAAATTAAATTTTTAAGAAATATTATAATATATATAGCCTATAAAATGTTTTATGGCCATGCAACATGCAAAATAATTACACAATTGCAATTAACATTCATAATCAATTAAGAATTCAAATTACCTACCTCAATATTCCGTGCAATATACCCTACAATATAAAAAACAAAATCAAAATAATAAATTCATTAAATTAGAGAATTATATAAGATTAAATATACAAAACCTGAATATTTAGATCAACAAATTCATTAAATTAGAAGAATCGATATGAATGAAAAAGAAGAATTCATCCACAACTAATTCAACACTCAAATTACTTACCTTAATATTTAGTGCAATATAAAAAAACTCCCTACAATATACAAAATAGTGATTTCGTCACATAGGCTGAATCAAGTTTACCAATATATAGTATTAAAATATATATATATATATATATATATATATATTAGATTATATATTAAATTTTCACTAACATGAATGGGTAACAACGGGGCGGGTCAGGTCAGGTCGGGGTAGACCAGAAGTGATACCTGTTGGGATAACATATGCCAGGATCTATCGGGATGACCTCATAAACACAAATATAAATAAACAATTATTACTAGCATGAATTTACTTAAGTGAATTCAAATAATAATTCATCCAACAACATGCAAATAATATTCACGTAAAAGATTCTAGCATGCGGAATTTCTAGGAGTTTACGTAAACGTACCCGTTGGAGAGAAGATCTGAGACAGACAGGATCAAGTATCTAGATACCCACCAAAAGTCCTTCTCAAGTATTCTCAAGTCCTCGTCCAATAACCCCGGTGGAAGGTCCTCCAATGAACGATTTATAAAACAAGGAAAATAAAAATATTGTTGCACCACCTTTGTGGATTTCTAATATTTCCAACACATGGAACACTAGTTGGGAATGAGAGACTCATCCCCTATTTATAAGATGAGGGGGTTCGAAATTTTTGGGCATAATTGGGGCTACGAAATATCTTTTCTTGATCTCCAAGAAATCTTGAATATATCCAATATATTCTTCTTTCCATGTGTATTTTTCCACAAAAAATCTCACACCCTTTATTTGCCTATATTTTCGAAAATTACTAGAAGGATTTTCAAGGTTAGAACATTCTTGAATTTATGAGATATTCTTGTATTCCAAGAATACATATCTTCCATAAAATCTTTCCAAGAAAATCAAGAAAATCTTTCTTCCCTTTCTTATACATAATTTTCGAAAAATACCTATTAAAGAAGCCAAGTGGGAGTTATCTTGAATTTATGGGATAATCTTATATTCCAAGAATACATTATCTTCTTTCCATAAAATCTTTTCAAGAAAAATCTTCTCCCTCTTTTCTTTAATTATTTTCGAAAAAATTGAGGAAATATTGCAACAATAAATTTATTTTATTTTAAGCACCTTTTATTTATTGGACTTTAATTGGACTACTTGAGGGTCCTTTAGAAGAATTAAGATGGACCTTCCAATGGACTTCTGAATTCCAATATTGAGCCACAATATAATTCAACCCATTAATATTAATTAATACCACTATATAATTAATATTGCACTATCCAATCTTAACCCATATTACGGTAATATGACCCCCGATTATTATTTTCCGTGTTTAAGATTATTTAGTCCATTAATTAATTAAGCCACTGAAAAGCTTTATATTAATTAATATATTTATCCTTGAAGTAAGGACAACCCAGCTTTATTATCCATACCGGAAAATTAATTTCACTTGCAAGATTTGGTATGATAAAGGTTCCGGGCCCACCAAGGGGACCAATCAAGCAAGACATAGCAAGCACACGATTCTATGTATTAATTTAGCAACCGTCATGTAATTAATATTATTGCCCGAGATATTGGGTATCGAAGTCGCAATGATTATGTTCCCATTTATAAGTCAAAGCAATAACTACTAATCACACACAGTCCTTATTTAGTGACAGAGATTAAGAAATCAACAACCACTGAGGTCTAACACTTCATCCCAGTGCGAATGAGTTTATCCTCTCTGTAGGTCCGCTTCAGCGCATCGAATGCACTAGTGTAATCTCTTGGTCAAGACAAGTCAATCTGAGCGTTACACATCAACTTCTACCAATAGATTGTTCGGATCTATCTAAGTTGTGAAACCCGCACTCATTTACAAGGAACTATTAACGTGATCTTCTGTGATCTGGTATCACCACGTTAACTACAATGTAACTCGTGCTACGAACGGTTTGCAATAAATATATATAACATTTAATCATATTTAAAGCAACAATGATAAACAATTTATTTCAGTAAATAAGTGTTTAATACATAGGTTATACATAATAAAAGCATACTTTCACGTATAACACCAACAATCTCCCACTTATACTCAAAGTCTGCTTTTAAGTATACCACAGCATGTCTGATGTATTATCTGGTGACATCTAATGTCGCCTACATCAACCTAATAACATTTCTCCCACTTATACTCAAAGCAGATTGGCAATGCTCTTGACACCCATTCCTTCCACATGTCTCTCGGATGTTAACTGAGGCAGACCCTTTGTGAATGGATCAGCTAGGTTGTCTTCCGACGCGATCTTTGCCACCTCTATATCTCCTCTCTTAACGATTTCTCGTATAAGATGGTATTTCCTTTCTACGTGTTTACTGGCCTTGTGGACTCTCGGTTCCCTTGAATTTACAATCGCTGCAAGATTATCACGAAGACCGTGATGGTCTTTGGGCAAATTCGAACAACGCCCAAGTCCACTAGGAAGTTCTCGAGCTACCTGCTTTTTTCGCCGCTTCACTGGCTTAGCCTACATATTATTCTTCCATGGTAGAATCGGCGATGCATTTCGCTTAACGCTTCTCCATGTTGGCTCCTCCCCGGACAAAACACACTACCCGAGGTAGATTTCACGGAATCTAGGTCCGATTGGAAATCCGAGTCCGTGTATCCCACTGGAAATAAACTATCCGACGGATAAACCATCATTCTATCTCGAGTTCTTTTGAGATACTTGAATGTTCTTAATCGCAATCAATGTTGATTTCGGGATTGCTTTGATATCTTGCTACCATGCCTACTTGCCAGAAAGCAGATATCCGGTCTCGACACAACATAAAGCATACATGAGGCTTCACCGCCGACGATAAGGAATCCCTCTCATGTCATCTATCTCCCTTTGTGTCTTAGAGCACATGTCTTTCGATAGATGGATTCCATGCCCGAAAAGGTACAAAACCCTTCTTGGAATCTTGCATCTTTCAAACGCTTCAAAAAGCGGTATCTATGTATGAAGCTTGCGATAAGTTCGATCATTATTTTCTTTTCGATTTCGAAGTGATCTTGATCCCAAGAATATGACCAACTTCCTCTAAGTCCTTCATATCAAAACGCTTTTGTGACCATAATTTTACGCCCGACAAAACCTTTACATCGTTCCGATGAGCATAATATCGCTTCACGATAGTACTAGGAATACCAAGGCGAGTTCCGTCACACTTTTTATAGACACAACTCTCAAATCGCTTTTGATCAAACCCATAAGATTTGATTACATGATCAAAACATTGGTTCCAAGCCCGAGAGATACGCTTCAAATCCATAAATGGACTTCTTGAGCTTGCACACAAGGTGTTCTTGGCCTTTTTCGATGAAACCGGGTCATTCAGATATAGATTTCCTCGTCAAGACTCAAGTTAAGGAAAAGTCTTTGACATCCATTTGCCGATCTCAAAATCTAGATCTTGCAGCTATTGCCAAGAGAATACGGATGGACTTAAGCATGGCTACAGGCGAAAAGGTTTCTTCATAATCGATACCCTCTTTCTGAGTGTATCCCTTTGCCACAAGCCTAGATTTAAAGGTTTCCACCTTCCCGTCCGGTCATCTTTTTCTCTTGAAGACCCACTTGCATCCAATGGGTTTTACCCCACTGGGTGGTTCAACTAGCTCCCACACTTGATTATGATCCATTGAGCCCATCTCGGCTTCCATCGCGGTTTGCCAGGATTCTGAATCCTTATCTTGGACCGCCTCCTTGTAGGACCTGGGGTCTGATTCACTATCCCCGGGGACCAAATCCGAAGATTCTCCTATCCCCATGAATCTCTCAGGTTGTCGAACAACCCTCCCACTACGACGAGGTTCCGATTGTGTCGGTGTGACGCTTGGTATATCTACCTGTACAGTTGGTATAGGAGTTTGCCCTCTTATTTCATTTAAGGTAATCTCACTTTTGGTCTTTCGATTGTTCATAAAGTCTTCTTCCAAAAATCTAAAGTGTGTACTGTTGGGATAACATATGTCAGGATCTATCGGGATGACCTCATAAACACAAATTTAAATTAACAACTATTACTAGCATGAATTTACCTAAGTGAATTCAAATAATAATTCATCCAACAACAACATGCAAATAATATTAACGTAAAAGATCCTAGCATGCGGAATTTCTAGGAGTTTACCTAAACGTACCCGTTGGAGAGACGATCTGAGACAGACAGGATCAAGTATCTGGACACCCACCAAAAGTCCTTCTCAAGTATTCCCAAGTCCTCCTCTAATAACCCCGGTGGAAGGTCCTTCTATGAATGATTTATAAAACAAGGAAAATAAAAAATATTGTTGCACCACCTTTGTGGATTTCTAATATTTCCAATACATATCTTCCATAAAATCTTTCCAAGAAAATCAAGAAAATCTTTCTTCCCTTTCTTATACAAGATTTTCGAAAATTTCTTATTAAAGAAGTCAAGTGGGAGTTTTCTTGAATTTATGGGATAATCTTGCATTCCAAGAATACATTATCTCCTTTCCATAAAATCTTTTCAAGAAAATCCTTCTCCCTCTTTTCTTTAATATTTTCGAAAATAATAGGAAATATTGCAACAATAAATTTATTTTATTTCAAACACCTTTTATTTATTGGACTATAGTTTGGGCTACTTGAGGGGCCTTTAGGAGAATTAAGATGGACCTTCCAATGGACTTCTGAATTCCAATATTGAGCCATAATATAATTCAGCCCATTAATATTAATTAATATCACTATATAATTAATATTGCACTATCCAGTCTTAACCCATATTACGGTAATATGGCTCCCGCTTATTATTTTCGGTGTCTAAGATTATTTAGTCCATTAATTAATTAAGCCACTGAAAAGCTTTATATTAATTAATATATTTATCCTTGGAGTAAGGACAACCCAACTTTATTATCCATACCGGAAAATTAATTCCACTTGCAAGATTTGGTATGATAAAGGTTCTGGGCCCGCCAAGGGGACCAATCAAGCAAGAAATTGCAAGTACACGATTCTCTGTGTTAATTTAGCAGTCGTCATGTAATTAATATTATTGCCCAAGATATAGGGTATTCGAAGTCGCAATGATTCTCTTCCCATTTATAAGTCAAAGCAATAACTACTAATCACACACACAGTCCTTATTATGTGACAGAGATTAAGAAATCAACAACCACTGAGGTCTAACTCTTCATCCCTTAAGTAAGTGCGAATGAGTTTATCCTCTCAGAGGTCCGCTTCAAATAAGATCGAATGCACTTAGTGTAATCTCTTGGTCAAGACAAGTCAATCTGAGCCTTACACATCAACTTCTATCAATAGATTGTTTGGATCTATCTAAGTTGTGAAACACGCACTCGTATACAAGGAACTGTTAACGTGATCTTCTGTGATCTGGTATCACCATGTTAACTACAATGTAACGCCATATGAACGGGTTTGCAATAAATATATATAACATTCAATCATATTTAAAGCAACAATGATAAACAATTTATTTCAGTAGATAAATGTTTAATACATAGGTTATACAAAGTAAAAGCATACTTTCACGTATAACCCCAACAATCTCCCACTTATACTCAAAGTCTGCTTTTAAGTATACCACAACATGTCTGATGTATTATATGGTGACATCTAATGTCACCTACATCAACCTAATAACATTTCTCCCACTTATACTCAAAGCAGATTGACAACGCTCTTGACTCCCATTCCTTCCACATGTCTCTCGAATGTTAACTGAGGCAGACCCTTTGTGAATGGATCAGCTAGGTTGTCTTCCGACGCGATCTTTAATAACCTCTATCTCCTCTCTTAACGATTTCTCGTAATAAGATGGTATTTCCTTTCAATGTGTTTGCTGGCCTTGTGGGCTCTCGGTTCCCTTGAATTTGCAACTGCTCCGGCATTATCACAAAAGATCGTGATTGTGCTGGGCAAATTCGAAACAACGTCCAAGTCCACTAGGAAGTTCTTGAGCCACACCACTTCTTTCGCTGTTTCACAAACAGCTACATATTCGGCTTCCATGGTAGAATCTGCGATGCATTTGTGCTTAACGCTTCTCCACGTTACAGCTCCTCCCCCCAGACAAAACACACTACCCGAGGTAGATTTTCTGGAATCTAGGTCTGATTGGAAATCCGAGTAAGGTGTATCCCATCGAAACAAACTTTTCACGATAAACCAAAGATTAAATCTCGAAGTTCTTTTCGGATAATTGAGAATGTTCTTAATGCCGATCTCAATGTTGATTTCCGGGATTGCTCTGATATCTCGCTACCATGCCTATGGCGTAGCAGATATCCGGTCTTGTACACAACATAACATACATGAGGCTTCCCACTGCCGACGCATAAGGAATCCCTCTCATGTCATCTATCTCCCTTTGTGTCTTAGGAAACATGTCTTTCGATAGATGGATTCCATGCCTGAAAGGTACAAAACCCTTCTTGGAATCTTACATGTTGAAACGCTTCAAAACGGTATCTATGTATGAAGCTTGCGATAAGCCGATCATTCTTTTCTTTCGATCTCGAGTGATCTTGATCCCAAGAATATGACCGGCTTCCCCTAAGTCCTTCGTATCAAACTGTTTTGACAGCCATACCCTTACGTCTGACAAAACCTTTACATCATTTCTGATGAGCAGAATATCGTCTACATATAGTACTAGGAATACCAAGGCAGTTCCGTCACACTTTCTATAAACACAACTCTCGAAATCGTTTTGATCAAACCCATAAGATTTGATTACATGATCAAAACATTGGTTCCAAGCCCGAGATGCTTGCTTAAGTCCATAAATGGACTTCTTCAACTTGCACACAAGGTGTTCTTGGCCTTTTTCGATGAAACCTTTGGGCTGTTGCATATAGATTTCCTCGTCAAGACTCCCGTTAAGGAAAGATGTCTTGACATCCATTTGCCAGATCTCAAAAACTAGATGCGTAGCTATAGCCAAGAGAATACAGATAGACTTGAGCATGGCTACAGGCAAAAAGGTTTCTTCATAATCGATACCCTCTTTCTGAGTGTATCCCTTTGCCACAAGCCTAGCCTTAAAGGTTTCCACCTTCCCATCCGGTCCTCTTTTCCTCTTGTAGACCCACTTACATCCAATGGGTTTTACCCCATTGGGTGGTTCAACTAGATCCCACACCTGATTATGATCCATTGAGCCCATCTCGGCTTCCATCGCGGTTTGCCAGGATTCTGAATCCTTATCTTGGACCGCCTCCTTGTAGGACCAGGGGTCTGATTCACTATCCCCGGGGACCAAATCCAAAGATTCTCCTATCCCCATAAATCTCTCAGGTTGTCGAACAACCCTCCCACTACGACGAGGTTCCGATTGTGTCGGTGTGACGCTTGGTATATCTACCTGTACAGTTGGTATAGGAGTTTGTCCTCTTATTTCTTCTAAGGTAATCTCACTTTTGGGCTTTCGATTGTTCATAAAGTCTTCTTTCAAAAATCTAAAGTGCGTACTTATTACCACCTTTTGATCTTCGGGGCCATAGAACATGCACCCTTTCGTTCCCATGGGATATCCTATAAACAACCTTAGTTCCGATCGTGCATCCAACTTACCGGCTTCCTTGTCTAGCACGTATGCCGGACACCCCCAAATCCTGAGATGTTTTAGACAAGGCTTGCGCCCTGTCCACAAATCTTTAGGGGTTTGGGAACCGATTTGGATGGCACCAGATTCAGAACGTAAGCTGATGTTTCCAAGGCATGGCCCCAAAACGACTTGGGTAGATCTGAATAACTCATCATGGATCTAATCATTTCTAAGAGTGTTCTGTTTCTTCGTTCTGCAACCCCATTTTGTTGAGGGGTTCCGGGTGCAGTCAACTGGGAAACAATGCCCTCGTCTGACACGTAGTTCAAAAACTCATCGCTGAGGTATTCGCCTCCATGATCAGATCGTAGAAACTTGATACTCTTTTCCTGATGCTTCTCCAATTCGGCTTTGAACTCTTTGAATTTATCAAAGGTTTCCGACTTGTGTTTCATGAGGAAAATGCACCCGAACCTTGAGTTATCATCTGTGAATGTCACGAAATACTCATAGCCACCTCTAGCTTTGGTTGACATTGGACCACACACGTCAGTATGAACGATTTGCAACACTTCTGTGGCTCTATTCCCCTTGGCTCCAAATGTCCTCTTGGTCATCTTACCCTCCAAACATGATTCGCAGGTTGGAAGTGGTTCTAACTGTAGGTCCGACAGCGAACCATCTTTCACCAACCTTGGGATCCTATTTTGATTAATATGACCCAGTCTTAGATGCCATAGAAGTGTCTCATTCACATTTTCTGAACACTTTCTCTTATTGCATGAAATAGTCGATGTGTTATAAGATGCATTTTGTGAGTGGTGTGTACAGTTAATAGCGTAGAGATTGTTCCGCAAAATTCCATGACAGATAAACACATCGTTACGATAAACAGTAACTTGCTTAGAAAAACGAACATAATATCCATCATTAATAAGTTTAGCAACTGAAATAAGGTTTTTGCAAAAAATTGGAACATAAAGAACATCTCTTAGAACTAAAAACTTGTCTTCAAAAGACAGGTGCACGTCTCCCACTGCTTTAGCTGCTACTCTCGTAACATCGCCCAGTGTGATGAGGATCTCACTTCCACTAAGTTGCCGGGTTAATTTGAACCCCTGTAATGTGAAACAAACATGATCAGTGGATCCCGTATCCAATACCCATGAGTGGGTAGCATACGCCGCCAAACAAGTTTCAACAACTAGTGCGTGAGAATTACCTTTCTTTCCTCTTCTTTTGGGATTGGAACAGGCATCCCTCCAATGTCCTTTTTCACCGCAATTGAAACACTTCCCTTTTGGATTCCTTCTGACGCCCAACCATTTGACCGTCTTATCTCTACCTTTCTTCGCAGTGAGGCTCCTTGATTTCCACCATTCATTTTTTCAGCAATCTTGCCATCCGCTGGCCTAGATTTTGAGAAAAAACTTTTGGTCACCAAGGCTTCGTCTTCTTGTCCCAAATGTTTCTCTATCGTCACCAAAGCTTCTTGAAGAGTGTCCATAGTGAACATGTGATCGCTCATCATAAAACTACAGTAAAACTCATCAAAGCATCTTGGAAGAGTTAGGAACAAATAATCCACTTTAACCTCATCACTATACTCAGTACCGAGATAAGCAAGCTTGTCAAAATAACGCTTGACCTTAAGAACATGATCCCTTACGGGTGTTCCCTCCGTCATTTTCAGCATTGTTACGCCATCACTTTTGAACTGATCGATCATGCGGTTCTTAGTTAAAAACATATCTTCGAGACTTTGCATAATTTCCGCAGCAGATTCAACACCTTCATGAATATATCTCAAATCCTCAGACAAAGATGTCAAGATTATATACTTCATAGGTTCATTGGCCTGCTCCCAGTCATTATATAAAGTTCTCTCCGCATCGGTTGATCTTTCAGTTGGCTTGTTTGGCTTGGGCATCCCGAGAACCCAATAGTGTTTTTGTGCAGGTAGGACAAAACTCATATTTCGTTTCCAAACAACATAGTTATCACCAGTTAATCGGTGTTCTTTGAATGTATATATCAGTGGATTAAAAGGTTGCGACATGCTGAACTGAAATAAATAATAATTTGTGTAAGCACAAAATTATCACACAATTCAATCACATTGTTCATATCAAAATCTCAAAACAATATGAACATGCATCAGCCGACATCTCAAAACAGTTTAAATAGGTCACGTTGGGTGATCTGTCTATTTAAACACATTCAAGCATGTTATAAACAAGAACAGTTACAAACCTTTAATTCAAAATTAATAGTCGGCTCCCACTTGACCAATATAAAATTGACAGGGACTTCGGAGAAGTATATGCATATCAATTTTATACCTAAGTAATAACCACGATTAAATACAAAATTATTACTTCGCTTTGTACGAGCCTCGTTGGGAGGGTCATCGTCGCCACTAATAATAATTCACAATCATCCTTTTGAGAATTTATTCATGTGAAATCCATCTTTTGGTCGTTCCGTTGGGGAAATTTCTCCAAAAGAATTCACAAATAAATAAATCATGGAGGTCAATTTGACGTAATTTTATTATCCGGAATAAAATTTGTCAATAAAACATACTTAGTAATTTTCGAAAGTGAGATTTTCTTTTAGACAATTCCAAATTCATGCAAACACATGAAATAAATAAAATTGCACGAATTAAAACAAGCATCAAGACTAAATAAATCACGTTGGGCACATATATCCAATTGTCATGGTTTAAATTCCAAATCTTGATCTTGAGAAATCGTCCCATCTTTTTTGCTTTTCATCGTTCGTTCGAAAAAAGCTCCCATTTGAATCCACAATAATTCTTTAAAACGTCCCCCCATTTTGGGTTAGGGACGACGTCCGAAAAATGAGTAGCTCACGCCCGGGCCGAGTCGCATGGCGCATTGCCCGGTCCGGATCGGCCATCCCCCTCCGTCGCCCCGGCCTCGCAGCAAGACGCTTATCGCCCGGGCGCACGCGTCCGGGGTCCGTGCCCCGTCGCCCGGCTAAAACCTACTCACCTCGGCCTTTGCGCCTCGTTACGTACCAAGCGGGAAGATGTCTGACCCTCGACGTCCGCAGGCTTTCTGGGCGCAGGGCGTTCGCCATGCCCGTCTTGCGATCGCCGGGTGGTGAACGGGTCGCTAAGGCGTTCACTTTAGCCCGCGGCTCGCCTTGGCTCGCGTACGTCTGGGCACTTTGATGTCCGGCTTTAATTCTTCATCTCCGTCCTCGTTCACGATCCGGTTACAATTTATTTATGAAAATAAATAAACCTAGATCTAGACTAGTCTATTACATTGATCAAATCAAACAAATCCTAATCTACTCGTGGATTTTCTCACGAGGCAAAACGAATCCGAACAAATCGAATTAAAAAAACCAACAATTTATTTGCATGTAAATAAGCACATTAAAATACTATGACAATTGGATACTTGCAAAATAGATCTAACAGTTCTACTATCCAATTTCAATTTTAATGAACAACAATTTAAATTACAGTTTAAAAGATCGAGAGTCTTAACAGGGGCTCGATACCGATTGTTGGGACAACATATGCCAGGATCTATCGGGATGACCTCATAAACACAAATTTAAATTAACAATTATTACTTGCATGAATTTACCTAAGTGAATTCAAATAATAATCCATCCAACAACAACATGCAAATAATATTCACATAAAAGATCCTAGCATGCGGAATTTCTAGGAGTTTACGTAAACGTACCCGTTGGAGAGACGATCTGAGACAGACAGGATCAAGAATCTGGATACCCACCAAAAGTCCTTCTCAAGTATTCACAAGTCCTCGTCCAATAACCCCGGTGGAAGGTCCTTCTATGAACGATTTATAAAACAAGGAAAATAAAAAATATTGTTGCACCACCTTTGTGGATTTCTAATATTTCGAACACATGGAACACTAGTTGGGAATGAAAAAATCATCCCTATTTATAAGTAGAGGGGTTTCGAAAATTTCATGCATAATTAGGGCTAGGAAAGATCTTTTCTCGATCTCCAAGAAATCTTGAATATATCCAATATATTCTTCTTTCCATGTGTATTTTTCCACAAAAATCTCACACCCTTTATTTGCCTAATATTTCAAAAATTTCAAGAAAAGAATTTCAAGATTGGATCTTTCTTGAATTTATGAGATATTCTTGTATTCCAAGAATACATATCTTCCATAAAATCTTTCCAAGAAAATCAAGAAAATCTTTCTTCCCTTTCTTATACAAGATTTTCGAAAATTTCTTATTAAAGAAGTCAAGTGGGAGTTTTCTTGAATTTATGGGACAATCTTATATTCCAAGAATACATTATCTCCTTTCCATAAAATCATTTCAAGAAAATCTTTCTCCCTCTTTTCTTTAATATTTTCGAAAATAATAGGAAATATTGCAACAATAAATTTATTTTATTTCAAACACCTTTTATTTATTGGACTATAGTTTGGGCTACTTGAGGGGCCTTTAGGAGAATTAAGATGGACCTTCCAATGGACTTCTGAATTTCAATATTGAGCTACAATATAATTCAGCCCATTAATATTAATTAATACCACTATATAATTAATATTGCACTATCCAGTCTTAACCCATATTACGGTAATATGACTCCCGGTTATTATTTCCCGTGTCTAAGATTATTTAGTCCATTAATTAATTAAGCCACTGAAAAGCTTTATATTAATTAATATCTTTATCCTTGGAGTAAGGACAACCCAACTTTATTATCTATACCGGAAAATTAATTCCACTTGCAAGATTTGGTATGATAAAGGTTCCGGGCCACCAAGGGGACCAATCAAGCAAGACATAGCAACCACACGATTCTCTGTGTTAATTTAGCAACCGTCATGTAATTAATATTATTGCCCAAGATATAGGGTATCGAAGTCGCAATGATTCTCTTCCCATTTATAAGTCAAAGCAATAACTACTAATCACACACAATCCTTATTAAGTGACAGAGATTAAGAAATCAACAACCACTGAGGTCTAACTCTTCATCCCTTTAGTCAGTGTGAATGAGTTTATCCTCTTTGTAGGTCCGCTTCAGCGCATCGAATGCACTAGTGTAATCTCTTGGTCAAGACAAGTCAATCTGAGCCTTACACATCAACTTCTACCAATAGATTGTTCGGATCTATCTAAGTTGTGAAACACGCACTCGTATACAAGGAACTGTTAACGTGATCTTCTGTGATCTGGTATCACCACGTTAACTACAATGTAACGCTTGCTACGAACGGTTTGCAATAAATATATATAACATTCAATCATATTTAAAGCAACAATGATAAACAATTTATTTCAGTAAATAAGTGTTTAATACATAGGTTATACAAAGTAAAAACATACTTTCACGTATAACCCCAACACGTACTTATTACCACATTTTGATCTTCGGGACCATAGAACATACACCCTTTCGTTCCCATGGGATATCCTATAAACAGCCTTAGTTCCGAACGTGCATCCAACTTACCAGCTTCCTTGTCTAGCACGTATGCCGGACACCCCCAAATCCTGAGATGTTTTAGACTCGGCTTGCGCCTGGTCCACAACTCTTTAGGGGTTTTGGGAACTGATTTGGATGGCACCAGATTCAGAACATAAGCCGCTGTTTCCAAGGCATGACCCCAAAACGACTTGGGTAGATCTGAATAACTCATCATGGATCTGCCCATTTCTAAGAGTGTTCTGTTTCTTCGTTCTGCAACTCCCTTTTTTTGAGGGGTTCCGGGTGCAGTCAACTGGGAAACAATGCCCTCGTCTGACAGGTAGTTCAAAAACTCATCGCTGAGGTATTCGCCTCCACGATCAGATTGCAAAAACTTGATACTCTTTTCCTGATGCTTCTCCACTTCGGCTTTGAACTCTTTGAATTTATCAAAGGTTTTCGACTTGTGTTTCATGAGGAAAATGTACCCGAACCTTGAGTAGTCATCCGTGAAAGTCACGAAATACTCATAGCCACCTCTAGCTTGGTTGACATTGGACCACACACGTCAGTATGAACGATTTGCAACACTTCTGTGGCTCTATTCCCCTTGGCTCCAAATGCCCTCTTGGTCATCTTACCCTCCAAACATGATTCGCAGGTTGGAAGTGGTTCTAACTGTAGGTCCGACAGCGAACCATCTTTCACCAACCTTTGGATCCTATTTAGATTAATATGACCCTGTCTTAGATGCCATAGAAGTGTCTCGTTCAAGTTTTCTGAACGTTTTCTCTTATTGCATGAAACAGTCGATGTGTTATAAGATGCATTTTGTGAGTGGTGTGCACAGTTAATAGTATAGAGATTATTTCGCAAAATTCAATGACAGATAAACACATCGTTACGGTAAACAGTAACTTGTTTAGAAAAACGAACAGAACATCCATCATTAATAAGTTTAGCAACTGAAATAAGGTTTTTGCGAAAAACTGGAACATAGAGAACATTTTTAAAACTAAAAACTTGTCTTCAAAAGATAGGTGCACGTCTCCCACTGCTTCAGCTGCTACTCTCATAGCATCGCCCAGTGTGATGAGGACCTCACTTCCACTAAGTTGTCGGGTCAACTTGAACCCCTGTAACGTGAAACAAACATGATCAGTGGATCCCGTATCCATTACCCACGAATGAGTAGCATACGCCGCTAAACAAGTTTCAACAACTAGTGCGTGAGAATTACCTTTCTTTCCGTTCCACTTAGGATTGGAATAGGCAGGCCTCCATTGTCCCGAACCTCAGCACTCCGAATGTTTCCTCTTGCTTGAACTTTCACTTTTGAAGAATGTTGAGCCCACATGGTTTAATCTCTCTTTATCATCCTTCTTACCACCATTTGGCCTAGAAGGAAAAGAAGACCCTTTTGTGACCAAGTAACTTTTCTTGAGCTCCTCTTCCTCTTCAACCAATGTAAGAGCATTAACTAGATCATCCACAGTAAAATCTAGATCTTCCAGTAGGTACTCTAGATAGGGATGATCATAGCTCTTTGGCAGAGTACGGAGAATGAAATCAACCTTAGTTTTGAAATCACATTTTTCGCCGAGAATCTCAAGTTCCTCAAACAAAACCATAACCCTAAGAACGTCCTTCCTTGCAGTCGTTCCTTCTTCCATTTTTATTTTGGCCATTTCATGCCTTATGCTTTGGATCGCCATATGGGCCGGATGTGTGAACATCGCTTCGAGATTTCACATGATGTCTGCAGCCGATTCATTTCTTTGATGAAGGCGTTTCAACAACTCTGTCATGTTTGTCAATATTGTATCCTTCACCAATTCATTAGTCAGCTCCCATTCACTATGTTCCATCTCGTCACATATACCAGCATCCTCAGCTGGTTTTTCGGGTTTTGGTGTGTCAAGCACCCATTTGGATCCTTGTGCAGTTAGGACAATCATAAGTTTACGTTTCCAAACAACATAGTTTTCACCAGTCAATTGATGGTCTTTAAGTATAGAATACAGTGGATTAAAAGGTTGCGACATGCTGAACTGAAATAAATAACAATTTGTGTAAGCACAAAATTATCACACAATTCGATCACATTGTTCATATCAAAATCTCAAAACAATATGAACATGCATCAGCCGACATCTCAAAACAGTTTAAATAGGTCACGTTGGGTGATCTGTCTATTTAAACACATTCAAGCAGGTTAC
The DNA here is from genome assembly GCA_037126765.1 of Stenogyne calaminthoides. NCBI lineage: Eukaryota > Viridiplantae > Streptophyta > Magnoliopsida > Lamiales > Lamiaceae > Stenogyne > Stenogyne calaminthoides. The sequence continues at coordinate 1,034,787 of JBBCBC010000012.1, forward strand.
AAACAAGAACAGTTACAAACCTTTAATTCATAATTAATAGTCGGCTCCCACTTGACCAATATAAAATTGACAGGGACTTCGGATAAGTATATGCATATCAATTTTATACCTAAGTAATAACCATGATTAAATATAGAATTATTACTTCACTTTGTACGAGCCTCGTTGGGAGGGTCATCGTCGCCACTAATAATAATTCACAATCATCCTTTCGGGAATTTATTCATGTGAAATCCATCTTTTGTCCGTTCCGTTGGGGAAATTTCTCCAAAAGAATTCACAAATAAATAAATCATGGAGGTCAATTTGACGTAATTTTATTATCCGGAATAAAATTTATCAACAATACATACTTAGTAATTTTCTAAAGTGAGATTTTCTTTTAAACAATTCAAAATCATGCAAACACATTTAACAAATAAAATTGCACGAATTTAAAACAAGCATCAAGATTAAATAAATCACGTTGGGCACATATATCCAACTGTCATGGTTTAAATTCCAAATCTTGATCTTGAGAAATCGTCCCTTCTTTTGCTTTCATTGTTCGTCTCGAAAAGCTCCCACTGAATCCGTAACAATTCTTTAAAACGTCCTCTGTTTTGGGTTGGGACGACGTCCAAAAAACGAGTAGCTCACGACCCGGAACCGAGTTGCATGCGCCTAGGCGCACGCCCCGGTCTGGATCAGCCATCCCTCCCCGTCGCCCACGGCCTTGAGCACGCAAATGGCATCGCCTGGACATGTCCGCATGTGCCCATGTGCAGGCCCGTCCGGGGTCCCTCGCCTACGCGTCGCCCATGCAGCCCATGCACACGTCCGGGGCGCGCCATGCGCACGTCACATGCGCCGCCCATGCTCGACATCCAACCGCCCCGTACGCGTCCCGCCTAGCGGTGCGCGCGGTCGTTAGGCATTCCGCCTAGCCTGCGTGCTCCGCCTTGGCTCGCGTACGTCCGGGCACATGGGCGTCCGTCTTTAATTCTCCGTTTCCGTCTTCGTTCACGATCCGGTTATAATTTATTTAGGAAAAATAAATAAACCTAGATCTAGACTAGTCTATTACATTGATCAAATCAAACAAATCCTAATCTACTCGTGGATTTTCTCAAGAGGCAAAACGAATCCGAACGAATCGAATTAAAAACCAACAATTTATTTGCATGTAAATAAGCACATTAAAATACCATGACAATTGGATACCTGCAAAACAGATCTAACAGTTCTACTATCCAATTTCAATTTTAATGAACAACAATTTAAATTACAGTTTAAAAGATCAGAGCCTGAACCGGGGCTCTGATACCAGTTGTTGGGATAACATATGCTAGGATCTATCGGGATGACCTCATAAACACAAATTTAAAATTAACAATTATTACTAGCATGAATTTACCTAAGTGAATTCAAATAATAATTCATCCAACAACAACATGCAAATAATATTCACGTAAAAGATCCTAGCATGGGGAATTTCTAGGAGTTTACGTAAACGTACCCGTTGGATAGACGATCTGAGACAGACAAGATCAAGTATCTGGATACCCACCAAAAGTCCTTCTCAAGTATTCCCAAGTCCTCGTCCAATAACCCCGGTGGAAGGTCATCCAATGAACGATTTATAAAACAAGAAAAATAAAAATATTGTTGCACCACCTTTGTGGATTTCTAATATTTCCAAAACATGGAACACTAGTTGGGAATGAGAGACTCATCCCCTGTTTATAAGATGAGGGGGTTCAAAATTTTTGGGCATAATTGGGGCTACGAAAGATCTTTTCTTGATCTCCAAGAAATCTTGAATATATCCAATATATTCTTCTTTCCATGTGTATTTTTCCACAAAAAATCTCACACCCTTTATTTGCTTATATTTTCGAAAATTACTAGAAGGATTTTCAAGATTGGAACATTCTTGAATTTATGAGATATTCTTGTATTCCAAGAATACATATCTTCCATAAAATCTTTCCAAGAAAATCAAAAAAAATCTTTCTTCCCTTTCTTATACATAATTTTCGAAAAATACCTATTAAAGAAGCCAAGTGGGAGTTTTCTTGAATTTATGGGATAATCTTGTATTCCAAGAATACATTATCTCCTTTCCATAAAATCTTTTCAAGAAAAATCTTCTCCCTATTTTCTTTAATTATTTTCGAAAAAAATTGAGGAAATATTGCAACAATAAATTTATTTTATTTTAAGCACCTTTTATTTATTGGACTTTAATTGGGCTACTTGAGGGGCCTTTAGGAGAATTAAGATGGATCTTCCAATGGACTTCTGAATTCCAATATTGAGCCACAATATAACTCAGCCCATTAATACCACTATATAATTAATATTGCACTATCCAATCTTAACCCATATTACGGTAATATGACTCCCAATTATTATTTCCCGTATTTAAGATTATTTAGTACATTAATTAATTAAGCCACTGAAAAGCTTTATATTAATTAATATCTTTATCCTTGGAGTGAGAAAAAAAGACAATGTAATTTTATAGAAATAAGTGTGTAAGTCTATTGTAGGGAGAGATGAGTATTTGAATGTTATATACGGATGGACAAGGGAAAATAAGATGGAAAAGTGGATGGGCCATCCGGACGGGGAATGGCTCCATCCATTTCCAAACACGCCCTAAGTGTTATAAAAGACCACAATTATTTGCACCGATCGAATTAGTAAGTACACCTACCAGATTAGAACACCTCTACTAAGATTAGTACACACTCTCTTAAAATTCTAAATTTATCCTTCTTCAATAACCCTTATTTTCTTTCTCCTTCACCTTCCTGACTTTCTTCTTCCCCGCTGCACCCATGGGCGGACTTACTTAGAGGCAAGACATGACAAATGCCTTGACTCAATTTTTTTTACAATGTATTATATATATTTTTATTTTTTAAAATTTTAAATATATTTTTTAAAATCAGTAAATACTGAGTAGTAATTAATATTAAGATAAAGTATGTTATTTTCAATTCAATCAATTTAGTCTCCTACTACTATTATTATCAAGCTCATGATTTGTTTGTCCATATGTCTGATGAAGCTCACCCATATAAAAAAATTCTAATTTTGATGGTTATTATATGAAATTTGGATTTGATTTTACTTTAGCAGTGGTAATAGACTATATTTGATCAAAATTATTTTTATTTGATGCTACTGTATACCACTATTCACTCATAAATATTGAATTCATATGACTTCACACTCATATAATATGCTTCGCCATTCGCTAAGTTTGAAGAAATAAAACTTTTGTATTTAGAACTGTTAAAATTATTTTCACATTCATATGATATGCAATAAAAAAATTCTAATTCTTGTGGTTATTATATGAAATTTGGTTTTTGTTTTAATTTAGTAATGGTGATAGACCATATCTAAACAATTCTTTTTTCATATGCTGCTATTGTATACAATTATTCACTCATAATTATTGAGTTCATATGATGCATCATCATTAATTAAATTTGAAGAAATAATTTTTTTCAGAACTGTTAAAATTATTTTAGAATTCTTATGACATGCACGGGAAAGCAAAATTTTTAATGTTTGTGCCTTGGCTGGAAAAAAAATAATGTGTCCGCCCCTGGCTACACCCCCTCTCTTTCTTCTTCCCCAGCGCTCCCACTAGCTGCCCGCCCTTCCCCCGTGCCTCACCATCCCGAAGACGCCACCAGCCATTGTTCTGCCCTCGACGCTTGGAAACACGCTTCATTCCATTTTCCCATTTTTTTCACTTTAATTAAAGTATTTATTCGACTGTAAAGCTTTGAAACATGTTTGTCTGTCATTCATCTTCTTTTTTACAAATCTGAAATCGGTTAATTTCGTGATTTTTTTTTTCGAATCTTTTTACTGTATAAATTTTTTTTCTGAAATATTTGATTTTTTCAGAATATGTGTTCGATTTTTTTTTTTTAATTTTGGGTTTTTTTTTCACATTTTCACATATTTTTCCCCAATTATTGGGTTTTTTTTTGTTACTTTTTTTTAATAGAAAAATTCGAACAGGTGGGAAAATCATATGAATTGCCTTTGTTGGTGAGTGTATTAAATAAGATTTAAATTTGTTTAAATTTAAAAAGGGCAATATTTATTTTCAATCTAATCTATTTAAAAGAAAAAGATGAGTGGGAGGTGCACTTCTTAAGTGTTAATAGTAGTGGCCGTTATAAAATGTCAAGTAAATGGGCTCTTAATTCTGGAGCAATCCAGTTGTCCGTCAGCCCATTCATCCGCCGTAGCCCAATTAATTAATTAATTGTCTCTGCGATTGCCCCTCCTCCTATTCCTAATCTCTCCTCCGCAATCAAAGTATCGAAACCCTAATATTCCTTCTTCACCTAATCAATCAATATCCATGGAAATTGAAAGTAGGAAACGATCTGATGATACCAACGTGGTTCAACCGCCGGCCCATAAAAAGCCTCGACAATCGTATTCCTGGGAAGGTAAGTCGTCTAAAGTATGTATTCCATTGTTTTGCTATGGGCGTACGATACATGATCGTGAATGCAATATTTGTGTTGTCGATTTATCTGCTTCTGAGGAGGAAACTGATGACTTTTCTCGTAGTCCTCCAACTTTTAAAATAAAATATGTACCGGATGCTAATGGTCTGAGGGAACCTGGTAGTTTGAGGGAAGGATTCTGTGCATTGGGAAATAGAGTTTATATCTTTGAGAGCTGCATCTATAACGAAAACAAAGCTGTATATTACATTGATATATCAAACCCCCTTGAGTTTGCCTCTCAAACTCTGTTAATTACTGATCTCCCAAAGATTGGGGAAATGCGCTCTGCAAAATATAACCCCAATGTTGTTGTTGTCCCTAATACTTCTAAAATTTTGGTATTTCCTGATGAGGTCGTTCGTAAAGGTATTCCCATGACTGATATCATTGGTGGGTTTGAGTTATTTGATACTGTCGACGGTTCCTCACGTGAACTACCTTCAATACAACTCCCGGCACCTATTAGAGGCTGCCATATTGAAGCATATGGTTTCATCGACACCCATAGGCTGTCGGTCCAAATCCTTGTGGGGCAGATTTATGTTCTTGATCTGGATTCGCAGGACAAGGGTTGGGTACTCACAGCTAACCCATTGTGGCTTGATCATTTTGCTGCAGACTCTCGTACCAATTCTACCTCTTTTGATGTCGTCGAGAGTCGATTCTGTTTCCGAACTTGTGGTGGAATTCGTGATCTTCATGTTCAAGTTGGAGTTGGGAAGGAGGTGGAGGAGCATGACCCTTATTATCCATGGGTACATGAACCTGATTATCTATGGGTACTATCGAAAGTTATACCTGATATAAATGATCCAGAACGTTTCTTCACACTCCTGAATCACGATGAGCAGGCGGGAGAATCTTGCTTCTGTAGATTAGCAGTGGAGACATCTGAACGTGAATGCCCAAAGAAATCAATCCGCATGCAATTTGATGTCGCCGTTCTTGATCTTAAACGCTACAAACAAGAGCTGGAGCTGCCTGGAAACTCAACTACGGACTGCTCAAGATCTGTCAAGTCTCTCCGCTACACGTTAAACCTGCCAGGAGCTGAATACAAAGTGTTTACCAATCGTACTTTCTTTTCCTTTTGAACAAGACGGGGCACAAGACATTTTAACCAAAGCCAGAATGCAACTTCTTATTTATTATCTTTCCCATTTGACCACTTAGTTCTTGTCTTGTACTGCTACTCTAGTACTACTTCTTTTGTGCCATGTAATGGTTTATGGTTCTGACATGAATTCGTGGTCATGTATGTTTTTTCCGTCTTTTTGTAATTCTTGCAAAATATTGTTTACTCTTTCTGAAAATTAATGTGCATCACGAATGATTTAGTATGCATACTATGAAATGGTTGAAAGAAATTAAAGAATACCCGAACAAGTGAATAGACTTTTCACATTGTTGGCATGATTCATGTCTGCTGGTGTAGTAGTGTATACTCAGTCTGTTCTTCCCAATCTAATTTGGCAATTCTGTTGTCGTACCATATATATATATGCTTTTATGGTTAATCTTTTTGCAGTTGATATTAATTTTCTTTGATTTGGTTATATTTAATATTTTAGTACTAGGCGGCCAAGGTTTTCTGTTCAGGATATGTTACTGTTGTCTTATATTTGTAGTTACCATCTCCTTATTGGTGTAAGTATAGTGCAAGTGGTCTAAAGTTATATGAGTTGTTGAGGAATAATTTAATGTATAATCATTGTTTGATGTTGTTGCTCTGTATTGAGCAGCTATTAGAACTACACCTGGAAAAAAAAGGGGCAAATGTCTGTTTTATCTCCATGAAGAGCAATTCATGAAATCTGTCTTTTGAAATGATGTCAAAAAAAGAAATGCTGAGTACATTGGAATTCCACTTATATCAGGAATCGATGAGTATAGGTGGTGATATTAAAATAAAATGAAAAAAATTAACGAATAGTGAAAACTTGATATAACTAGAAGACCTCGACAGAAAATGAGTAGTGGCTGCCCCATTAGGATTTCACTATCTTGTGCTGCTACTCTCCACCCTTCCAAATTTCAGCGGAATTTCTCTCATCTTCTCTGGCTCTCACAAGCACACCAGTCTTCGGCCGCCCAAAGCCGCTAAAGGTAAGTTTCAGCACCTATCTTTAATCATTGTAAAAATAGAATTAGTACTTCATCTTTTGATGGTGTATACTGATTGTAGTGAGTTAAGTCATAGGTGCTGAATAAAGATGAGAGGTTTATCGATGGGGAAGTAAGCATTGGGGATGCAGTAGTTTTGAGCTCCAACACAATAGCAGCTATTGTGACTTCATTGGGTGGGCCACCTTGTGCCGTGGGTTTATCTGGTCCTTCAGCTGTGCCTATTGCTGCCAAAGTTTTTCGATTAGATTCTAGAAAGAGCAGAAAGGACTGTAATTGGTGGCTTAATAGCCATGTTGTTGAGTATGGTGAGGTGTTGGATTCGTGTGGCAATGTCATTGATGAGGTACTTGTGAGCTCATTGTTTAAATCTGATAAACAAATATATTCATTCAGATGTTGGGCTTGTTTGAGTTAATTGCCTTTTGATAAATTCACATATTTTGCTTTTAAAGAAATGACATGTGGAGATTTTTATTTTCAACAAGGTTTTGGTGGTTCGATGTTGGCCCCAAATCTTACACTCGTGAGGATGTGATTGAGCTTCAGTGTCATGGAAGTGAAGTTTTTCTTCGCCATGTGTTAGGGGCTTGCCTAGATGCCAGGTCCTTCTTTCTTTATTTTAGATTGGCTTATTTGCACATACAATCATAACCTTTTCGTCAATTGCAATCTAATTTTTTTTTTTCCTTCAATCTTCATAAACAGAACCTCTCAATTTTTATTTTTTTGCAGTTCGAACTAATGGAGAGATTCGCTCCTATCCGGTTATGATGATTATTTTTTTGTTCCGAACCAATCTAAATATGTTAATACAATTAATTATTCGTTGCTAGGTAGGTGAAACATCATTCCCGAGCAGGAGCGAATCTGCCCGTTGGTTCAAATTGTAAAAAAAAAATTCTACGAGGTTTTGTTTACGAAAATTTAAATTTTAGATTAGATTGCAACCTGCGTAAATGTTGTGATTTTATCTGCAATTAAACATTTTAGATTTATTAAGAACACTATGACTTTACTTAGTTGACTTGTAATTTAGTTTGTAGTCCAATAGATAGATTCATTATGTCAAATGTAATTATTTGAAGATGGTACACTAGTTGTGGAAGCTTAATGGTGGTATGTCTCTTCAATCCCTCAGGTGAATTCACTCTAAATGGGCGTCTAGATCTCTCCCAAGCTGAGAATGTAAGAAAACTCGTGTCAGCCAAATCAGCAGCTGCTGCAAATGCTGCATTGGCAGGAATACAGGTGAGCTTGAGCTAATTTTACATTTAATTCGATCTCTGTGTTTTGATTGAAAAATCTTTTACATTAGAGTTATGCAACTTGTCACAGTTGGCAGAATTTATAATTTTGTTTCACTGTGATAGGGAGGCTTTTCTTCTATGGTGAAATCTTTAAAACATCAGGGCATTGAGTTACATACAGAGATTGAAGCTCGTCTAGATTTTGATGATGAGATGCCACCCCTTCACTGCAATCCAGTTATTGATAAGATACACACGATGTTGCAAGAAGTGAATAATGCTTTGGAAACTGCCAATTATGACAAAGCTTTTACAGTCTGGAGTGCAGGTATTTTTTGGAAAGAAATATTTCAAAAAAAAGGAGACTTTTTTGCATTCCAAAACTGATACAATTTAAATATACACTGATACTATTTATTCGGTTTTACTCTTTCTGAGCATACACCTTTCCTTTTATCTTCATAGTTGAAATTTTGAACCTAAGATGGCATACACTTCCCCTCAAAAAATTTGCACTACAGATAATAATAATGGTGTCATCGTGTTCATTCTTGTACTTTTATATTCCCTAACCATCTGTTGTAACCTTGCCATTCTCTGTTCAGGTTGCTATAGTTGGCCAACCAAATGTTGGAAAATCAAGCCTTCTTAATGCATGGAGCAAAAGTATGTTTCAGAAGCTTATTTACCAAATTGAATCTTTTTTCAATCTCATTTCTGCTAATTGTTCTCGTATATACATTTTAGCATAGAGTGAGAGAGCAATTGATACCAATATTGTTGGCACAACTCGTGATATAGTTGAAGATAATATTTTTGTTGGGGGAATTCCCGTCACTCTTCCTGATACAGCAGGCATCAGGGATACTGATGATGATGTTGAAAAAATCGGTCAAGTCCTTCTCTATCTTATCCTGAGTAAATTGCAAAATTAGGTCCCATGTAATTGGGTGTTGGCAATTTTGGCCCCATACGAATCAATTTTTCAATTAAGTCCAATAACTATAAAAATGATGCAAAGTTTAGTCCTATATTTACAAGGTTTCTGGATTTTTGCATGCGCTGCTTATGTGAGCTGCCGGAATATCGTGTTGCAACCGAAATAATGACTTGGCTAATGAGATCTCAACTAATTAATTTTAATTTAAAAAAATAACCAATTAATGTTAATCCTAAAACAAACAAACAAAAAATTCAATATAGGACTATAATTGCAGCATTTTATAAATCAGGACTTAATTGAAAAAAAATACTTGATGAGACTAAAATCGCTAACACTCAATGGATATGAGAGTGGTTATCAATGCTCCATGCTATTTCTGTTATCAATCTAACTGGTTTGCATTTGCTTTATTCTCTGAAGCTGATGTTGTTGTCGTGACTGTAAGCACAGCCAAGGGGTGGACTTGAGAGGACGACAGACTTGTAGACAGAATTCAAAGCAATAAGGTTTTGTTTGTGTGTAGAGATTCATTTGGTTTTGTGTGAAAGAGACGAGCAGAGTTATAATGCGTTTTGTTTTGTTTTGTTTTACTCCAGATTGCTACTTCATCGACTTCTCCAGTGGTGAACAAAATAGATTGTGCTTCGTCTTGCTGTGATTGGGTTGAAACACTTTCGAGATCTTTCAACAAGCACGTTTATACCTCAGGGATCTCTGATTTGGAATCTAAGATTCCTGCAGGTGGGGGTAGCAAATGGACTGTGATCCAGGTGACTATTCTTTCATGATTTTGTTTGTGTATGTTTTTTACTTGTATTTTTTCTGAATATTGTGGTGCTTATCAGCTGGTTCGAATGAGTGAGGCTTTGGTGAGGTCGGAGTCATCGAAATTCCTCTAGACTTTTGGACAATTGACCTCAGAGAATCTGCCTTGGCTTTAGGATAAATAAGCGGAGAAGACATTTCCGACCAACATATTTGGCAAATAGTTGGAAAACCCTACTATCAGACTCGAGGTTAGATAGTTAGAAGAATGAAGTAAGGCAATGTGTTGTCTGAAAACACCACAATTTAGTGAATTTCTCTAGTTGGGCTAGAGAGAGTGGACGTAGAAGTGTTTACTCCGAACCACTATAAATTCATGTGTCACTTTACTTGCTTTTTATTTATCCTGTGTTATTGTGCTTAGTCAACTCATCTCTCACTATAGAACATATTTTTAAACTGCATAAGTTTTGAACAGACGACCTCAAGTCACCTGATCTTGCAAAGTGTTTTCAAGCCAAAAGGTTTTCTACACGAGTTTACCTAGTAACTTCACTCTGTTTTAATCTTTCTTACTCTCAATGGACAATACCAAGCTAGGACATTTAGTGCACTAATGCTAAGGTGAACGTAATGCACAATTTGCCCTTCATGGGGTATTTAATTTGAACTAAGCCCACAACCCCCTTGAGCCGCCTATCAATGGATGCCATAACTTGGGGACTAAGATACAATCTAATCTTATGTTAATTACGACTATGTATTTTCCTAATTCTTCTGAGACATCACATCTTTTAGATGAGATCTTCCCTGATTTCCTTAATTGATTCTGGATAGTGAGGAACCTGTGCGGATGACAGCTGCTAAGGCTCGCCCACAGGGACCTGCAACCACTTCATCCGAAGTCGCTGGCTCGGATCCCTGCTCACTCGGATAGCCGTAACCGCTGGCCAAACCAAGCGTCAATCCGTCCACAAGCTACTCGCAGGCCTCAACTTTACCCCATCTCTTTCATATGTAACCCGGGAACAACACATACATATTTTATGTGAACTTATTTTTCAAAATAAGATGTAGGAAGCATTTTTGTAAACAAAATTGTTAGTTTGTCACCACACTTATTATATAATACTAACACTCTTCCGGAGTTTATACGTGTAAAAGTAAGAGATGCAAGTTTTCTCAAATTTCATTCAACAAGTTACATCATCTCATAAAAGACCGTTGGGAACATATTACTTTTAGTAATGTCACACGACTTACAAATGTGTTTTACCAACTATAAACATTCTCTAGAGGCTTTGAGATGGTGGGAACCATAAACTTTTTAACAAATATCCATGAGATCGTAATACCACTTTAAAATAAAAATAAAAATAAAAATACATAACCAGTCTAGGATGTGGCATTATGGGGTTCAAACATAAAAACCAGCATAACACTCATGTAAGGAATTTTTAGTCCTAACACGCATCTATGATTTTTTTGACCAATCCTTAAAAGAATATGTCAACAACCTTGGGGGCCAGATACAAACTCAAACCTATGCGATTAATGGAGATGAAGAGACGTTCAAAATCATCAAACCCGAAATCAAAGATATAATACGCTCCATGATTTCGTTCGTGCTATATATCCACTCCAAAAAATTGACATTCAGTGGGAAACTTAACTACTCTTCTCACTTTGGAATTTTGGAGGGTGTATTAAAATTTTGGAGGATTTCTTTCTCCCGTTCTACTCATCACAAGGACCGAATGGAAGATTTTAATCAGATTGGACGTATCATCAAGAACGATGTTCTACGTGGCACAGAAGATCCATTGCCAGAATGCTTGGGGGCATCTACTTGATATAATGGTCTCCAATTTCTCTGAACATTGGCATGCAAGTGATTATGTAGGAAAAGATGTGCTGACCCTTAGGGCGACTGTTGAAAAGTTTTTCCAAAGGCACATTTCTCTAATGTCAAGTGATGAGAGGTTGGGGTTCATCAGGAATTGTCATAACAAGGTTGATGGCATGAAACCGATTGCTTATAGGCGTTTCAAGGCTGCAGTATCGAGTATGGGGAATAACACCAATTGGGTGGATAAATTGGAACATAGTTTAAGTGTAGTGTATACTAGTATCTTTTACGGCATACTCAAGGCGGAGAGACAGGAAACATCTGTGACTGAGGCAGTAAACCTTGTACGTGAACTGGATATTCCTTTCTATCTTGATAGAGTACGAGAGAGATACACTGTTGTCAATCGAGGTACCTTTTCTGTGACCCGCGACATTCTAAGTGTGTGTAGAAATATTGTCACTCACTCTTATGGAGTCCTAAAGAAGTTAGAAGCAATTATACACATGAAGAAGTTGAGATTGATCAAAGAATACGATAATGAAGGCGTTTGGGGACACAACTCTTCTCCAAGAAGAGTTATTCAAGAGAGGCTTGTTACCGTACTTCATGTGATAGTTTGCTTGCAAGATATTTTCCTGATTCTTGTCCTCCATTGGGCTTGATTAAATTGTCGTATTTCTATCACATGATTTATCTTGAATTTAATGATTCAAACCTTAACAATTGAAGGATCTTAGAAACACAACAATTTAGTCAAGCCCCATGGAGGACAAGAACTAGGAAAATACCTTGCAAGCAAACTATTTCTGGAGAAGATTGGAGAAGAGTGTCCCCAAACGCTCTTCATTATCATGAAAGATCAATCTCAACTTCTTCATGTGTATAATTCTCTCTAACTTCTTTTAGGACTCCAAAAGAGTGAGTGACAGCATTTCTACACACACTTAGAATGTCGCGGTTCACAGAAAAGGTACCTCGATTGACAACAGTGTATCTCTGTCGTACTCTATCAAGATAGAGAGGAATATCCAATCCAAATACAAGGCTTACTGCCTCAGTCACAGATGTTTCCGGTCTCTCCGCCTTGAGTATGTCGTAAAAGATACTAGTATACACTACACATAAACTATGTTCCAATCTATCCACCCAGTTGGTGTTATTCCCCATATTCGATACTGCAGTCATGAAACGCCCATAATCAATCGGGTTCATGCCATCAGCCTTGTTATGACAATTCATGATGAAACTCAACCTCTCTCCACTTGACATTAGAGAAATGTGCCTTTGGAAAAAGTTTTCAACAGTCACCGTAAGGGTCTCCACTTGATGTCCTACATACTCACTTGTATGCCAATGTTCAAAGAAATTGGAGGTCATTAATTCAAGTAGATGGTCCAAGTATTCTGGTAACGGATCTTCTGTGTCATGTAGAACATAGTTCTTGATAATACGTCCAATCTGATTAAAATCTTCAATTCGGTCCTTGTGACGAGTAGAACGGGAGCCTCCAAAATTTTAATACACCTCCAAAATTCCAAAGTGAGAAGAGTAGTCAAGTTTCCCACTGAATGTCAATTTTTTGGAGTGGATATATAGCACGAAACTTTAAATCAATATTATATCTCACCCCGGGTTTGATGATTTTGAACGTCTCTTAATATCCATTAATTTTATAGGTTCAAAATCGGTCCCAAGGTTGTTGACATATTCTTTTTAAAAAAAAAAAGGTAGTTTTAATTTAACACAATTTCCCCCAAAATGGACATTGAGGAACTTTGTGTGGAGGTAGTTTGGATGGTTAAGAGAGCCCATAGTTTCACCCTCGCCTTGTTGAAGATAAGTGAATCCAAATAATTACTTAGTTTTTGCTCTTATTCCCAATGAACATTATCTTACAAAGAGTATATTTAAAATATTCTCTCAAAATCATCCATTGGGAGATATGTAAACAAAAGGTAAAATTAAGGCATAATTAGGGCAAAATCGATTTTCATTAAAACTTATCTTTCATGGAAGACTCATGCCGTCAAGATTAAGACCATTTTGAAAGTATTTCTACTTTTAACCATCTTCTTTTCTTTATCTCCACACAAAGTTCCTTCAATGTCCAGATGAAGAAGATGCAAGGGGAACTTGTTTTTATTTAACGAAAATCTATGATTTTTTTTTTAACTTTTGTTTACAAAAAGAATATGTCAACAACCTTACAAAGGGGGGTGAGGATACAAACTCAAACCTATGCGATTAATGGAGATGAAGAGCTCGCTCAAAATCATCAAACCTCAAATCAAAGATATAACTTGTGTTGCTTAACGATCCATGATTTCCTTAAAAGAATTTCAACAACCTTGGGGGCCGATACAAACTCAAACCTATATATCAAACTCCAAAAAAATACTCCAAAAAAATTGACATCCATGAGGTATATATATCCATCCAAAAATTGGGAAACTTGACTACTCTTCTCACTTTGGAATTTTGGAGGGTGTATTAAAATTTTGGAGGATTTCTTTCTCCCGTTCTACTCGTCACAAGGACCGAATGGAAGATTTTAATCAGATTGGACGTATCATCAAGAAGGATGTTCTACGTGGCACAGAAGATCCATTGCCAGAATGCTTGGGGCATCTACTTAATATAATGGTCTCCAATTTCTCTGAACATTGGCATGCAAATGATTATGTAGGAAAAGATGTGCTGACCCTTAGGGCGACTGTTGAAAAGATTTTTTCATGGCCAAGAATACCCCCAACCACCGGCAATTTTCCATCCTTCAATTGTTGTTGGACGACATCTGGCAACAAATCCACACTTTGGCTCTGCAAATGAAACTCCATGAGAACGATGGATAGAATTTAATTGTAAACAGGTAAAAAGGTTAATATGGTCCAAAATCCATGTATCAGATGGGCTTCAAGAAATTTATTCTCAAGGCGACCAGCTAAATTTTTTAGAGTTGTGTTTCTGCCTCCTCAGAGACCTAAGCAGCATGCATTTTAGTCAAACTACATAACACGATGGCGTCGTCCAAATCTATTATCATGAAATAGAAAGAAAACAAACTCTTCTTCTAACTTGCCTAACAGTTCCCTAAATAAGAAAAATGTAAGGGGAAATTATTAAATTCAATTGTCAATCAAAATGCCACCTCCTAGCAGCAAATCCGTTCCTAGCACATGTTGCAAAAACCATAAATAACGTTTGTCAATCAAGCCATAACCAATTCCTTTCCTTTTCTTTTCATTGGTATTAATACATTCAGTTATTTCTCGATAAACAAATTTCATAGTATATATAATAAAATTTTGAAAAATGCAAGACAACTTACAACTAAAACGCTTCCTCCAATCACTCATTGATCCTACTTTATAAGTGATTCCATCATCCGGAGTTTTTGAAATGAAGTCTTCCTTCCGTGTCTGAAGCTTAGAGTCCACTTGGTATGCTTCAGTGTAGCGATACCGCTGCAACAGTTAAACGATACTGATAAGTGATCGGTAATTACTCTAGATACAGAACCAGGATAAATTCTGAGAAACATTAGCCGTGCAAAATAAATAATAAACTCCACCTATATTTCCAAAGCGAGAAAATTCTCTGGATAGAAAATATTGTTAGCGCGTTAGAAGGTAAGACTATTTAAATAATTTCTGGAAAACTCATTTTCTGTATGATTCTCAATCTCCTGATAGCTTCATAGAGAAGTTCGAGTCTGAGAAATATGCTGCCACTCACTTAGTTAAACTGCTTCAAATTCAGAATTTCTTGTGCTTCATGTGTCAAAGATAAAAACTTCTTCCATACCAAAAAACAAAAGGTCATGTTTCAAAAGATAAAATTAGTTATAAATTAAAATTTCTATAATGCCTTTATGTAAAAATATTCAAGAATCAAATAGGACAAGTCAAACTAACAACTACATGGAGGGGCAAAAGAGAGATTAGATGATTTACAAAAGGCTGTACCTTCATCTACTTGACTAAAAAGTAAAAACATGAACTTTTTGGGACGGAGGAGTAACAAACTAACATACTATGGATCAGGCTATGAGAATTCATGTGTGTGTCTGCATACAGACAATCTATTCTATAAAACTATTTTCTGGAAAAAACCAAGCCAAGCAAGACTCCCCATGTATAAATGGATTAATCATACGTTTCCTAGATCTACACTAACAAAATTAATAAAATTGCTGTAATACAGGTATCATCACCGATGGTTAAAGTGAGGAGAATAGGAAATAGCAGAAATGCTTAGAGAGACTCGCATCTAACGAGTTGTTGCCAATATGGTTAATATAGGTAAAGATATTATATTATTATAAAAACTTTTTTCTAATTGAGATAAGTTAGCAAATAAGCATGCATGGTAACTGTTGCCCAAAAACTTTTTCGAACTCGGTTCATGGAAATTTTATGGTGGAACTCGTTTTCACTGTTTAGTATATAAAGTGTCACTGCTTAGTGATTTTGAGAAGAATAACACATAAAAAAACAAGCATTTTTTAAATGGTGATACTTCATATGCTAAAAAGTGATACTTTGAAGAAGAGAGTTCAAAGTAACAGGATAGAAAACACGCATGGCAAGCTCTGACTAAGATTAATAAATAAATAAATAAATAAATAAAGCAAAATAAAGTACCTGTAGATAGTAAACCACAAGAAGACTTCCCATGATTGATGAAGGATCATCTATCGTGACATCAAACAAGCATTTATGGAGATGCTTCTCCTCATCTGAGTTCCAGGGAAACTCAATCATTCGATCTACTAACCTCTTTCGAATACAAAGACAGCAAATTT
The DNA here is from genome assembly GCA_037126765.1 of Stenogyne calaminthoides. Taxonomy (NCBI): domain Eukaryota; kingdom Viridiplantae; phylum Streptophyta; class Magnoliopsida; order Lamiales; family Lamiaceae; genus Stenogyne; species Stenogyne calaminthoides. The sequence continues at coordinate 1,051,057 of JBBCBC010000012.1, forward strand.
CAGTTACCAAAACCTCCAACCACATTACCCAATTGCTAAACTGTTCATCATCAGCAACTTTCACTTTCTTATCTCTGACTTTTGTACAAATCATTCTCTGATACATGAAGGCCTCAGTGAGAAGCCCACACTCTATTTGAACACAAACAGTAGTAACAGCTTCTCTAAGTGAATGTCCCCCACCTCGCCCCGAACACCTTAAAGTCATAAGGGCAGCATCGGGATTTTCTCTCTCTAAGAGCGTTTATGCAACTTTAGGGTGGAGAAAGAAACAGCGAAACCAAAAAAAGTAGTAAACATGGGCACTGAGTGAAGCAAAGTTACATGAGAAGTGATTATTGTCATCTCAACTGGATGAAAATGCTATAAATCATACAGAACAGAGATTCATAAAACTGGAACGACTTCTAAATTACCAAAATTCATGGCTTTCAAAGAAAAGGCTCTTTTCTGTTTAGAGGAAAATGAAATGGACATATTTGCTTCATTACTACTATAATTGACATATTCTATTCCGTTTCTTTGTTTTTTATGAGAAAAGGCAATCATATATTACAAAGCATTTCCCTAATATGCTAAATAACTCCAGTATACAGCTAAACATAGGGATAACAGGAAAATAAAAGTCAAATGGTCCATTGTAACACGCAGGTAAGTCCAAATTTGAATAAGCCAAATAATATATAACATCAACTGATTATTGCATATAGGACCCAAGACTAGAAACAACAGTAGGTGGTAAATAACAGAAGGTAGAAACGGATAAGAACGCTGTAAAACTAACTGAAACAAAAGCATTGTCTGAACAAACAATACACATTCCCTGACTACAATGTCAACATTTATGATGGTGTAGCATCAGCAAGTTTGTATAGCACACAGTTGCATATCTATCTCAAAAAAAGAGAGTAACTGCAATTCATATTAAAAAGAGTTGAAGATAATAGTCTACCTTCAGAGCTTCATCAGTATTGTCATCCAATAGATAAAAAGGCGAAGCGATTCCAGCAAAGAGTGCCTCGTTATACTGAATGTGACAGCAAAGTCATCAACAATATTTTTACAGTGATCATCAGGGATTGTCCAGTGTCGATCAAAAAGAAAATACAGGAACTGTCCCAAAGGTTAAGGAAAGATAAAATGTAAAGATATTATTAAATAATAGGTATCAGAAATAAACATCAGTCCAAAAACACAGTTGTTTCCAGATTAGATTAGGATACAACAGCTTGTTTGGCAACCACCAAATCAGAATTTCCTTGGAGAAAAAGCAAGTCAACAGCAGCTCGGAGATTTTCAAAAGGGTAGCATCCCAAAATTCCCGTTAACCTAACCACCTGCTCGCAATGATGTTATTGGTAATTCCCCATCATCATTGCGAGCATATTCTTGCTCTGTATCAAGATATGAAAGTGCATCTTCAATAAACAGGCTAGACGCACTTTGTCCACTAGATCCAAATATCAGGCCATGCTCGCAGAATTGCTGCCTGTTTCCTTTCACGGAAAGATGTGCTCCATGATGCAGAATCAGAAAACCTAGATCGCACTTTTAGCAAAAATTGATGTCTAATGCACCAAATCATGATCTCCAAGTGCTGTGAATACACCCCCCAAAAAAATTAATTGAACTTAGTTAGGGACGTAGCCAATGAAGATCAACCTCCAACACTAAACAAGTTAAATTGACAGATCCACCATCTAGACATATTAGAAGGTTCGGATACAGTCCTAAATATATGGCATATTTTAGGATTGCAATGAATAAAATTCCAAAGTAACTCGGAAGAAAAAAAGGTTTAAATAGGATTTTACCCTGCTATACGGCAAATCTCTTTAAATGGTCATAATAGTGTGATAGCTTAATGGCAAGAGATATATGAAATAAATAGAAATAGTATTGAATGTGTTGACCTGTTTTGTCTTCAGTGTACTCTCCTGAAGACGATTCAGGTACAGAACCATTGCAGACATAGAGCCTCTTAATGAAGATTCCAATACTTCAAGAACATTGGATATACCCATTAACTTTGAGGAAGTTTTCGGAAGGGAACTTAACTCATTTCCATCTCTAATACCGTAAGGCTATCTAATAAAGTTGTCAAGGTTTACAGAATCATGCATTCCTCAGTAAAAGATTTATGAAATAAACAACTTTAGGATACATGTTGCCTGCAGTGCGCTCAAAATACTCTTGAACGTCTTTCTGCACCAATCTATGACAACCTTCTCATCAAGCAAGAATGCAATAACTGGATCACTTGATACAGCACTTTCACCCATGCATACATCAGTAACATCTGTATGCTTTATATTAAGGAAAAATAAAGTAATCGGAAAACGTAATTTAAATAAGACTGATAAAGATAATCACGACACTAATTTAAATCCAACTCTCAAATAAGAAGTAGCCACTCGATACACCTCAAAGTTTCATAGTCACAATAAGAAGAAACATGGAAAAGCCTTTTCCAACTAGCCCCTAAAGATATTACTAGTTCTAAGAAATATTATGCCAATGTGAAACTGTAAACAACTGAAAAACACTTCCTAAAGAAAATTTAGGATGAATCTTTTGTTCCTTAATCTTGAAAACAAAAGCAGCAGGGAGTCCATCTGATGAAAGAGTATAAACATATCGTAAAATAAGAATAAATCCTAGGCATTTTTTCCAACCTAAAGAAACATAGAACAATATAAGGATACAATGGAAAATTAGAGAAACCAAGTTATTCTCCAAAGCCACATCGAAAAGACAATACAGCCGATGAACATCACCATTCAGCTGATTTTCATCATCTTTCTTGTCTTTCAATCTGTCATCATACTTCTTCGAAATAAGAACCGCCTCAATACACTGATAAAAAAAAAAGGCAAGCGGGGTTCATTTCCCCCCCTTTGGAAGGTCAATTCTACATATGGGGCAAACATCACATCTTTGACAACATTCATCGCACAATGAAGCATGACCACAGGAGATTAGAACCCATTGAACCAAACAGTCCGCCAAAGTGAGAAAGAAAAAAAAAAAAAAATGTCTTTATAAACTAAACTTTCTCATCCCATATTTGACTAAATAAGTTTTCAGGGACAACTGTAGCAATCTGAACAGATGGTTAGGGAATATATAAGTACAAGAATGAACACAATGACGCCATTATTATTATTTGTAGTGCAAATTTTTTGAGGGAAAGCATATGCCATCTCAGGTTCAAAATTTCAACTATGAAGATAAAAGGAAAGGTGTATGCTCAGAAAGAGTAAAAGCGAATAAATAGTATCAGTGTATATTTAAATTGTATCAGTTCTGGTGTGCAAAAGAGTCGCCTTTTTTTTTAAATATTTCTTTCCAAAAAATACCTGCACTCCAGTCTGTAAAAGCTTGTCATAATTGGCAGTTTCCAAAGCATTATTCACTTCTTGCAACATTGTGTGTATCTTATCAATAACTAGATTGCAGTCAAGGGTGGCATCTCATCATCAAAATCTAGACAAGCTTCAATCTCTGTAAGTAACTCAATGCACTGAGCTCTTAAAGATTTCACCATAGAAGAAAAGCCTCCCTATCATAGTGAAACAAAATTATAAATTCTGCCAACTGTGACAAGTTGCATAACTCTAATGTAACAAGGTGGATGGAAATGTGCAGCAGAAGATAATTAACTGTATAAGAACTAAGGATATTGCATCGAATTAAAATCTATGCCTACAGTTTAGGTATATATCTCTAAAATGAGACTTGTTGAAGAAGTTAAAAACTCAGTGTAGGATTTGTTTTGTCATAGAGCATAATACATAGTATATAATAGCGACAATAATTCAAAGTTTTCTTCATTGTTTTATATTAGGCAACAATAATTCAAAGTTCAATTTCAAATAATATAAGTTTTTTGAATGGTGAAAAAGACATATCACAGTTCAAAGAAACCAGATGAAGAAGTATGGGCTAGGCAGATATCATAATTTAGGTGTGTGTATATATATATATATATATATATATATATATATATATATATATATATATATCAAATGACATGAGAAAAGGTCAGAGCTAACACAAGGATATTTGAATCAACAAACATTGTGTATTACCTAGAATCTAAACATATGGGACTACTGGTCTAGCTTAATACATCCATCATAATATATGGTACGGCAACATAATGGCCAAATGAGATTGGGAAGAACAGACTGAGTATAAGCTACTACACCAGCAGACATGAATCATGCCAACAATGTCAAAAGTCTATTCTATTGTTCAGGAATTCTTTAATTTCTTTCAACCATTCCATAGTATACATGCTAAATCATTTGTGATGCACATTAATTTTCAGAAAGCGTAAACTATATTTTGCATGAATTACAAAAGGCTGGAAAAAACATACATGACCACGAATTCATATCAAAACCATAAACCATTATATGGCACAAAAGAAGTAATACTAGAGTAGCAGTACAAGACAAGAACTAAGTGGTCAAATGGGAAAGAAAATAAGAAGGTGCATTCTGGCTTTGGTTAAAATGTCTTGTGCCCCGTCTTGTTCAAAAGGAAAAAAAGTACGATGGGGAAACACTTTGTATTCAGCTCCTTGCAGGTTTAAGGAGTAGCGGAGAGACTTGACAGATCGTGTATAGTCCTTAATTGATTTTCCAGGTAGCTCCAGCTCTTGTTTGTATAGTTTAAGATCAAGAACGGCAACATCAAATTGCATGCGGACTGATTTCTTTGGGCGTTGACATGCCTCCACTGTTAATCTGCAGATGCAAAATTCTCCGGCCTGCTCATCGTGATTCAGGAGTTTCAAGAAATATTCTGTAATATGCATATCAGGTATATCTTCCGATAGTACCCATAGATAAGAATTGTCATACTCCTTCCCAACTTGAAGATCACGAATTCCACCACAAGTTCGGAAACAGAATCGACTCTCAACGACTTCAAAAGAGGTAGAATTAGTACGAGAACTTGCAGCAAAACGATCAACCCACGATGTGTTAGCTGTGAGTACCCAACCCTTGTCCAGCGAATCCAGATCAAGAACATAAATCTCCCCGTCAAGGATTTGGACCAACAGCCTATGGGTGTCGATGAAACCATATGCTTCAATATGGCAGCCTCTAATAGGTATTGTGACGTCTATTGAAGGTAGTTCAAGAAAGGAACCGTCCACAGTATCAAATAACTCAAACCCACCAATGATATTAGACATCTTAAAACCTTTACCTTTATGTTTATGAAAGAGATCAGTAGGAAACACCAAAATTTTAGAAGTATTAGGGACAACAACAGCAGCAGGGTTGTATTTTGAAGAGAGCATTTCCCCAATCTTTGGGAGATTACTACTTAACAGAGTTTGAGAGACAAACTGGGTGTCTAGTGCGGGGGATATATCAATGGAATATACAACTTTTTTCTCCTTAAAGACGCAGCTCTCAAAGATATAAAGTCTATTTCCCAATGCACAGAATCCTTCCCTCACATCACCAGATTCCGTCACACCATCAGCAGCATCCAGTACATATTTTATTTTAAAAGATGGATCGAGACTGGGAGAAAAGTCATGAGTTTCCTCAGATAAATCGACAACACAAATATTGCATTCACGATCATGTATCGTACGCCCATAGCAATACAATGGAATACATACTTTAGACGACTTACCTTCCCAGGAATACGATTGTCGAGGCATTTTATGGGCCGGCGGTTGAACCACGGTGGTATCATCAGATCGTTTCCTATTTTCAATTTCATCGATATTGATAGCAGCGATTTGGTGAAGAAGGAATATTAGGGTATGTTTGTTTTGAGACTACTCTGGAGGATTTTGGACTTTACAATTCCACATACCTATTTAATACAATACTAAATTCAGGATTTTAAAATCCAATTTAAAACATAATTTAAACCCTACTTCTGCACTTATTCCCCCATTAATAATAATATTATCATTTTTACACAATTTTCAATATAATACTCTATCATTCAATCATTACAATAATACAAATCAATCAACTTTTTTATAATCATATATAATCACACTCTATAAAATCTCAAAACAAACATACAATTTCACTATTCATTAAGATTTTAAAATCCTAGATTTCAAAGTCCAAGATTTTTCCCGCCCACTATAAGCCTAAAACAAACATACCCTTAGGCTGCTTTAGTTTTGGGATTTAAACGTGCGGAGCAAGTCAAGGTTTTAAAATCTAGGGATTTAGAATACTTGATGAATAGTAAATATATGTGTTTGTTTTGAGATTTAAGTAGGGTGATATTTAACTTTATGTCAAATTAATATTTAATAATGATTGATATTTTATTGAGAAGAGTAATAAAGTGTATAAAGTGTGATGTATTTGAAAAAATAATAATAGAATTTATAGGTATTTGTAGGTATGGATGAAATGCGAGATTTAAAAACCAGACTCTAAATTCCAAACTCATATGAGATGGGGAGCGTAAAGTTCTAAGTCCATCCGTGTGAGTCCCAAAACAAACGCATCCTTAGGGTTTCGATATTTTGATTGCAGAGGAGAGATTAGAGCATTCCCAATGGGGAGAGGACAATTTGCCTCCAAATTTGCCTCTAACAATAAAATCACTCTCAATCATAACACTCAAATTTTAACACAAAGTGAATATTCTCTTGGAATATTCTTAATTTGATCAATTTATATTTAATTATATCTATTTAAATCTTTAAAAATTCCACACAATTAAAATATCATATATTTAATAAAAAAAATTAAAGCACAATGGAAGTGGTCTTGGAGAATACTAAATTCATGTTGTTCATGTTTAATTTATATTTTGTATGGGTAGTTATGGTTTTGTGTGTTCAAATTTAGCATGTTTGTATTTTTTTATTTAAAATTTGGTATTTCTTTATATTATGAAGTTTTATTATTGTATTATTGTATTTTGTAATTTAATATTTGATATTTTATTTAATGTTGCCTTATTATATTTCAATTAGTTACATTATATTTCTATTAAATCAATATATTATTTTATTCACTAAAAAACAAAAGACCTAATTAAAATTAAAGAAAAAAGAAAACAAAACAAAAAACCTAATTAACAAATAAAAAAAAGAAAAAAAAAAGAAATAAGAGTTGTCGGGTGAACAGTGTTTTGGCTAATTTGCCTAGCACTGTTCATCTCCATCAAATTTGCTTCTATAGTTATCTCCCCATTGAAAGGGTGTTTGGATGCAAATTTATCATTGTCTCCCCATTGGGGATGCTCTTAGGAATAGGAGAAGGGCAATCGCAGAGATAATTAATTAATTAATTGGGCTACGGCTGATGAATGGGCTGACGGACCAGTGGATGAATTGCTCCAGAATTAAGAGCCCATTTACTTAACATTTTATAACGGCCCACTCATCTTTTCCTTTTAAATAGATAAATACTAGAGCTTAGCCCCGCGAACCTCGAAGGGTTGAAAGAAAAAATTTATGTAAAATAAAAAATAATTTTTTTATTTTTTTGTTATTAAATTTTAATTTTCAAAATTATTTGTAATTTACAAAATATTAAAAATAAAAAATTAATCTAAATATATAAAAATTGAAATTAATTTTTTGTACTCGATGACTCGATTAAAAAATTAATGAATACACAAAATAAATTTCATAATACTTGAAATTAGAGATAAAAAAAAGTACATATATATAAAAAAAAATACAAAAAAATTTATTAATTTACAATCTAAATTATATTTATATTAAAATTATAAAAAAAATATATATATATATATAATTATTTGAGACCGAGTAAAAGAATGTTAATAAATTAACATAATATATTAAATATTAAAATAAGTCAAATTTTTAAAATCACAAATTTCTAAACACATATTTACAAGCAACATAAGTTATAATTTTTACATAATTTTCTATCATAATCAAGACAGTGTTTTTAATCTTCTTTATTCTTCAGTCTTCACTCTTGAGACAACGTTATTTAATTAAGTTGCCTTTGTTGGTGAGTGTATTAATTAAGATTTAAATTTGTTCAAATTTAAAAAGGGCAATATTTATATCCACATATTTATCTATTTAAAAGAAAAAGATGAGTGGGCCGTTATAAAATGTTAAGTAAATGGGCTCTTAATTCTAGAGCAATTCATCCACTGGTCCGTCAGCCCATCCATCAGCCGTAGCCCAATTAATTAATTAATTGTCTCTGCGATTGCTCCTCCTCCTATTCCTAATCTCTCCTCCGCAATCAAAATATCGAAACCCTAATATTCCTTCTTCACCTAATCAATCAATATCCATGGAAATTGAAAATAGGAAACGATCTGATGATACCAACGTGGTTCAACCGCCCGACCCATAAAAAGCCTCGACAATCGTATTCACGGAAAGGTAAGTCGTCTAAAGTATGTATTCCATTGTTTTGCTATGGGCGCATCACGATACATGATCGTGAATGCAATATTTGTGTTGTCGATTTATCTCGCGGAGGAGGAACCAATGACTTTTCTCGTAGTCCTCCAACTTTTAAAATAAAATATGTCTTGGGATCTTAATGGTGCGAGGAACTGGTAGTGTGAGGAAGGATTATGTGCATTGGGAAATAGAGTTTATATCTTTGAGAGCTGCGTCTATAACGAAAAAAAAAGTTGTATATTACATTGATATATCAAACCCCCTTGAGTTTGCCTCTCAAACTCACATTAATTCTTGATCTCCCAAGATTGGGGAAATCGCTCTGCAAAATATAACCCCAATCTTTGTTGTTGTCCTAATCTTCTAAAATTTTGGTATTTCTGATGAGGTCGTTAAGTAAAAGGTATTCCCATGGTGATATCATTGGTGGGTTTGAGTTATTTGATCTTGTCGACGGTTCCTCACGTGAACTACCTTCAATACAACTCCGGCACCTATTAGAAATTTGCCATATTGAAGCATATGGTTTCATCGACACCCCGTAAAATTTGTCGGTCCAAATCCTTGTGGGGGCGGTTATGTTCTTAATCTGGATTCGCGGAGACAAGGGTTGGGTACTCACTGGTAACCCATTGTGGCTTGATCATTTTGTTGCACTCTCTTACCAATTCTACCTCTTTTGATGTGTTAGAGTCGATTCATTTCCGAACTTGTGGTGGAATTCGTGATCTTCAAGTTCAAGTTGGAGTTGGGAAGGAGGGAGGAGCATGACCCTTATTATCTATGGGTACAAGAACCTTATTATCTATGGGTACTATCGAAAGTTATACGATATAAATGATCGAGAATGTTTCTTGACACTCCCGAATCACGATGGCGGCGGGAGAATCTTGCATCTGTAGATTAGCGGTGGAGACATCGAACGTGAATGCCCAAAGAAATCAATCGCATGCAATTTGATGTCGCCGTTCTTGATCTTAAACGCTACAAACAAGAGTTGGGCTGCTGGAAACTCAACTACGGACTACTCAAGATCTGTCAAGTCTCTCCGCTACACGTTAAACTTGCGGGGAGTGAATACAAAGTGTTTACCAATCGTCTTTTTTTTCCTTTTGAACAAGGCGGGGCCACAAGACATTTTAACCAAAGCGAATGCACCTTCTTATTTATTATCTTTCCCATTTGACCACTTAGTTCTTGTCTTATCTTCTTGCCGGGCTCGATATTCCTCGGTAGAGGCAAAGCCACCCACCTATTTGTTTCGCGTGATCGCCAAAAATCGGATTATCACCAAGGAAGACAATGTATCGCAGATGTTGACTTCCGTCAAGTAAGTCACCTCAAAAGTCGAGTCGGTGAATCTTTGTGAGGTTGAGGGACCGTGAACGTCAAAGAAGAAGGCCGTGGTGCAAAGTACCCTTTAGATCTGGGAAAAGGCGCTTTGACTAAGATCCCAATGAGTCGCAAGGGGAGAAGCCATGTATTGAGCCAACCTGTTAAAGTAAAGGCTATATCCGATTCGTGTCAATGTAAGGTATTGAAGACCGCTTGATGGCATCTTCTTGATCTTCGGTAGCATCGATCGGCCCTTTGATAGAGAAATTTGGAGGCCATAGGCGTGGAGATCGGTTTGACTCCGTCGAGCTTGAAATTATGTAATAAGTCAACCGTGTACTTGTGCTGGGAAAGGAAAATGCCTTCTTTGCAATGGGCAACCTCCACACCATGGAAATATGTAAGGGGTCGAGATCTTTTTCGACCGAATGACCATAAGATGACAAGTAATATCGCGATAATAGCGAAATTTGGGGCCGGTGATGATAAGATCGTCGACGTAGGCAATAATGAAGACTCTTGTCGTCCCATGCTGAAGAACAAAGAGAGATGAGTCGGACGTTGATTGTTTGAAGCCAAACGTGAGTAGAGCCGAGCTTAGAGCGGAGAATCTGGCTTCGTGGCGCTGGGCGAAAAACCGTAGGGTACGCCAAGTAAAAACACACGAGAAGGAGTAGTAGAGTCGATGAAGCCCGGGCCGAGACATGTAAACGAGGATGTCGATGTGTCCGCAAGAAGGCATTACTAACGTCGAGCTGACGAAGGGGCCAGTTGAAAAGAGCAAGTGATAACACGGTGCGGATCGTAGATGGCTTGACAACCGGACTAAACGTCTCTCTCAAAAATCAACACCGGACCACTGCTGGAACCCCTTTGCCACTTGTATTTATCAATCGTACCATCAGGCTTGTGTTTAATGCGGAAGACCCATTTACACCCGTTAACATTAGCACCGGGAGGAGAAGAGACCAAGTCCCAAGTGCCAAAATGTTGAAGCGTCGTGAATTCTTCAGCCATGGCGGCACGCCACTCAGCAGAGGCATGTGCTTGCCTGATGGTGGTTGGCTCGTCAGCAGGGGAAAGCGGATGTTTCGTTGCAATGTTGAATTGCTTCGGTCTGTAAATGTTATTAAGGCTTCGAGTGTGCATGTGATGTGTGCGAGACGGTGCAGCAGGCAGTAACGGAGGGGCCGGAGGAGGAGATGCCGCTACGGGTTGTTCCAGACCAGTAGTAGTTGGAGATGGTAATGCACGGTCTGGTTGCTGATGCACCAGAGAGGGGGAAGACGACGACGGAGGCCGAGTAGTCCTCGAGATAGGCGGTAATACCGAGAGAGTCAACTGAGCAGGCGGGGTGTTGACCAATGTCTGAGGTGAAGAGGGAATACCCGGAAAGATATCCTCGAGAAAATGAACATGATGCGAGACAAATATACGACCACTGTCCGGATCATAGCATCGATATACCGCTTGAGATGTGAAGTAGCCAACAAAAATGCATGGTAGAGAAGGCGGAGTGAGTTTGCCCGGAAGGTATGGTCTTAACCACGGGAAGCAACGACAACCAAAAGTCCGTAGTTTTGTATAGTTTGATTGGGCGTCAAAAAGAGCACAAAAATAAATTTGACTTTTAGTAAAATGGACGTCGGCATACGGTTAATGAGGTAAACAGCCGTTTGGATTGCAAAAGACCAAAATGAGTATGGTAAGGAAGCAGCATGAAGCAAAGCCCTACTAATCTCTAGTACATGACGATTGCGACGCTCGACAATCTCATTTTGTTGTGACGTGTGTTGTGTCGTTGTTAACCATGAAATACCATGAGCCGTAAAGAATGAACAAAGCGCAACGAATTCACCCCCATTATCAGAGTATACATTTTTAATAACCTGACCAAATTGCTTCTCAACCAGAGCAAAACTGAGGAAAAATCGATGCAACCTAAGACTTGGCATTTAGCGGGAAAAACCCAATTGTAACGAGTATATAGATCAACCACCAAAAGAAAATACTTTGAACCATCAACAGATATAATTGGCGCAGGGCCCATACATCAATATAAATATAATGCAAAGGATGCAAAGCACGAAATGACGAAGTATGAAACGGTAAACGATGGCATTTGGTCAGTTGGCAAGAAACACAATCATTGCCCAAACGAGACTTGTCCACAACTGGTAAATTAAATGTACGAATAATAAAAGAGCTTGTATCAAATGAAGGATGCCCTAGACGAGCATGCCAATGATTTGGAGAAGCCCGAACACTTGCAACAACGGCCATCTTATTTGAAAAATCAACAAAAGGTGGAGACAAACGATAGACACCATCACGGCAAGGTCCTTTAATTAGGTGAACCCCCGTGGCCAGATCCTTAACAATATAAGAAGGAAAAAATTCCAGAGAAACATTATTGGCCTTAGTAAACTTGCTGACTGAAAGTAAATTTTGCCGAGCAGATGGGACACACAGAACATCATTTAGAACAAACGTGCGATGTGGAAATTTAATTTCAGATTTACCAGTGTGGGTGCTGGGGAGACCCATGCCATCGGCTATGTGGACCTCATCAGTTCTGTCATACTCAGAGTGGATAGACAGATTATTCAAGTCGGAGGTCATGTTATGGGACACCCCAGAGTCTAAGAGCCAAGGATAAGCGGGCGCATTAGTGGTGGAGTTAACATAATTCGCAGCAACAGGAACACAACGACAAGTAGGAGCTGCTTGCCCTGTGAAGCCACACAACTGACAGACAACGGAGCGATTATTATGGGAATTAGAGTTACCTGAATGCCCTCCACGTTTACCCCGATTCTGATTATGGCCTGAGTGCTGACCACAATTACCTCCCGAATTGGAACCACGACTGTTGTTGTTGTTGCCACGGTTCGAGTTGCGAAACGATCCATTGCCTCGCTGAGAATTGGAGGAACCGCGATTGGAGGAGGCAGCATTTGCAGTGGCCATGAGTTGGCGTTGGGCCTCCTCTTGATGCTTGATTGACAACTCATGTTCGAACAGAAGATCGTGAAGTTCTTCAAAGCCGAATGGTGTTTCACGAGTTCAAATTGGGCCAACAATTGAGGCATACTCCGGCCCCAAACCATTGATGATAAAAAGCGTGAGCTCATCCGCACTAACCGGCTCATCGATTAAAGCAAGCTCATCAGCCTTGGCCATGACATGGCGAAGGTACTCAGTAATCGACCGATCCTTAATCTGCATATGGTATAATTCACTTTTGAATTGATTTACCCTAGAGCGGGACTTACCTGCGCAGAGGCGTGTGACGACGATCTAGGCATCAAATGACGTCTCCTTTAGAGAGACAATCGGCAAGACTTCAGGCGAGAGTGAACCGATGATTGCAGCGAGGAGCAACTGATCCTGGCGGATCCAGTGCGACACGTCCTCTGCATTGGATGCGTCCGGAAGGAGAGCCGGACGAGGGTTGGACCCATCAATATAGCCCAGCAGATTGTGGCCGCGGAGGAGGGCTACAAGGTGTGCTCTCCAGGGAGGGTAATTGGTAAGGGTCAGTTTGATGGGAAGGTGGTGGTGCGCCGTGATCGGAACGATGGGTGGACGAGAAGGAGTGGCCGAACCAGTGGCAACCGTGTGGTTCGTCGATCCATCAGTGGTAGACATGGAGATGATGGCACTTGGAAAAGGGAATAGGGTTTGACAGGATTAAATCGAAACCCCTCGTGATACCATATAGAAATGTAAAAAATACGTGTATTTAATATTTACAAATTACATTGGGTGCTCCTTATACAGAGGAGAGTATACATGCCAAGTCAACATGAATTAAATACAAATTACAACAAAGTAAATGCCGAAGATATCGGCCTAAAATCAGGACAAATAATTGATTCATTCTAAATCAGTTTTGACCATTTGATTCACTCCTAATAAAATTGACTTTATTAAATAAACCATACAGGCTTTCGAGCAATTTTCAAATCACGAGGGTATTTCACGCAAACGTTTCCACATTACTAGGGTGCTTCGTGCAATTAACTCAATATTTGTACGGAGGTGGAGGTTTTTTAAAACCAGATGCTAAAATCCCAAAGTAGAACCGTATTTAGATTTTGAAATCCCAAATCAAAACATACCCCTAGAGAATCTGATTCAAGAACCCAAAATCATGAAATTACCTCATTCTCCATTCTTTTTCTCTCTAAGTTGGCCTCAGTAACTTTATGTTGTATGTGTTGCTGCTCCTTGACAATGCCATTAATCTGTGAACCACATTCTTTAGTCTTCCTGAAGGCAATATTGAGATCAGATTGAATCTCAGCATGATCCTTATTCACAGAATCAACCTGAAGAAACATGTAGAAAAATAATTTCTGATATATTCCACCAAGAAGCACATCATCTAGAGCATTGAATGTCTGCTTTTGTTGATTTACCTTGGTTTTCTGACAATCCAATTCCGATGTAAGATCATTAATTTGATTCTTTAAAACTGCTAGTTGGCTCTCAAGAGATGCCTTTTCTTTTTGAACTGATTCCATTTTCATGACAAGCCTCTCTTTTTCAGTCTCGTGCTCCTAAAGGTTCCCAACAAGTATCCACAAGTAATTTTGTTGACCATAAAACAAGTTAAATGGACTGAAATAGATGTCGAGTACTCATCAATTTCTCAATGAATTGAGGAAGCTTGTGAATAAGCATGGGCAGTACAACCAATAAAAGATGACGTTTTGCTGTTTGAGTTTGATAAAGCAGGGTTAAATATGTCCATTCAACTTTTTCTAATAAAAGATTAAGCCCAAGTCATTCAACATTGCATCAAGATTCACTTTCTTAATTAAAGCCTTAATCACAAACCCAATACATCAAACCGTCAATTTCTTCATCACAAACCCAGCAAAATTCACACTTTCTTAATTAAAAACATTAATAGCAAACCTAATACCTCAAACCGTCGATTTTTTCATCACAAACCCAATAACTCAAACCTTCCATTTCTTCACTTTACGTCACCACTATCGCCGACACAGGAGACCGCCGAGTACCCTCAAGCTCGTACCAAGAAATCACAGATCTGATATACGCCCAACAACAATACAAAAATTCATGTTTTTCTTTTGCTCATGAGCTAGACGAAGAACTCGCGCAGTTGGGGGTTATAAATTGCCAGAATTAGGGGGGAAATGGTTCTCCTTCTTCGACGGCGGTTTTTAGCAAGGATTTGAGATGGGTCTTTGACTCTTCTATTTGCTTTTTTTCTGTGTTTTTTTTCTAGCAGAGGTGGGGAGGCGATTGGAGAGTTAGGATTTGTCTTTTTCTAGCAGGGGTAGGGAGACGATTTGAGAGTTAGGATTTCAGAGAGAGACGGTCGGAGAAAAAACGAGAGTCGAAGGCGAGACACAATCGGAGAAGAATTAGCTTGGGGAGGGGGGCGATTCGAGTTCTCGAGAGAAAGATGAACACGAGACAAACGTATTAGGGTTTTCGTACCAGTGTGGTTGGGTTATGTGGATCTGATTTGGGTTATGTTTAGTTGTGCTGGGTATGTGTAATTGGGTTTGGTAAAAAGTTAATTATATTTAATTAATTAGGATTTATAAATTAATTGTACTAGAAAAGTAATGGCAATTGAGTAAATAAGTGTGTACTAGGAGGGTAAGGATTGTGAGAAAACTTTCCTTATTTGGGTGTGAAAGTTAATATGGGACAAATCAAAAATGAAAGTGTAAAAACTGATGTGGGACGAAGGGAGTATATAATAATAAATGCATATGGTTGACAAGGAGTGATAATAATTAATAATTAATAAATAATAATCAGTTAATTTGTAACACTTAAACTGGCATCAGTATATTGCATTTACCAAGATAGTTAATGAGCGAATATACAACATCAATCAATTTTCAGGAGTAAATGGAGCAAGTATTATTTTTCTCAGCATGTTACACTAGTGACCATTACTTTGTGAATAATTTTTTTCAGAAACAACAAGGTCCTTTATCTTTGGCTGCTTTTTCCAAAATTTTGTGTGTAAAAAAAAATGCAACAATAATATGGCTGATAAAGGTAAACGAAAGCTAATATTAAGTTCAATGGTAATGCCAAGAAACTTCCAGCACAAATGGTTTCCAATGTTGTGTATGGAATTCATGTAGTTAAGTGTCTTAAATAAATTATTGGCTTTCAAACATGTTAGGTGTTGCGAGTCGTTTTTTATCGAGAGTATTATGTGGCTAATTTGGTAACAACTCACAAACAAAATGATTAATCGAACAAGAACACTGCAGGAAGAACCGTAGTTCTTCCCTGAAATGTGGGTGTAGGTATATAAGTGGAATGAGAGAAACATTCCAGTGTGTGTATTTTTACAATGAACTGTGAGGTCCTTTATATAAAGAGGACCAGCACGACAAATCATAAGCACGACAAATCGTTAAGCACGACAAATCAATAAGCACGACAAATCGATAAGCACGACAAGTCATGTGCATAAAGCATGGCAAAACATATGCGTAAGCACGACAAATCACGTGGTCTCGGTGGGACCTGCTGAAATGTGATAATTCGTCCTGCTGACGTGTGATAAATCTGGTGATGCTGACGTGTGATATATCTGAGCACAACAATAGCCCCCAAGATCGGGCTGTGACGTTGTTCAGAGCTTGATCTTGTTTCATGTCTCGACCAGACTTCATGTTTTGTTGCATCTGCAGTCACATTGTTTGCCTCCGAGCTTGCTTGGTGCCGTATGAGATCTTAATTGTTCAGTGTCTGAGCCCTCAGCATGTCTGAGCATCGAGCATACTGACCCCTCAGGTTTGTCTGAGTCTTCAAGATGTCTGTTTTTTCTTCCTGATCGTCGGTCGATCTGAAATCTGTGCTCGTGCCGAGGCGAACCCGTCGTCTGAGTCTTTACGTGTCTTTCGTGCCGGGTGAGCCTCGTCGTCGAGTCTTTTTTCTGTGCTTTCGTCTTTGCGGGGAGCCCCATCAGACGAGTCTTTTCTGTCTTTCGATTGGGAGGCCCGTCGTCTGAGTCTTTTCAATCTTTCGTGCATCTTGAGGGGACGTCGTTAAGTCTTTTATGCTTTCAGACTGGGAGCCCAAATCAGACGAGAAGTCTTTTGTCTTTGGCCGGAAGCCCCATCGTGATGAAGTCTTTTCAGGTTCAGATTGGGAGCCTCAGTCTGAGTCTTTTACGTACTTTCGTACTTGAGAGGCCGTAAATGCGAAGTCTTTTATCTTTCGTACTTGAGAGCCCGTCGTCGATCTTTCATCTTTCGCCGGAGGCCGTCGTCTGGAAATGCTACTGTCTTCGTGCCAGAGGCCCGTCATCTGATCTTTTCCAGGGCTTTCGTTGGGGAGCCCGTCAGACGAGTCTTTGCTCTTTCGTGGGGAGCCCCCTGCCAGACGAAGTCTTTCGTGCTCAGATTGGGAAGCCCCACAGACGAAGTTCCAGAAATTCAGATTGGGGAACCCCGTCAGATGAAGTCTTTTCTCAGGTTTCGTTTGGGGAGAGCCCGTCAGACGAAGTCTTTTTGTGCTTGGGCTTTCCGGGGGAGCCCGTCAGTGAAGTCTTTTTTCTCAGGCTCAGATTTCGAGGGCAACCCCATCAGACGAAGTCTTTACGTGCTCGTGCCGTGGGAGAGCCCGTTAGATGAAGTCTTTTAATGCCCGTGGGGAAAATGGTCTTCTGGAGTGGCTCATCGAAGAGAGCGATGGGGATCCCGCTTGAGATGAGCGGTGTCTTCGTGAGATGGCTCGTGAGAAAGAGCTAGATGGGATCCTACTCGAGATGAGCAGGTCTTTTGAGATGGCTCGTGAGAGAGCTAGATGGGATCCTACTCGAGATGAGTAGGTCTTCTGAGATGGCTCGTGAGAGAGCTTAGTTAGATCCTACTCGAGATGATGAGGTCTTCCGAGATGGCTCGTGAGAGAGCTTAGATGGGATCCTACTCAAGATGAGCAGTGTCTTCCGAGATGGCTCGTGAGAGAAGCTAGATACTTGAGGAGCTAGGAGAGTTTATATTGCCGTCGCGACCATTTATGGCCGAAAGCGGTTCGACTTTTCTCTCTGTCCGAGATCGTCTGCAAGGCGATTTATAGGAGTAAATTTTGCGCTGGTAATCGACCACTTACTGTTACGAAGCATTTTGCGACCTTTTACCCCGTATAAATAAATCGTCGACTGCGTGGTCTCGTAGAGAGCCAAAGTCGATGAAGGCAAGCAGGTTAATGCTGATAGAGGCGGACCGGTCACGCCGAAACAATGAGCCAACATCTCATCGCGAGAAGGCGGAGAATATAGCTAAAGCGATTGGATTGGACATCGCCGAAGTTAAGTTTCGACGCCGGCGAGGCGCTTCGGTTGCCGCCGGTGGGAAAGCCGAGGATCTTTATCGCCAGAAGCGGAGAATGCCGCTAAAACGGCGACTGTATATCGGCCAATTAGCGGAAAGTCGGCGACGAGGTGGCGCATCGTCGCCGGCGCGTAAGCCGGCGATCTCTACCGTCGGTGAAGGCAGAGAACATTGCTAAAACGGGCGGACTGGACGCTGCCGAAGCGGGCCGAGCCGACGTTTTCGACGCCAGCAGTGGAGAATACTCGCTAAAACGGCAAACTCGACATCGCCGAAGGCGAAAAAGCCAACGCCGAGGTGGCGGGCTGGTCGCCGCAGGAAAGTTTTATCAGCCTCGCCACACCGGTAGCGCAGAGAATACTGCTAAACGGGCGGATCGTCATCGCCGGAAGAATGGAAAGATGACACCGAGGAGACGCGTTGTTCGCCGCCGTGGAAAGTCGATTTTCGCCTGCCGAGAAGGCGGAGAATATTTTCGCTAAAACGGCGGATCGATGTCGCCGAAGTTAGCGGAAATTCGGCGCCGTGGCGGGCGGGCTAGTCGTCATTGTGGAAAGCCGATGGTCTCGGCCTTAAAAGCGCGGAGAATACTTCGCTAAAACGGGCGGATCGACATCGCCGAAAGTTAGCGGAAGCCGACGCCGAAGCCGGCGGGCGGGTCGTCGCCGCGGAAAGCCGACGGCCTCAATGCCGAGAAGGCGGAGAATACTTTGCTAAAAAAGGCGGATCGCTTCGTCTAATTTTCTTCTCCTGTTCGCCGACGTTGCATTTTTTTTCTTGGGCTAAAAAATCGGGCCCATAAACTAAACAACCCAAATGACCCGTGCCCACTCAATAATCGGTCATCTACCCAGCCCAATCTCGGGCCAATATTAAACTTGGACCCAACTTTGAAGTCAAAAACTCAGCCCAAAACCCATTAATTGCTCAGCCCATATAATGGGTGTTAAACCCAAACTAAAACCCCAGCCCAACTATTTTATCCGCCCATCAATTTGATATGGAGCCCAACCAAATAGAATTAGGTTGAGCCCAAACCATATACCCATTCTTCATCGATCGAACCCATCAAAGACTCCAGCCCCACGCGTCGAACAGTTACCCTGATGCCGCGTGAGCGGCGATGACGTGCCACGGCTACGGTGTTTACGCTGGCGGGAGGATTATCGGGAGTCATTTCGCCTGCCGCCATGGTGAAGAGGGTCGAAGTCAAGTTCCAAAGGCCGCCGCTGACGATGGCGGGATCGGGCGCGACGGTGAGGTCGGTGGTTTGAAAAAATCACGGCGGGGTGTCCGCGGATACTACCAAGGCACCCTGATATGTAGCGGTGTCACGGTGATGCATTTTTAGGCGCAGTAAAGGGCGATTTCGGGCGATTTGCGGCCGATTTGAGGCTACGGTGGCTCGGGTTCTAAGGTTTTGAGGGTCGCTGGCCAGAAGGGCGCAAGGCCGAAGCAGAGGGTCGCCGAGGTACAAATAAGCCACGAAGGTGGATGGCGTGGCGTGGGTGTTGGTAACCGGGCTGCGATCGTGACACCGAGGGGGCGAAAGGTGAGGCGTGTCACGGCCATCTTCTTCATCTCTGTTTTCTCCTTCCGTATGTATATATGTCGTATGTATATTTGTATGTATATGTGAGGTTTTTATATTGGATTTTGGGGGTTTTTGTTTTGGGAATTTTGATTTTGGGATAGGGGTTTTGGTCTTCTTGGAAGTGAGCCGAGGGTGGCAGTGGTGAAGGCGGTCTTGCATGATGCGCGTCTGCAAGGGGAATTTCCTTTTTTCCTTACATTCATCCGTATCTCCATCCGTACTTTTCGGATTTTTTTTTTTTTGAATTTGTGTATTGAGGAATATGATGAAAATAGGAATGAAATTGAGAATTTTTCTGGGTTGTGTTCTTGTGATTTTTCGGATTTGGATTCGAAAATTCGACGTTGTTCTTGACGAATTTTTCAATTGACCCTCCTTCTAGCGCCAATTGTTGCGAGTCATTTTTTATCGAGAGTATTATGTGGCTAATTTGGTAACAACTCACAAACAAAATGATTAATCGAACAAGAACACTGGTTCTTCCCTGAAATGTGGGTGTAGGTATATAAGTGGAATGAGGGAAACATTCCAGTGTGTGTGTTTTTACAATGAACTGTGAGGTCCTTTATATAAAGAGGACCAGCACGACAATTCATAAGCACGACAAATCGTTAAGCACTCACGTGGTCTCGGTGGGACCTGCTGAAATGTGATAATTCGTCCTGCTGACGTGTGATAAATCTGGTGATGCTGACGTGTGATATATTTGAGCACAACAATAGCCCCCAAGATCGGGCTGTGACGTTGTTCAGAGCTTGATCTTATTTCATGTCTCGACCGGATTTCAAGTTTGGTTGCATCTGCAGTTGCATTGTTTGCCTCCGAGCTTGCTTGGTGCCGTATGATATCTTAATTGTTCGATTAATGCGAGCCCTCAAAGATGTCGGAGCATCGAGCATCTTGACCCGCCGGGTTTGTCTGAGTCTTCAAGATGTCTGATTTCTTCTTCCCTGATCGTCGGTCGATCTGATCTGTGCTTTCGTGCTTCGAGGCAAACCCCATCGTAAGAGTCTTTTACGTGTTCGTGTGCTGGGGTGAGCCTCGTCGTCACGAAGTCTTTTGTCTTTCAAACTTTGGGGTGAGCCTCGTCAGACGAGTCTTTTTGCGGCTTTCGTGCTGGGAGCCGTTTTTACGTGCTCGTCTTTGCTTGGAGCCCGTCGTCTGAAGTCTTTTTCGTCTTTCCGGGGGAGACCCGTCGTTCGAAGTCTTTTTCTATCTTTCGTGCCGGGGCCCGTCAGACGAGTCTTTTTCCCAATCTTTCGTGCCGGGAAGCCCGTCGTCTGAATCTTTTCTGTGCTTTCGTGCCGGGAAGCCCCATCGTCTGAAGTCTTTTCTAACTCTTTCGTGCCGAGGAGGCCCGTCGTCAGTATCACTTTCGTGCCGGGAGGAGCCCCATCGTAGACGAGTCTTTTAGGTGCTCTTGCCATTTCGCGGGAGCCCGTCGTCTGAAGTCTTTTACGTGCTTTCAGACTTGGGGAGCCCCATCGTCTGAAGTCTTTCAGGTTTGTATTTCGTGGGAAGCCCCCGTCAGATGAAGTCTTTTTTCTCAGGCTCGTGCCGGGGGCCCCCCATCGCATTGAGTCTTTTTCTCAGGCTCGTTCGGGGGACATTAGACGAGTCTTTTTCGTGCTTCGTGCCGGGAGATTGCATTTAACAGTCTTTTTAATGCCCATGGGAAAATGGTCAGCCGGGAGGGCTCGGAAGGAGCCGAGATGGGATCTGCTTGAGATGAAGGTCTTGAGAGATGGCTCGAGAAAGAGCTAGATGGGATCCTACCGACATGAGAAGGTCTTCCGAGATGGCTAGTGAGAGATCTAGATGGGATCCTACTTGAGATGAGTAGGTCTTACGAGATGGCTCTCGAGAGCTTAGATGGGATCTACTCGAGATGAGAAAGTGTCTTTCCGAGATGCCTCATGAGAGAGCTAGATACTTGAGGGAGCTAGGAGTTTAGCGCTTGTCGCCGACTACTTATGGCCGAAAGGGCTTATGATTTCCTCTCGCCCAGATTATCTCTGCAAGGATGAGAGGAATTTTGTCAGTTTTGCCGACTACTTACGAAAGCATTTTATGATTTTTACCAGAGATAAATCGGGGTCGATTAATCGCGGGTCTCATGAGAGAGCCAAAGTCGGCGAAGGCAAGCGGTGTTAATGCCGAGCAGAGGCGACCGGCCACGCCAAAACAATGAGCCAACATCTCTATCGCCGAAGGAGGAGATTTTCGCTAAAACGGCGGGATCGGACACGCCGCAGTTAGTGAAAGCCGACGCCATGAGGCGGGCTGGTGCCGCCGCCAGAAAGCCGATGATCTTACCGCCGAAGGCGGAGAA
Source organism: Stenogyne calaminthoides (assembly GCA_037126765.1). Taxonomy (NCBI): domain Eukaryota; kingdom Viridiplantae; phylum Streptophyta; class Magnoliopsida; order Lamiales; family Lamiaceae; genus Stenogyne; species Stenogyne calaminthoides. The sequence goes on from JBBCBC010000012.1 coordinate 1,073,064, forward strand.
TGCTTTTCGCTAAACGGGCGGATCGACATCGCCAATTAGCGGAAAGCCGACGCCGAGGTGGCGATCGGTTGCCACGCGGTGTTTTATTTATCATCACGCCGAAGGCCGGAGAATACTTACCAAACGGCAGCATCGACGCCGAAGCCGAAGCGGGAAAGCGACGCCGAGGTGGCGGCCGGTTGCCGCCGTGAAAGCCGACGGTCTCGGACGCCGGAAGGCGGAGAATACCTCACAAAACGGGCGCATCGACTTCGCCGAAAGTTAGAAAGTTCGACGCCGAAGGTGGCGTGGGTCGTCAGCCGCCAGGAAAACCGGGACGGTCTCTTTACGCCGAGAAGCGCGGAGAATACTTCGCTAAAACGGCGGATCGACATCGCCAAGTTAGCGGGAAAGCGACGCCGAGGCGGCGGGTCGGGTCATGCGGTGAAAGTTTTGCCAGCCCGACAATTGAGAAGCGCAGAGAATATTTTCGGCTAAAACGGCGGATCGACACGCCGAAGCATGAAAGCCGACGCCGAGGAGGCAAAGCAGTTTCGCCGTTGCCAGAAAGCCGCTTGGCCTTTTACGCCGTAGAAGGCGGAGAATACTTCGCTAAACGCGGTGGACCGGACGCCGCCGAAAGGGGAAGCCGACGCCGAGGTGGCGGGCTGGTTGCCGCCGCGGAAAGCCGACGCGTCTTCGGACGCCGAGAAGGCGGGGAATACTCGCTAAAACGGCAAACCAGACGCCGCCGAAGTTAGTGGAAAGCTGACGCCGAGGTGGCGGGCTGGTCGCCGTGAAAGCCGACGTCTTCGACGCCGAGAAGCGCGGAGAATAGTTCGCTAAAACGGGCGGATCGACATTGCCGAGTTAGCGGAAAGCCGATGCGAGGGAGGAAGCATGGCTATTCGTCGTTGGAAAGCCGACGTCTTCGACACGAAAAAGATGGAGAATACTTTTGCTAAAACGGTAGACTGGATGTCGCCGAGTTAGCGGAAAGCCGACGCCGAGGTGGCGGGCGGGTCGTCGCTGTGAGAAAGCCGACGCCTCACGCCGAAAAAGGCAGAGAATTTCGCTAAAAACGCATCGACGCCACCGAAGAAGGAAAGCCAACGCCGAGGTGGCGGGCGGGTCGCCGCCGTGAAAGCTAACGGCCTTGACGCCGAGAGCGCGGAGAATACTGGCTAAAAAAGATGGATCGACATCGCCGATGATGAAAGACAAACACCGGCAGGAAAAGGCTATTCGCTGGTGCGGGAAAGCCGACGGTTGCCCGACGCCGAGAAGGCAGAGAAGAATTTCGCTAAAAACGGGCGGATCGACGCCGCCGAAGGCTGGAAAGCCGGCGCCGAGATGGCGTGGGTCATCACTATGAAAGTCGACGGCTCGACGCCGAAGGCGGAGAATACTTCGCTAAAATGGCGAACTTGACGTCGCCGAGTTAGCGGAAAGTCAACGCCGAGGTGGCGGGCTGGTCGTCACTGGGATGGTCTCGACGCCGAAGGCGGAGAATATTCGCTAAAACGGCGAATCGACGCCGCTGAAGTTAGCTAATGCCGATGCCGAGGGCGGCGGGCGGGTCATCGCTATGAAAGCCGACGGTTCGACGCTGGAGAAGGCGGAGAATACTTTCGCTAAAATGGCGGATCGACGCCGCCAGTTAGCGGAAAGCCGGTTTATAAGGGCGGTCGTCGCTCGCGGAAAGCCGACGTATCTCTATCGCCGGTGAGGCTGAGAGAATGCTTCGCTAAACGCGGATCGACATCGCTGAAGTTAGCTAATGCCGACGGCGAGGCGGGTATAATTGCCGCCGAGAAGGCGTATTGCTAGCAAAGTAGGCGGCATAATTGCCGCTTAGAAGGAGGTATAGCTCGCACCGAGTAGGCGGGTATAATCATCGCCTGTATGCGGATAGTCGCGCCGAATAGGGCGGCATAATTGCCGCCAAAAGCCGGTATTGCTCGCGCTAAGGTGGGCATAATCGTCAGCTTAAAAAGTGCCGGTGATACCGTGGCCGAGTACGCTGGCTCAATCGTGCCGCCCGGTGTTGCGGATGGTTCGCTACCGGCCAGGCGGCATAATCGTCGCCGAGAAGGCGGTATTGCCAGCCGAGTAGGCGGGCATAATCGCAAGTGGCTTTTTTTGTAATTTGGCGGTAGTGCCCATTTTCTTGAATGAATCGAACATTGGGTTTACTATGTCCGCTCGACTTCTTTTCGTTTTTGATTGTCTTATTGGCGTTGCAATCGGTTGATCGTCTTATTTAGGTGCGACGGATGGGTTACTTTATGAACCCCCCTTTCTTGGTTCGCGATTGTCTTATTTAGGTCGCGATCACTTCGTTACTAGGCCGTCTTATTTAAGTGCGACCCAGACTCATCGTCATTTTACGCTACGGTATCTGTAAATCTGAGTCATCTTTTGCGGCTAGCGTACCCATTACTCGCTTTTTTTGCGGGAATTAAATCTGAACTTCGTTAAATCGGTGAGCATAGACTTGAGCTCGTTCGTCTTTGTTGGTCGTCCAGAAGCTTAGGTCGCGACCTCTTCCCAGACACTGCCAATATGAATGAAAATAAATGAATGAATGAAAAGCCACGAGGACATAAATATAATAAACTGGTGGGGTGGGTAAAAGGACTACTGTAGATTCTTTGAAGAAAGCTCATGAGACTCCGGGTGCTTTCGTCTAATTTTCTTCTCCCGAATCGCTTCGTCTAATTTTTCTTCTTAGGATTCTTTTGGCTTTTTTTTTTTTCAATAAAAAAATCGGGCCCATAAACTAAATGACCAATAGCCGAGCCCACTCAATAATCGGCCCATCTACCCGGGCCCAATCTCGGGCCAATATTAAACTTGGGCCCAACTTTGAAGTCAAAAACTCAAATTAAAAAACCGAGAATTGCTCGAGCCCATATAATGGGTGTTAAACCCAAACTAAAACCCATTTCAACTATTTTATCCCGCCCAACAATTTGATATAAGAGCCCAACCAAATAGAATTAGGTTGAGCCCAAACCATATACCTTATCTTCATCGATCGAACCCATCAAACCTCCGGCCCCGCGTCGAATAGCTCCCTCGATGCAGCGTGGAGGCGATGGCGACGTACACGGCTACTGATGTCGGATGCGACGGGAGGATTAACCGAGCCACCGCCCAAGCGGTGGTGAAGAGAATCGACAGCTGCGGCTCCAGCTGACTTTTTGTGGCGATGGTGGGATCAAGGCGACGGTGAGGTCGGTGGTGGCAAAAAAATTGCGATTAGAAGGGTGTGTCAAGGCCTTAAGCCGAAAGCGCGGATATAGGATATGCCTTGGCTGCGATTATAAAGCGGCGATGGCGACTTGGCGATTCTTGCCCGATTTGAAGCGATGGCGGCTCGGGTTCGGAAATTTTGAGTGGTCGTTAACAGAGCGGCGCGAGCCGGGGGTTCGGAATCTGAGAGGCGCTTCTGCTTCTTGGTGGGGTGAGGTAAGCGGTGGGGTGGGTGGCTAGCTTCCTGAGTCTGCGATCGTGGCGCCGAGGACGGCGAAGGTGTGGTTGGTGTCCACGGCCATCTTCTTCATCTCTCTGTTTCTCCTTTAAATGCGTATGTATGTGTCGTATGTATATCTGTATGTATATGTGAGGTTTTTTTTTTTGGATTTTGGGGTTTTTTGTTTTGGGAATTATGATTTTGGGATAGGGGGTTTTGGTCTTTGCTGCATGAGCCAAGGGCGGACAGTGGTGAGGCGGTGCTTGCATGGCGTGTGATGCACCGGGGTAATTTCCTTCTTTTCATACATTCGCTCATCTGTATCTCCATCTGTATTTTCTGGATTTTTTTTTTTTTAATTTGTGTATAGAGGAAGATGATGAAAATAGGAATGAAATTGAGAATTTTTCTAGGTTGTGTTCTTGTGATTTTTCGGATTTGGATTCGAAAATTCGACGTTGTTCTTGACGAATTTTTCAATTGATCCTCATTCTAGCGCCAATTGTTGCGAGTCGTTTTTTATCGAGAGTATTATGTGGCTAATTTGGTAACAACTCACAAACAAAATGATTAATCGAACAAGAACATTGCGGGAAGAACCGTAGTTCTTCCCTGAAATGTGGGTGTAGGTATATAAGTGGAATGAGGGAAACATTCCAGTGTGTGTGTTTTTACAATGAACTGTGAGGTCCTTTATATAAAGAGGACCAGCACGACAAATCATAAGCACGACAAATCAATAAGCACGACAAGTCGTTAAGCACGACAAGTCATGTGCATAAAGCATGACAAAACATATGCGTAAGCACGACAAATCACGTGGTCTCGGTGGGACCTGCTGGTCTCGGTGGGACCTGCTGAAATGTGATAATTCGTCCTTCTGACGTGTGATAAATCTGGTGATGCTGACGCGTGATATATTTGAGCACAACATTAGGCAATTACGGAAAACATACCTTGAGTTTCTTATAAGCTGCCTGCATCTGAATTTTAACAGTTTTAATCTTTTTCTCTCTAAGTCCTTAAGCCTGCTTTCCCTATTTCCAGCATGATCATGGATCGACTTTTCAAGAGAAGAAACAGTAGCTACATATTCTTCACAAATAGCTCCTCTTCAATTATGGATTCACTGCATCCAGCTCCTCTTCAATTTTCTTTACCAACTCGCTGAGCTACCGAACATAACAAAGTTATACAAATCAGGAATTTTGGATAAAGAACATCATACTTATTAATGAAAAGACCAGGAGAATTGAATAACACTATTTTAAAGGCCAACTTTTTCTAAAATTGCAGTCTAATTTAAACTTTGAGTCTTGATAAACAAAACCTCGATTTAATTATTCTTTTGTAATTCGAACCAACAAGCAGATTTACTCCTGTCCGGGAATGACATGTCACCTATACCTAGCAACAAATAATATAATTGTATTATTATGTTTAGATTGGTTCGGATGGCTACTGTTGGGATTATACTGGAAAGTATGTTTTTACTTTGTATAATCAGACTGACTGAATTTCGGACTTATTTACTGAAATAAATTGTTTATCACTGATACTTTAAATATCATAGAATGTTACATATATTTCTTTGCATAAATCTGTTCAATAAATAGTACGTGTTACATTGTAGTTAATTTAGTGATACGAGATCACGAAGATTAAATTAAGGTTCCTTGTAACTAAAAAGTACACCATTCACGACCTAGATGGAAATGAACAATCCATCGTGAAAGGTTGTAGTGTAAGGCTCGATTGATTTGTCTTGACCAAGAGATTACACTAGTGCATGGTGATGCATTGAAGAGGACCTCTGGGAGGACAAATTCTTGAGAGCCGAACTAGGAAGAATTAGACCTCGGTGGTTAGTTATTTCTTAATCTTTCGTCCCTTAAATAGGATTGTGTGTGGTTAGTAACTATTGCTTTGACTTATTATGGGAAAAGAATCAATGAGATTCAATACCCCTATATCTTGGGCAATATTATTGGTCACATCGCGATTGCTAAGATTTATCGGAGAATCGTGTTCAAATGCGCTTGTTCGATTTGCCTTGGGAGGAGGTTCATAAGTTTTATCATACCAAATCTTGCAAGTGGAACTAGTTTCCGGTATGGATAATAATGTTGAACCGTTCCTTTACCAAGGATAAAAGATATTAATTAATGGAAAGCTATTTCAGTGGCTTGAATTAATTAATGGGCTAGATAATCTTAAACACGGGAAATAATAATCGGGAGTCATATTAACTGTAATATGGGTTAAGATGGATAGTGCAATATTAATTATGTAGTGGGATTAATTAATATTTATGGGCTTGAATAATATTGTGGCTCAATATTGATAATTCAAGGTCCATTGAAAGGTCCAATCTTAATTCTCCTAAAGGCCCCCCTAGTAGCCCAACATAAAGTCCAATAACTGAAAAATGTGTTTAAAAATAAAATAAATTCTTGTTGCTATTTTTCCTAAGAATTTCGAAAATAGTGAATAAAAGAGGAGAAATATTTTCTTTGAATTTTGTTATGGAATGAAGATATGTATTCTTGGAATACAAGATTATCTCATTAAATTCAAGAAATCTCCCACTTGGTTATTTACTATGAAATTTCGAAAATTTTGAATAATTAAGGGAAAGAAAGATTTTCTTGATTTTCTTGAAAAGATATTATGGAAGATATGTATTCTTGCAATACAGGTATATCTCATAAATTCAAGAAGATCCAAATCTTGGAATCTTGATCCTTATATTTTTCGAAATACACCATAACAAGAGGAGTTGGGATTTTTATGGAATATTTTAATTATAGAGAAAATAATATATGAGATATATTCAAGATTTCTTGGAGATCAAGAAAAAGATTTTCTTCCTCTTATTCCATGCAAAATTTTCGAGCACCTCCTCAGTATAAATAGGGGATGAATGTTTCATTGCCAGGTGAACACGAAAATTGGTTTTTCGGAAAAATATCAGCGTCGATAAAATATCAAATATTTTGAAACGTCGACAGATTGTGTATTTTCGAAAAACGTCAATTGTGAGTGTACAATTCCATGTGCTGGAAAAATTAGTAAATCCACAAAGGTGGTGCAACAAAGTTTATTTTCCTTTTGTTAATTGTTCGCAAGCATCCTACCACCGGATTGTCGAGCAATGATTAAGGGAATACTTGGGAAGATACTTTTGGTGTGTCTAATCAACAAAACCATTGTCGCTCCAAGATGTACGTTCACGTAAACTCGTAGAAATTCCGCATGCGTAGGATTTACGTGAACTGATTATATGCATGATTTGTTGTTAAATTATTATTTGAATTAATATAGGATTAATTCATGCTAGTAATAATTATCAGAATTAAATTTGTATTTAAATATTTATCCCGAATAGATCCGTGCAACTTATTCCCCAACAGCTACGAATAATTAATCGTCATTTCTGGGCAGGAGGAAACCTGCCCATTGGTTAGAATTGCAGGAAAAAAAAAAAAAATTGAGATTTTGTTTATCAAAATTCAGAAGTTTAGATTAGATTGTGATTTACGAAAAATCTGTGATTTTATCTGCAATCAAGCCTAAGCTTATTTTAAATGATTGGTATAGACTTAAAGATCAACCTTAGACTATCTTTATCAACAAACACCCACAACTCAATCTTCTAATAAATAATTTATTTCTCTCTCCTCCACATATACAACCTACAACTCAATCAATCTTCATCTTTTTTCATATTTTATCAACAAACACCCACAACCCAATTTCTTAATAAAATAATCTTTTTTTTACTATTTAATAATTATATTTATCTATAATTAATTTTTATTATATTAATAAGATGATATATTAAATTATTTGATATTCAAAATGTGTAACTATAATAAAAAAAATCACATACACTTAAAATAAAATTACAATCTCAATAACAAAATTTAGATTACAGAAATTTAAATACAAAACTGTAAATAAATATATCAAGTTACAAATAGATGTGCAAAATACAACAATGCGGAAGATAAAATTACATATTTAATTATCAATACCGAATTTTTGTCATATATGCTCTATCAAGTTGTTTTTAAGAGCAATATGAGCTTCTCTATTGTGAAGTTGTTCCCTATTAATCATATAAGTGGATACTTGCAATGCGTTCTCAAGAGTATTCAAAACCTTCACTACCAGTGGGATCATCCATAAAAAAATTTGTGGGATCATGATAAGTTTGGTACGTGTCTCATTCATCCTCTACTATCATATTGTGCATGATGGTACAAGTCATCATAATTCTTCCCATCAAAAGCTTATCCCAAACAAGACATGGACGTCGAAGAAATGCGAAACGAGCTTGTAGAACTCCAAATGCTCGTTCGAAATCTTTTCGCACAGCCTCTTGGTGTTGAGCGAACAACTTGTGCTTTCTAGTCTGCGGAGAAGTAATTGACTTAACAAATGCAGCCCATGAAGGATATATGTCATCAGTTAGATAATATGCTCTATCATTTTCCCGACCATTCACGACATAACTAACCTTTGATGCTCGACCTTCCAAGACATCACTAAAAACTGGAGATCGATGGAGTACGTTAATATCATTACACGTACCTGGTGTTCAAAGAAAGCATGTCATATCCACAAGTCATATGATGCAACAGCTTCCAAAATGATTGTTGGTTTTCCACTTCTCCCTGCATATTGCCCATCACATGCAGTAGGACAAATTTTTCACTCCCAATGCATGAAGTCAATACTGCCTATCATGCGTTGTTCCCCGACATAGAGCAGTCTTGCCAAATTTTGTTCGTTGGGTTTTCTGAGGTACTCGTCGCCAAAGCAGGAAATGACACCTTCTACAAAATTCATGAGAGCTTGCCTTGTTACAGTTGCACTCATTCGCAAGTATTCATCAACAACATCAGTTGATGTACCATACGCCAACACCCTCATAACTCCAGTACATTTCTGTAATGGTGAAAGACCTTATCTACCTGTGGCATCAGGTCTTTGTTGAAAATATTCGTCTTTGGCTGTAATTTCATCCACTATACGAAGGAATACAGATTTTTGCATACGAAATCTACGTTGAAAGATTTCAGGAGTATACGTCGAATTGCCAACAAAGTAGTCGTTCATCAAACGTTTTTCACCCAACTCGCGTTCCCTTTCACAATGCCTTCTTCTAGCTCTAGGAGTGGGATCTCCTTCGTTCAGATTAAGATTGTTTAAGAGCATATCTTCGATAATGCGATCAATTTGACAATTTTGGGGAGTAATTCGTTCTTCCCATTCATCAAATTCGATGAAATTGAAAGAATCAGAACTTGAATCGTTATCTACCGATTGATTTTCATTGAGAGACAATTTGAGAAGTTGAATGGGTAAAACTATTTGATAAAAATTATACTTGAGAGGATTTAGTGTAAGTTTGATGTGGTTTCAAAGAGAATATATAGATACAACTTCAATAATGTATAATCATTATTTGGCATGTGACTTGATTCAATAGACAAGTGCATGTGAACAAAGATGATATGACTCATCACTATTTTACTTAATGGAGTGAGTGGTAGAAACAAGTCCTCGTGAGTGGGTGGTGGCAACAAGTTTCTAGGCGTGCATGTCTCGTGGGTGTGTTATAACAATTTTCAATAAAGAGCATGCTTCTTCCACCATTCATGCATCAGACAAGTAAATAGATAATGAACTTGGTCAGGTGATATGACTCATCACTATATTACTTAATGGAGTACATTTTTCTGTTTCAATAAAGAGGGGCATGAAAACAAATGTGATAGGACACAACTTTAATAAAGATGAGTAAAAGAGTGAGTGGTAGAAACAAGTTCTCGTGAGTGGGTGGTGGCAACAAGTTTCTAGGCATGTCTCGTGGGTGTGTCATAACAATTTTCAATAAAGAGCATGCTCCTTCCACCTTTCATGCATCAGACAAGTAAATAGATAGTGGACTTGGTCAGGTGATATGACTCATCACTATTTTACTTAATGGAGTACATTTTTCTTTTTCAGTAAAGACAAGTGCATGTGAACTTCAATAATGGAAAAATAGATAATGGACTTTGTCAGGTGATATGACACAACTTTAATAAAGATGAGTAAATGAGAATGAAAATTACAAACACTCAATTTCATAATTAAAATCACACAAATTAAAAACCTTACATGACAATAATTAAAAATACATAAAGTAAATTACATGACAATAAATAACATTGACTAATAATTAAAAAATGCAATCAAACGGAGTTTCATTTCTTCTTCTTATAGGGACAAGTGATCTTTCTCCAACAATGTATTCAAAAGATAGTGATTCATCCTTTCTCTCTCCAAATTCATTCTCTCTTTTCCAAGTTTACTTATCACTTCAACTTCAGCAACTCTTGTGAGTCTCAATTGATGAATTTCTTCAGCAACTTCAGTATCAATAGAAGAATATTGTGATGTCTTTTCTTTTTTTTTTTTTTTTTCCTTTGCCTTATCTCTACCTGTAGGACGTGAAATTGTTGAACCACCACTACTTGGAGTTTCTGGATTAGTAGGGATCGAATACGCCCCATCCTCACTGGTCCTTGATCTCTTTGAGCTGCCACCACTTTCTTCATTATCCTCGTTGTCTTCAGCACGAACACGTGTTGAATTGCGGTCTAAATTTAGTTCTCACTTGGGATGTTTACACATAACTTCATTAAAAACTTGCAAGTCCCCAAACTTTGGGCCCTTTGATGAGTAAATTGATTGAGTTTCACTCTCAATATCTTGTTCGCTCATTCCGCTTATTTTACGACCATATGCCTCTTTGTAAGCGGCAACCCACTTACTAGTATTTACACTAAGTCGATTGTAACGATATTTTAATGAATCTCTATTTCTTGCACTTATCTCCCCTGAATTTTCTTTTGAACTTCGCCATACAAGCTTTGAATTCGTGCCCACAATGAGTCAATCTTTTGATTTTTGCCAACTATTTATCTTCACTGACAAAAATTCAAGACGACATTAAGGCTATATCTTCTTTCACAGAAAAAGTAGATTTTCCCACCTTTGAATTTGTATTTTTGAACAAATTGCGATAAATATTTTCTGATGTTTGGACATTTTAAGAGCTAGGATTTTGGTTCAAATTCGGAGAAAATTGAGAGTATTGGGAGCTTTATAATCTTCCGGATTAAAAAAAGATTGAAAATTTAGATAATTTTGGGAGTTTGGATAATTTGGGGAGTTAGAAAAATAATTTGGATGATTTGGATCCATGATAACAATGATAAAAATTAGAAGAGAAAAGGAAGAATATGATATTGTGATTCAAAATGTATCAATATTGGTATTTATTTTATAGAAAAAAAAATTCCAAATTTTGATATAATTTTTTTTTATAGATAATATGCTGAAATATTAAATTTAATAATTATTCAATAAATATTATGATTAACCAATGGTAGTGTGACACATTACAAATCTTATCAACTCAATTTTTGAGAACCGTGCCACAATATGGTTCTCCACACCGAACGGTTCACTCGAATTTCTTCCAATTTCAAAAAAAAAAAAAATTATTCTTTTTTTGTCTTCTTGTGGCAAGAAGTTCACATGAACTTGCCTATAAAAGTAGTCTTATGGTGCTCATTTTGCTTCACCCTGTTCACTGTTAGTGAGAGATGATGTGATTTGAGTTCATACACTAGCAGTTATCCATCGATTCATAGAAAAAGATATTGTCTCGACGTTTGAAATGATAGTTGCTTTTGTTGCACAATAAAAAAAAGAAAAAAAAAACTCAAAAAATATACTCCTATAATTATTTTAATCAGTTTCAGAATGTTGAGTAGAGCAAATTCTAAACCATGATTAGATAGAAAACAAATATCACATTGGCTAATACAAGTGTTCAACAGACGCAAACATGCACCTAAGTTCGGTGAGGAAACAAATAAAATACAAATGAAGATCGATTTCTGACAGTCGTTTCTGATGAAAAGAAAGTTTAGATTCAACCTCTGCCAAAGCATGAAGCTGCCTCAACAAACCTCCTCCGCCTCTGATATTATGACAAGGTTTAGAATGTATGTTAGTCGAGTTTATTGCAAAAGTGGTCATTTTTACCAATAATATTCCTAACAGTGTAAAGAAAATTCCTTCTAGTGGGATTAGCTCAGATCTGCAAATAAGATACACACAAAAAGAGATACACTTGGTGTTCCGGTTTCTCGGTTGAAGGCAACCTATCAACCATCAAGTCATCAAATGATACATTAGAAAATAAAACGAAATAAAATAGCAGTTAAAATTTCAGGGTCCTCAAAAGACTGAATCTTCATAACCCATGCATAAATTATGTTGAGACAATTATTAGAGAGCATAGAATGCAACTTAACAGGCCTATCTTATTCTTGGTTAATTATTTGAGTAACAAAGGGTATTAAATTCAATTGAGTAGACAAATTTTGGTATTACACATTAATTGTTTATCACTCAAAACACCATATGGGCCTGGCTATTAGCAATACTTACAAGAGTATTCACCCATGCATGCGACATTAACAAGCAATGCTTAACTCAAACCCTTCATAGCCAATGCGCCGACATTTTCAAATATAAAATTTGCAAATTCATACATACCAACCTAAAAGCCTCCAAATATTCTAAGTTTCTAGAGACAAAATAAAAACACTGCAATTTAAACTCGAAATAAACTCATGTATTTTCATATTTTAAATTTTTAACAATTAGTAACAGGCGGGTTACTGTAATTTCATTTCAGAACAATCTTCATAGCCGAGAGGGCTTCGTGTGCGATCGGAGTTATCAAAAACAACAGAAACAGTGGCTTCGGTAAAGATTGGGTCCAATAAACGACACGGCCCACTGTTGAATTGTTTACGGAGCCCAGATAAATACACTTACACTTGTCGAAAATTTTAACAAATTAATTTTCTACCTAAGGAAGACTATATTTTCTTTAAAATTAAAACAATGGTGTAGCAAATAAATCAATATGAACTGTAATATTTTTATATTGCAAAATACATAATAGAACATCAAAAGCAACAAAAAGAAAAAAAATTCATGTAAAATAAAAATTCGAACATCAAAAACAAAAGAAAAAACAAAAATCCTGCAAAAAAAAAAAATTGAACATAAAATTATCATGTGAATAAAAGAAGAAAGTGACAAAAAAAGGGTAGGACAAAAGTTGAGAATTGTAAAATAAGAAGTTGACAAAATAAGATAATGAAATTCCAAAAAAAAAATTTTTTCCAAATTGAAGTTTTTAAGGCGTAAGTTTACTTTAGGAGGTGGTGGGTGTGATTTGTCTTTAAGTTGTCTTTAAGTCTTATTATGTATGATATCGATATGAGTTTTTGTCAATTAAATTTTATGAAACTTAGAATTTAACATATAAAATTGAGATTCTTTTTTTTAAATCTTTAGAGGTAAGGTTGAGATTAAATTTTAGATGAGATATTCAACAAATTTTTTCCAAAGACTTTTCCCATATTTTAAAGATTTGTTTCACAATTTAACATTAGAGTTTGTGGAAATATTCTATATATTTTTCCAAAAAAATTCTTAATCAATTATAATTTGTAAATATTTATTTCATACATATTTTTTCCAATATCAGAGTTTGTGAAAATATATACATATTTTTTTCAAAGACTTTTCTCATATTCTAAAGATTTGTTCCCCAATTTAACATTAGAGTTTGTGCAAAATATTCTATATATTTTTTAAAAATTTCTTAATCAATTATAATTTGTAAATATTTATTTTATACATATTTATTCCAAACATTAAAATTTGTGGAAATATATACATATTTTTTCCAAAAAAAATTCTCAAATTCTTATAATTTATTAATATTTATTTCAAAAAAAATTGAATATATATATATATAGATATTTCAAAATTTAATGAAAAAGACGCCAGCATTGTCCTTTCTTTTCCTCTCTCAGCGTCGCGAACCCTAGCTTTCCCTCGGCGTTGTCATCTCGTCCAACCCCGCCCACCCGCAGCCACTGCTCACCGCCCACCACCATACATTCCCACTCCCACTGTAAGTAAATTTATTTTTCAAACATGAGACATTCTATTTTAAATTGTATTTCATTATATATTTTTCAAGAGTATGTCTAAGTGTGAAAATTTTCATGTATGAAAATCTTTAAAATTGTTATAAATCAATTATCTACACAATAAACACTAAATAATGAACTCTAAATTATGACCTAGTCGGGCCAAGTAAATCATGAAGCAGTTGGTAGGAGTGAACCCATTTAACTCTTCAATTTTTGTCTACCTTTACCGATTCTGAAATTTGGTTGTAAATTAAAATTTTTTTATGTATGAAAATTTTCATACTAGACTTTGTCATTTTTCAAATGGCTTGCAAGAGATAGTGTGTGTGCGAACGGCCTGTTTGGTAGTATCTGTTTATTTCCGATTTAAGTATTTGTATGGCCAACTTTCCATGAAGTTTCTTGAATTCTAGCTAACTGATTGTTTAATATATATATATATTGGTTGGCTTGTCAGGTTGTCTTTAGCAATTAATTTTGATCTAAATAGAGTGCCTCATTCAAAAATTATATATTTGAAGTTTGATGCAAACTGTATCAACTTATGCCATCTAGATTTATTTTAAAAATTGAAATATAAAATGAAACCTAGAGAAACATCAGTGATGAAATAGTTGTATTAAAAATTTTGCCAATAATTAAACCTTGGTCATAAACAAATCAAATTAACTAGAAGAAACAAAATAAACCGAACATACATTTCCAGAGACATCTTTTCCCCCTTTAAGTCCTTGAATCGCAACGATAACGCGTAGTAATTCGATCGTAGCAGGTTTTGTTCTTTCTTGAGTTGCTTCTATTTCCATTGTGCTCGTTTATTTTGAAACCAAATTGCCACTTGTTTCTGTGATTTACATGCATTCTTTGTGTTATATATGTAATTATGATGATGTTTACAAATATTAATTTGCACTCGATGATTATTTCTAATAGATAGTTGAAAATAAATAGAGTTTGATATTGAGGATGATATTCTATGGATGCAATTAGATTAAGACTTGATGTATCAAGGTTTTGCCTTAATTTTACCTTTTGTTTGCATAATGCAGGATATGGCTGATTTTGAGAGAACGGTGAAGTTTAAGTATACAAAGGGTGAAGGTGAGGATATGTGTTGGTTGGGAGATAAGAGCAATACTGACGCAAAATTGGATTCAGCTTATCTTCATGGAAGTGCGGGTGAAGACCATGGACTCACTCTTATCCATCCCAACTACCTCCACACAAAGTTCCTCAGGTGGTGTTTGTTTTCAGCCGGGGAAGTCCGGATGGGGGATGGACCTCCCCCCGTCCCGTCCATTTTTCGGATTTTCACATCCCATCCTCCATCCAAATACACATTCACACCTATTATACATCTATACCCTAAAACTATTACATAACTATTTTTCTTACACCAACTCATTCTCTCTCATACTTTTCTTACAACAATTTATTATCTCTCTTACTTTTCTTACACTTTTCTTTCATACAATCATTACTATACCAACTAACAATAATAAAATAATACATCAACATAATTAAAAAGTATTGATATGACATAAAGCTTCATCCATCTCTACTACATCCAACCCAAAACAAACAATGGATTACTATTCACAGGATTTTCCCCATCCATCTTTTTTCCCCATCCGAATTTGCCCCATCCAAGAAGAAGATGGGGAACTAATTGTGTTAAGCGAACGCATCTATGAGTTCTTCGATCAATCCTTACCAGATTATGTCAATAGCCTTGGGGGCCAGATACAAACTGAATGGGATGAATATAATGCAAATGAAGAGATGTTCAAAATTATCAAACCCGAAATCAAAGTTATAATACGCTCCATGATTTCATTAGTGCTATATATGCACTCCAAAGAATTGACATTCAGTAGGAAACTTGACTACTCTACTAACTTTGGAGTTTCGGGGGGTGTACTCAAATTTTGGAGGATTTCTTTCTCCCCTTCAACTCGTCACAAGGACCGAAGGGAAAATTTTAAGCAGATTGGACGTATTATCAAGAACGATGTTCTACATGACACAGAATACTTGGAGCATCTATGTGAATTAATGGTCTCCAATTTCTCTGAATATAAAATAGGGAACCAAGATAGTCTCGTGGCTATTGAAGAGTTTTTCCAAATGCACATTTCTCTAATGTCAAGTGGAGGTTGATGTTCATCATGAATTGTCATAAAAAGGTTGATGTCTTGACCACGACTGAGTATACTAGTTTCACGAGTGCGGTATTGGAAATGGGGGATAACACCAATTGGGTGGACAGATTGGGAGATAGTTTCAGTGTTCTGTATACTAGCGTCCTTCACGGCATACTCAAGGCGGACAGACCGGAAATATCTGTGAGTGAGGCAAAAGAGCTTATAGATCAATTGGATATTCCTGAGTATCTTGTTAGAGTACGACAGAGATACCGTGATGTCGATCGAAATACCTTTTTAATAAACAAGGACATTTTAAGTGTGTGTAGAAATGTTGTCACCCAATCTTATGGAGTCCCAAAAGAAGTTAAAGTGAATTATAAAAGGGGAGGTGAAGAAGTTGAGATTGATGCAGCAATCATGAAGACGTTTGGTGACCTGTTGCTGGATCTCCAAATAGTGGTATAAATAGTGGTGCGTTCTAACCACTTAAGTTATTTCACTTTGTCAAGTACCATTATATATAATTGGTATATGTAATGTAAATATCTCGCATGGACTTTAGGTGCTCCTTTTTTTAAAATTTATTGTTTCCTCAGCTTGTTGCTCATGATTCCAGGTGGAAGCATTGGACAAGAGTAATCTGTATTGACATATATCCCTTTTTACGCCCCACTTTTCTTTTCTTGCTGATTTGTGCATATGCTAGGGAATTATAATTTGGTTATACATTTCTTTACAGATTCAAACTTTTAGATGAGGTAAAATTATTTCATGGTATCAAAGCTAAAAGGGATCAATTTCTGCTAATAGTAATTTTATCTATATTTAATTGTTCATTCGATGAGTTTCCTCCCAATGATTTAGTAAGATAATTCAGCACATAAATGAGGAAAAGTGTTAAGTAAATAATATAAAACATTAGTTCTACTTCTATACCACTCTACAAGTTAGTTCTAACTTTTAGACGAGATCGAATTCTTTCAAATACGTTTTATAATTTGGTGTATGAAGATGTGGTTTTATCAAGTGCAACTTTAGTTGAGCTTGAGATGAGACGATTTTGTGAAGAACATATAAGTGTAACTTTTTCATCCTCTTTGCTCGTCTCATCAATCAATACCCTGCACAATTTCATATACTCTTTTCATCTGCACAATCCCAATGACAACAAATTTTCTTTCACTTTCGGTTACATATTTCAAGGATTTAATATTAAATAAAATTTTAAAAGGTTAATATCTTAAATTTGCAGTTAATATTTTTAGGAGTAATTAATCAATTCTATTATATTGTGAGATATTTTAGGAGATATTGTTGGGTTTATTTTTAATTTTGGGTATGCATATTTATATATATATATATATATATACTGTTCGAGTTATTCAATTTTTTAACAACGGTTTAACCAATTGAATCAGTGATTCAATGACCCAGTTCACATTGGTGCAAACATTAATTTTTTTTTTAAGTAACATTAATGTTCAAATAAGAAGGGGACGGAAGAAGTATATCTCTTATGAGTTATTTAGTTTATGATATGAAATGAGAATATGAATTATAGTGATAGGAATAATATTTTTTACACAATATCATATAATTGTTAAGGGTGGAAAAAATAGTTGTAATTAGGTATTTTGCATAATTGTATGTTTCTTATAAATTATAATTAGTAATATTGTTCTCATCCATATAGAGAAACACCCATCATAATTATTGATGGTGCTTGGTTTTCTTAGCAATCATCATTCATAAACTTCTTTTTTTAATTAAATTTAGAGAGGATTACCTTGACTTTTTTGTTTTAAAAAATAAAAAGTTCATTTTTGTAGTTTTTTTCAAATACTAGAAGATATAGTTTTAACATTTTTTTGATGGGAATGAAAATCATTCCTCCCAACGTTGAGTGGTATTAGGCATTCTCAACTTTTAGGATATGAATCCACTTTTAGGATACAAACAATTGAACTGGAACTACAAGCAAGCAAGAAGACAAAGACAAGTCAATGTTAGCTTTGCCCGAAAAACAAAGACGTCTCAACTAATAGCCATTCAATCTTGCATAAAAAAATTAAAACAATCGTTTCACAATTGCCAGTTTAATCAGAGTCAAAATGTAACTACAAACTCTGCAATCATTTCTGCCTTGATCCAGAACAGAGTCAAATTACCTACTAATACCCAGAAAATCGACAAATTTCAGTACACAATATCACCAAAGATTTTCAGCTGCTTAAATCTTGAATGATGCCTTGATTAAGGTTAATAGTGCATATGTTGCAGAAGATGTTTACCTTACACAAAACTGCACAGGCAAAGTTTCCTCGTTTTAGCTACCAATGTAAAACATTACACGAGGTCGTATACTTGTTTAAGGCTGGGAATGTAAAAACCCATTATTGCCCTCCCATCGGCCGTGTGGAGCTTTAAACAACAAATTGCCAAATATTGGTTCTTGCACTGCAGGACCATTTGATTTTGCTGGAATATTTTCATGACCAAGAATACCCCCAACCTCCGGCAATTTTCCACTCTTCAATTGTTGCTGGACGACATCTGGCAACAAATCCACACTTTGGCCCTGCAAAGGAAACCCATGAAAACGATGGATAGAATTCAATTGTAAACAGGAACAAAGGACCGTATGGTCCAAAATCAAAGTATCAGATGGACTTCAAGAAATAAATTCTCAAGGCGACCAGCTAAATTTTGTTGAGTTGTGTTTCTGCCTCCTCAGAGACCTAAGCAGAATGCATTTTAGTCAAACTACATATCACAATGGCGTCGTGCAAATCTATTATTATGAAATAGAAAGAAAAAAAAATCTTCTTCTAACTTGCCTAACAGTTCCCTAAATAAGAAATATGTAACGGGAAATTATTAAATTCAATTGTCAATCAAAATGCCACTCCTAGCAGAAAATCAGTTCCTAGCACATGTTGGAAAAACCATAAATAATGTTTGCCAATCAGGCCATAACCAATTCCTTTTTTTCTCATTTTCATTGGTATTAATACATTCAGTTATTTCTCGATAAACAAATTTCATAGTATATATAATAAATTTTTGAAAAATGCAAGACAACTTACAACTAAACGCTTCCTCCAATCACTCATTGATTCTACTTTATAAGTGATTCCTTCATCCTGAGTTTTTGAAATGAAGTCTTCCTCCAGTGTCTGAAGCTTAGAGTTCACTTGGTATGCTTCAGTGTAGCGATACCGCTGCAACAGTGAAACGATACTGATAAGTGATCGTTAATTACTCTAGATACAGAACCAGGATAGATTCTGAGAAACATTAGCAGTGCAAAATAAATAATAAACTCCACCTATATTTCCAAAGTGAAAATTCTCTGGAGTGAAAATACTGTGCGTTAGAAGGTAAGACTATTTAAATAACTTCTGGAAAACTCATTTTCTATATGATTCTCAATATCCTGATAGCTTCACAGAGAAGTTTGAGTCGGGAGAAATCATGCTGCCACTCACTTAGATAAACTGCTTTAAATTCAGAATTTTATGTGCTTCATGTGTCAAAGATAAATACTTCTTCCATCCAAAAATCAAAAGGTCATGATTCAAAAGATAAAATTAGTTGTAAATTGAAATTTCTATAATGCATTTATATAAAAATATTCAAGAGTCAAATTGAACAAGTCAAACTAACAACTAAATGGAGGGGCAAAAGTGAGATTAGATGATTTACAAAAAGCTGTATCTTCATTTACTTAACTAAAAACATGAGTTTTTTGGGACGGAGGAGCAACATACTAACATATTATGGATCAGGCTACGAGAATTCATGTGTGTGTGTGTGCATACAGACAATCTATTCTATAATAACTATTTTCTGGAATAAACCAAGCCAAGCAAGACTCCCCATGTATATATGGATTAATCATACGCTCCATAGATCTACACAAACAACAAAATTAATAAAATTGTTGTAGTACAGGTATCATCACCGATGGTTAAAGTGAGGAGTGTAGGAAATAGCAGAAATGCTTAGAGAGACTCGCATCAAACGAGTTGTTGCCGATGTGGTTAATATAGGTAAAGATATTATATTATTATGAAAACTTTTTTCTAGTTGAGATAAGTTAGCAAATAAGCATGCATGGTAACTGTTGCCAAAGAAATTAGACAAAACTTTTTTGAACTTGGTTCATGGAGATTTCATGGTGGAACTCGTTATCACTGCTTAGTATGCGAAGTGATGCTGCTTAGTGATTTTGAGAAGAATAACACATAAAAAACAAGCATTTTTCAAATGTTTGCTGCTAAAAGGTGATACTTTGAAGAAGAGAGTTCAAATTAACAGGACAGAAAACACACATGGCAAGCTCTGACTAAGATTAAAAAAAAAAAAAAAAGCATAATAAAGTACCTGTAGATAGTAAACCACAAGAAGACTTCCCATGATTGATGTAGGATCATCTATCGCGACATCAAACAAGCATTTATGGAGATGCTTCTCCTCATCTGAGTTCCAGGGCAACTCAATCATTCGATCTACTAACCTCTTTCGAATACAAAGACAGCAAATTTCAGTTACCAAAATCTCCAACCACATTACCCAATTGCTAAACTGTTCATCATCAGCAACTTTCACTTTCTTATCTCTGACTTTTGTACAAATCATTCTCTGATACATGAAGGCCTCAGTGAGAAGCCCACACTCAATTTGAACACGAACAGCAGTAACAGCTTCTCTAAGTGAATGCCCCCCCTCTCGCCCCGAACACCTTAAAGTCATAAGGGCAGCATCAGGATTCTCTCTCTCTAACAGCGTTTGTGCAACTTTAGGGTGGATAGACGGGCCCGCTATTTCAGGAAGAAGGCGGCATGCTTCCTAGCAATACAGCTTGTGAGAAAGAAACAGCGAAAACCAATCATAGATCCAGAGCAGCAAAGTTACATGAGCAAGAAAAAAAACTTTAGTGATTATTGACATCTCAACTGGATGAAAATGCTATTAAATCATACTGAACAGAGATTCATAAAATTTGAACAATTTTTAAATTAGCAACATCCATGGGCATGAATATTTCACAAAGAAAAGGTTCTTCACTGTTTACAGGAAAATAAAATGGGCATGTTTGCTTCATTACTACCATTTGACATCTTCTATTCCATTTTATTATTTTTTATGAGAAAGGCAATCATATATTCCAAAGCATTTCCAATTATGCTAAATAATTCCAGTATACAGCTAAACATAAGGATAACAGGAAAGTAAAAGTCAAATGGTCCACTGTAACACACAGGTAAGTCCAAATTTGAATAGCCAAATAATATTACAACATCAACAGTAGGTGGTGAATGAAGGAAGAAACGGATAATAACACTGTAAAACTAACACAATAAAGCATTGTCCGAACATCATATCACAAATCAATACACATTCTTCACTACAATGTAAACATTTATGATGGTGTAGCATCATCAACTTTGTATAGCACACAGTTCCATATCTCAAAAGAGAGAGTAACAGCACTTCATTTTTAAAAGACTTGAAGATAATAGTCTACCTTCAGAGCTTCATCAGTATTGTCATCCAATAGATAAAAGACGAAAGATTCCAGTAAAGAGTGCCTGGTTATACTGAATGTGACAGCAAAGTCGTCAACAATGTTTTTCCAATGATCATCAGGGATTGTCCAGTGCCGATCAAAAAGAAAATACAGGAACTGTCCCAAAGGTTAAGGAAAGATAAAATGTAAAGATATTATTGAATAATAGGTATCCGAGATAAACATCAGTCCAAAAACACAGTTGTTTCCAGATTAGATTAGGATACAATAGCCTGTTTGGCAACCACCAAATCAGAATTTCCTTGGAGAAAAATCAAGTCAACAGCAGTTCGGAGATTTTCAAAAGGGTAGCATCCTGCCATTCCCATTAACCTAGATAGAAACGAATTGCCACCACCTGCCCGCAATGATGTTATTGGTAATTCCCCATCATCATTGCGAGCATATTCTTGCTCTGTATCAAGATATGAAAGTGCATCTTCAATAAACAGGGTAGACGCACTTTGCCCACTAGACTCCAAAATATCAGGCCATGCTCGCAAAATTGCTGCATGTTTCCTTTCACGAAAAGATGTGCTCCATGATGCAGAATCAGAAAACCTAGATCGCACTTTTAGCAAAAATTGATGTCTAATGCACCAAATCATGATCTCCAAGTGCTGTGAATACAACCCCAAAAAATGTAATTGAACTTAGTTAGGTACATAGACAATGAAGATCAATCTCCAACACCAAACAAGTTAAATGGACAGATCCACACATCTAGACATATTAGTTCAGCTACTACCTTCTCAAGATTGACTAGAGGCATTCAACAGGTTTAATAGTATATTCAGATACAGTACAAAATATATGGCATATTTTAGGTATGCAATGAAAAAAATCCCAAAGTAACTAGGAAGAAAAAAAAGGTTCAAATAGGATTTTACCCTGCCATACTGCAACTCTCTTTAAATGATCATAATAATGTGTTAGCTTAATGGCAAGAGATAGATGAAATAAATAGAAATAGTATTGAATGTGTTGACCTGTTTTGTCTTCAATATACTCTCCTGAAGACGATTCAGGTCCAGAACCATTGCAGACATAGAGCCTCTTAATGAAGATTCCAATACTTCAAGAACATTGGATATACCCATTAACTTTGAGGAAAATTTCAGAAGGGAACTTGACTCTTTTTCCATCTCTAATACAGTAAGGCTATCTAATAAGGTTGTCAAGGTTTACAGAATCATGCATTCGTCAGTCAAAGATTTATGAAATAAACAACTTTAGGATACATGTTGCCTGCAGTGCGCTCAAAATACTTTTGAACGTCTTTCTGCACCAATCTATGACAACCTTCTCATCAAGCAAGAATGCGATAACTGGATCACTTGATACAGCACTTTCATCCATGCATACATCTGTAACATCTGTATGCTTTATATTAAGGAAAAATAAAGTGATCGGAAAATGTAATTCAAATAAGACTGATAAAAGATAATCACAAGACTGCTTTAAATCCAACTCTCAAATAAGAAGTAGCCACTCAATACACCTCAAAGTTTCACAGTCACAATAAGAAGAAACATGGAAAAGCCTTTTCCAACTAGCCCCTAAAGATATTACTAGTTCTAAGAAATATTATGCCAATGTGAAACTGTAAACAACTGAAAAACACTTCCTAGAGAAAATTTAGGATGATTTTTTTGTTCCTTAATCTTGAAACAAGGGCAGCAATGCGTCAATTTGATGAAAGAGTATGAACATGCCATACAATAAAAATAAATCCTATGCATTTTTTCAACATAAACATATAACAGTATAAGGATACAATGGCAAATTAGAGAAACCAAGTTATTCTCCAAAGCCACATCGAACAGACAATACAGCCGTTGAACATCACCATTCAGCTGATTTTCATCATCTTTCTTGTCTTTCAATCTGTCATCATAATTCTTCGAAATAAGACCCGCCTCAATACACTGATAGAAAAGACGAAGCGGGGGTTCATTTCCCCCCTTTGGAAGGGCAATTCTACAAATGGGGCAAACATCACATCTTTGACGACATTCATCGCACAACGAAGCATGACCACAGGAGATAAGAACCCGTTGAACCAAACGGCCGCAGCTTCTCAAATCCCTAGTTGCTCTACATTGCTCCACTTTAGCTTCATTGCATAGCTCAATTGGATCAATCGACGCTAATCCGTAATCGTTAGAGGCCAGAGGCGCGCACAGGCGCGTGGGGCCTTCCAGCGCCCGATGCGTGGACATGATGAAAAGATTTTTTACTTAATTTACAGAATTACAGCTTGAGCAGGAGCAGCACCGGAGAAACGACGGTGTCGGCCGGAATCGACAGCGCGGCGGAAGTCGGAATTCGCTTGTTTCTTCTTCTTTTTTACTACTAAGTTTCTCTTAAACCCTACGAAATTGAAATTGAAATTCAGCGCTATTTTCTTGTTTATCTTCCGCTATTTTCTTTTCAAAATCTATTTTTATATTTATTTATCCAGTATAATCCTGAGAACCTGATTTAATTTGGTTATTGTGGTAAAAATGGTTTAAGAGTAAAAGTAGTATTTGTAAAATGGAAAATGTGTCTTACTCTAAGGTGCTAGCACCTTTTTAGTATTACTCCTAGGTACAATTGTTGACATCCTTACCCTTATTGCTAACAAACTAGTTATTTAGGTATATATGAGTGTGTCTGCCTGTCTGGTCAAATACCATGTATATATGATGTTGTCATTAATTTAGGAATGTGCTTTCAAAATAATTAATAACAAAATATCAATTTAATTATCAGTCAATTGATTACCAAATGTGATCCTCCCCACCCAATTATTATGCATCGGCTGTTTACAACATCAATATGCAGATTGTGTCTTTTTGTTGAAGGAGATTTAATTAGGGATATATGTTAACTAAATAATTAATTACAAATTAACAAAATAATAAGTGGTCAACATTACCAAAAATTTTGTCATCCCCTCCCTAGATTTTTGCAGCGATTTATCAAAAAGTATGCAGGAGATATAGTTTTATTTTTGGATAAAATTGAATTTCACTTTCCCAATTTCTATTCAAAACAAAATTGTGGCATCATCTCCAAACAAATGGTTTTCCTTTCGAGATTTTTTTTTTGGAATTTTCTATTGCGTGTGCATTTTTAAATTCTTGATATGTTTGCAGACGTTTGTATGTATGAAGAGTTTTTTTACTGTGTTTACAGATTTATAACCCTGAAATATGTGTAGGTTCTGATACGTGTGCAGTTGTGCTGTTGTGTGTGCAGATTTTAGAATAGAAATGTGCAAAGAGTTTGGTGTGAGCGGATTATAATTGGGAAAATTACAAATTCTAGTGTGTGTGCATATTTTTTATTCATTGATATGGGTGCAGATGTTTCTAATTTTTTTGTTGCGTGTGCAGTCTATGTCTGAGGGCAGTTTACGTTTGTGTGCAGATTCATGTTTGTGTGTGCAGATTCAGTTTGGTTTGTGTACACCCATCTGTGATGCTATATATTATGTTTTGTGTCTAGATTTTATATTCATATTATGTGTGAATTTTTTGTATTGACCTTCAATTTTTAATGTGTAAATACATTAAAATCTAGGAGTAAGGAAGTATATACATGTAGTCAACAAAATTATGAACTTTCATATGCAGGATACATGTAGATACAAAATAACATAAAAAAATTAAGAGTCACATATGAAAATTACATCACTATCAAAAGTCTAGATGTTTAATAACAATTAAAGTGACCACATGACAATGATCCCACAAAATGAACCATCTCAATTGAGTTAATACATAAAATTTGTCCTTCCCAATTATTTTTCGTCAAAACAGAGTATTATTTTCCTCAAGTTGTCCTCATTTTTTTGGCATCTTTCTTTCAATATATCGAGGTCACACCTGTACAGAACATCGACAAGGAACCAGAAAGGCATCATATTCACATGACGAAGTTGTTCATCATCATATTGAAGCAATTTCAGATTCTTGATTGTCGTGTTGAAATTGCTCCGATAGTAGCATTAACTCTTTTTTATTGTAAACTTCTCTAGGAAAATAAATCAAAACATTAAAGAGATAATATATATATATATATATATATATATACACACACATACACATAGCATTGCAAAACATAACTTTGCAAGCATGAAAGCCATAAACAAGCATATACTTCCAACATAAAAAAAATGAAAAGTTAAAAGCAGGAAACTTTGGTTTCCCAGAACTCAGATCATATGTATAAAACAAATACATATCCCAATTGCACAATTTATGGAATAAACTGAATTTAATCAATAAATTCAAAATTGAAATTAAATTTAATACATTACAAATGCAACAGTTTCAATAAAAAATTGGGGAAAATTCGGATTGGGGCATCCCTTACGTTCACACAAATTCTGGGATTTCAATTGGGGGCAAGATGGTTTTCTTCGAACAATCCAATCAAATATAAACCCCAAACAGTGACGATTGAAAGGCTCACCTTTGAAACCATCTTTGTTCGCGGATTCGGCGTGCGGGTCCAACGGCGAGAAGCAATTTTCAGCGTGCACACGTCTCGCAATCACCATGCAGGAATTGCGTGTAGAGAATCGGTGTGAAGATATGCATCCACAGTTGTTACGGGGGTGCAGTGTTTTCGGGAAGAAGAAGGATTGACGTGCAAAAATTGCTTGAAATAATGATTTTTCGTGAAGGTGGAGATCAATTTTTGGGTTTGGGAGATAATCATGGAGATAATTTAGGTGGGAGGTATGAGATATGCTAAGATTGTGGTCAATTTAATTAATGACGATGCATTTTTTTTTTTTAAAAGCCAGAATGTAGAATTTTTGTTTGTTGTAATATTTAAGGGTATATAAGTCTTTTAAAGCTTTTGTTTGTACCTAGGAGTAACATTTTAAAAGTGTAGCACTTAAGAGTAAGAGTTACTTATAAATGGTACATAATAGTAAGTTAGTAACTCCCCCTTGTAAAATTTCTAAAAAGAAAAAATTGAGGGTTTTGTAAAAAAAAAAAAATAGACATAAGTAGAATAGCTAGAAGTATATTCTTTTCAATCTTTTGATTTTAGATTTTACATAATTAATTTAAACATAATTACTAAATTTGAAAACACTCAAATTAGCATTTGCAAAGGAGAAGTTGATTAAATAATCAACTTTAAGTGGTTAAAAACACCTCCTTCGTTCGACATCAACACCATAATTTTTTTCACAGTATTTTTATTAATTATATACATATATGCAATGATTTCAAAACCGGGTTGAACCGGCCGGTTCAACCAGTTGGACCGAGAACCGGCCGGTAACCCTGTTAAAAAACCCCTATATAACCGGATTTAGGGTTGAATGGGGTTGAACCGGTCAAAACCCGGTTCAACCGGAAAAGAAACCGATTTTTCTCTCTTTTTTAAAAAAAAAAAATTAAATTATTAATATATATTAAATATTTAAAATTTTAAATCTATATTTCTCTCACATTTTTCTCCAACACTTTCGATGTGGGATAAATGTATGAGGTGGGACAAAATTTATAAAATATGATATGAAAAGTTATAAAATATATATTTAAATTTTTGTAGGTGTATACTTATTTTATTTTTTTAACTAAACATAAAAACGGTTGGTTGGGTTGGTCCGGTTGAGTTGAACCGGGTCCGACCAGGGTTGAACCGCCGGGTTGAACCGGTCCGACCGACCGGTTGAACCGGCCGACCCGGTGGTTGAAGCCGTGGCCGGTGGTGGTCTCGTCTGATTCGATCACCGGTTCGGTTATGAAAACATTGCATATATGTATTATACGATATGTTGTATAGCATATCGAAATTTTAGGTATTCAAAATTGTATATCGACATCATGTTGAATTTTCAGTATATGAATTTTTTTGCCGATATATTGAAATTTTGAACAATATCGAAATATCGTTATATTTTGTTGTGCTTACTATTACAATAGCGAAAGTTTTTGATAAGGTATAAAATTGTACTAAAAAATTCGAAGTACCAAAAAAGTCAATATTTTCAATACTTTTCGATTTGATAACTGTGGTATATCAAAATTTTCGATATTAAGTAAGTCAGTAAATAAATTTTAGTGCAATAACTTGTACACATAAATGCATCTACTGCACCTTGCAATTAGTACAACTTTCACTCAATTTTGCCAAAAGTTTGACTCATTCAAAAAGTATATATGCATAATGAAAAAAATTAGCTCTTGAAGAAAAACATTAGTTCAAAGTATGATGCATAAGTGCGAGGGCGATAGAGACGGGTATGGGATACGGATTTCCAAAAAAATTAGGGTGCGATACGGCAAGGATATGTCTGTTCATTTATATTTTATTATATATAACACCTATAAAATATATAGAATTTTTAAAATTAATATATTAAATGTATGTAATTCACATAAAACTTAAACATTTTCAATAATTTAATGTAATTAAGTAAGAAAACACCAATTCAAATAACATCAGCTCAATACATAAGTTATACTAAGGAATTCAATTAAAAAACAAGTGATATATTATCAATTAAGTTATATTACATAATAATGTTCAATTGAAATATCACACCTAGTACTTAATAACATGATCATTTAGAGTTTAAGACTTGAAAAATTGTAAAAATAAACAAAAAAATGAAAAAAAAAAAAAAAAATTCTAAAAAAATAATCGCTCATGCACCCTTCCCGCACTGGATACGCGTATTCGGTATCGGATTCGCGTATACTAATTTTTTTTTAAATAATTCAAAGATTCACCACGTGGCGTATCCGGTGCGAATCCAACGCGAATCACACCCGCACCCTAGACGTATACGATACTACACGGTGATATTTTTAGAAGAATCCATGCATAATCTTCAAACAAAAGAAGATCCTGTATTAGTTTTTACACTGAACAGTATTAATATTTTTGTCAATATATAACTAATCTTTTTCATCATATAAATTTATAATTATTTTTCACATGAACTAATACTTTTTTACCCTTTTTCTTTCTACAATCGGCAACAAAATATAGAAAAACAGTTTGATTGTGTTGTAGGATAATAGAGACGATCGTTTGTTAACCCAGTTCGTCGAGAACGACTACGTCTGGTGGCGTACCAAGCCATGAGATTTCACTATATCATCCATACATTATTCTATACAAGAGATGTCTTTATATAGGATGTACACAGAATATATTAAATGTCTAATTTATTTCTCCATTGATTGTTATTGATGAAAGACTAATTTATCTCTCAATTACTTGATGAAGGCACACAATGTGTTTTTCCTTCAACAAATTGAAAATTATTAATCAAAATTTGCTCAAAATTGCACCGTACAACTTATACGTCAAAATGTTACTCAAAAATTATAAATATTAAACGAATTGACCTTAAAATTATTACAGTAAGTCTGTATAACATAAGAGTTCAAGACATAAAGGTAAAGAACTTAGCAGAAACTTTAAAATTTAAGAAAATTATCTAATAATAATTAAAAAAAATTGCAAGCTTTTCACGGCTCACATATAACAGCACAACAGTTGGTACTGATGCATAATACACATATAAATAAACTATAGTTTCTAACCCCAATAGTATACTACGGATGTCTAATACAAAAAATAAAAAATAAACTGTAGTTTCTATATTCTAAACCCAATGGTATTCTAAGGATGTCAAAGACCAAAAAATACATGCAAGCTGGAAGCTTTTGAAGCTACAATTACTCCCATGATACAAGACCTGCAATTTCCCCAAAAATTCCTGCACATTGCAAAGAGTAAGCTACAAAAGATCGTCTAATCGCCTTCTCCAGAAATACTCTTCTAACTCAGCCTCCAAAATATCGTCCTCAATTTTTCTATTCACTAAATCCACAGCTTTTACACATTTCTCCGCCTCTTTGAACCGCTCCTTGGCAAGAACAAGCTCAGCATGCCTTTCTTTCAACTCATCAGAAGCCGCCTTACTGACCATACCAAATCTACCCTTGGTTTTTCTGAGCTCAATTGTTTTCTCCTTAAAGGGAACAATTTTATGGAGCTGTGCTAAATGCTCGTTTAGCCATGACACGTTGATCTTGGTAGCTGCTAGATCAGAGACTTCTTTTGTTACGTTTTCAAGGTCAGCTAAAATGGGTAAGTCGTGGTGCTGCAGTTTCTGAACAACAATGCACACGACTTCGAGTAAAGAAGCTCTTAACGAAGGTGTCTGGAATATACAACGTGCAGCAATATCCCCGTGTTTTTCGAATATGGCCTCGAGTACATCAGCAACTGAGGCATTGACTTTGTAGGTGTCGACATTTAACAGACCATCATCACTTTTGATGGACGATTGTTTATGATCGGCAGGAGATACATCAGCCTCAAGTTTGGGTGTTCCATTGACATTTGACGGATCATTGTCAGTTATGGTGGATGATTGTTTAAAATCAGTAGGAGAAATTTCAGCCTCGAGCTTGGGTATTTTTAGATCCTTTGACCTGGGAAAATTAGCACTCCGATAGTTCTTAATCAGACATAACAAGAGTGCTGAAATGAGGAAGCTTAAATATGGGGAGCTTTCTTTGAAAGATAACTCCAATTACTCCCTTCCAATTTATCTGTCGTTTTAGATAAAAAAAAATTGTCCCAAAATATTTGTAGCTTTTGGTTTTTCCAAGAGATTTTTTTTTTTTCAACTTTACCCTTTTCGTAAGTTTTGGCTTGCATAATCATAAAAACAAACATGCATTAGGAAACAATGCCCTATGTGAAATATCCAAAAGATTATATTAGTCATTATATACAAAGAATTGTAGGCATTAAAATCTATGTGATACGCCCAAAAAAAAAACAGTTAAATTGGAATGGAGGGAGTATTTTAACTTGATATGTCGCATTAGAGGATAATGTAATATGCTGCATGTTGCACACTTACATTACAGGACTTGCACAGCTAGTTGCACGATTGGAAGACGGACCCTGTTAGTGAAAAATAAATCGTCAAAACACATTAGGAACATAATAATAAAACCACAAAGCAATTAATTTAACCTCCATAAAGTTTAAAAATATTTATACTGATACGTAATTGTCTATCATTTTGAAGCAACTTTTCTTCTACTGAGCTTTATACATGCATAATTGAGGCTTTGCCAAAGCCCAGAGGCCCATCAAAACCATATCAAACAAGACAGAGTAAAAGTACCTTAAAAAAACTTCCAAAATAATTATGCTAACGAACTTACATAGTACTATTATAAGGCTACCGGTCACAATGAAATCCTTATATATGATGATTTAAATATTATAACAAAGTTCAAGTTTCATATCGTTTTGTTTACAAATCGACTTGTTTGGTAGATAATACTACAAAAAAATTGTCACACAGAAACAATTATCATTTCAGTATGAGAAGTATGAGAAGCAGCTACGAGCAAGGACAACCAGAATAGCAATGGTACTTTAAGTTCTCACATTTCTCAAAGCAAAACACATTTCCATGCATAAGCAAAAGTTTTAGTTCAAGGAAGCCCCTCACCTCATGTTTTTTTCTTGCATGCAAATCAGCATCCATTTCACCATCAGCATACCTGCAATCTCCATAACTTCAGACATACATGCTCCAGATCTACCTAATTTATTTTAATATTACACCAGAAGGGGCAGTCGCAACCAAAGATAAGAGACAGAATCATAGAGATTATCCAAAAGTTATAATATTTTAAGCTTTTTCATGTTGATTGTCTGTCTGTAGGTCACACTAACAATGACAAAAAAATTATCAAATCAGAGAGAGAGGGATGTGATCTTCAGCGTGCAAGCAAACATGGAGGAAAATCAGAAGTTAAGAAAATGGTAAAAAGAAGTTAAAATGGACAAAAAAACAACTGCTTTCTATTAACATGGCCATCTGTATACAATGTAGGCAGTAGATTTAGCGTCAAGAGTGCATACTGGAAATTTGTGAAGTATGGTAAAATCCAGGATATTTATCAAAATAATGTAGATTGTCACATGGTGTGATACACTAGGGAGAATAGGAGAAGATCTGGCATCGGTGAAGAGGTTAATGAGATTTCGGACCCCACTCAAACTAATTTACGAGACTTTCAAACCTCAAAACAGGAAAACCAACCTTTTAGAAGATGAGGCAGTGTTTTGTTTCTTCGACATCGATGCTTTTCTCTTTGCACTCTTTTCCTTAATCCTGATCAAGTTTATAAAAATAAATCTATAATTTGCTCGAAAATTCTATATAAATGGAAAGTTGCCAAGGCTGATGAAGAAAAGTTCTAAATCAGGAAATAAAAAAACAAAAACACAAGTGGTGACTTAGTTTGAACTAATATAAGAAGTTCTCCCACTTTCAAAGAGAAATATACTTTCAGGAAAAAAGCTCGTACACGGCTTGTTTGATCAATAAAACAAATTAAGGCTCGGAGAATACAAAATTGAATTCTTTAAATTAAACTCACTCGATAGGCTCTCTGGGAGGAGATGAATTACCAGCTTCTAGATTCTGAAAGGATTTCACTAAAACAATTAAATAAACACCAAAAAGGATAGAACATCACATAGTATATCACAATGTGAGAAAAGAAAAAAATAAAGGTCGAGCATATGAGATGGAATGCATTTTTAATCTGCACCCTGGTTCACATGAACTCTTTTTTTCAAATGTTAGTGTTGTGCATACGAAGTATCACTGGTTAAAAACAAGCATTTTTTTAACAGTGACACTCCATATGGACCACATTGACACTAAAAAAAGAGTTCACTTGAGCCCAGGTTCACAGAAGACCTACTCTCATAAAACTCTTACTTGTGGAGGCCCCTTGTCGCTTAACATTTTCCATGTTTCTTTTCGAAGGTTCACGGTCTCTATTTCACCATCGTCATATAAAATCTGCAATGTAATTTTAACCTAGAATTGGTAGAGCGAAAAAAGATAAACCACAGCAATAATGATCCGGCAACAAGTATAATCTCCATTGAGGTAAATTAGTTATTTCTCAATTTGAAATTAATTATAAAAAAAGGACAAATATGAACTTATTCACGGGTTCAAGAAAATATTTGGGTTATAGTATAAGTGAAAAGCAATGAGTACTCAAGATACATTAAATGACAGCTTAAGTGGTCAAGTTATAGAGTTAAAATGGACAAAAATTGAAAAAGAAGCGGAAGGATCTCATCACCAAGTGCTTCTTTGTTTTAGGATCAAAAGCTTTAATAGTTCCAGGATAGAACCTACATGTAAACAACAGTGAGTAAAGAGAAACATTTACATTTGCTATTAATAATTCATACGAAGCATAAGAAATTGACATTTCATTATCTGCCACCTAAGTTATGCACCAATGCATCTAGCATTGGGTAAACCTCATACAATCACTGTCCTAGCTCTACTACATCGTTTGTTTCATTTATTTTGGAACAATCACAAACACTTTTTTGATTATGTATCTACTACCAGAAATACTGGGTTGGGAAGAGCAGAATGAACTGCCTTAGATCATAGGAAGACGACTTGAGTTAGAGATGTTTCTTAGCAACGGCTGTTCTCGTGATTTGCAAAAGATGAATTCATACCACAAGGTTGTACAAAAAAGATTGTTATTGTATCAATCCGAAGCTATAAAAATCCCATTAGTTCATGTACATTCTTCATTGAATTAGATAGACACTTCGAGTTCTAGTATTGATGGAAATTACCAATCTCCTTCAAATTTGGACATTCAAGTCAAAATTAGGCATATTTTTCCTGGATTTGACAAGTTATTTAAAAAAAAATCTATATTTAGTCATAACGGCTTTGGCTACTATAACTTCCCCAACCACGTTTTTTTTTTCTGTATTTTTTAAGAAATAGGAATTAAGATCTTTCTCTTTGAATAAGATCCCAATTCCAATGGTGGTTTCATTAGATATCTTACAACTAGAACCCCTTTTTTTTTTTCAACATGCACCAGAAGGTATAACTACAACAGAAGAGTAAACATATGATTTATTATGATTTAACCTATTACTTCTATATCAGATTATATCTTTTCCTTAATCATCTACACCTTAAAATACTTTACTTTTAGGACACAATACATATGGTTTATTATGATTTCATGTGACAACAGAAGAAATCGGGTACATCATAAGATGATGTGATCACAATCAAACTAAAACAGAAATATAACTAATTACGCAATTCTCACTCTTTGTCCTTTGGCCACCAGACTTGTATCCTTAAATTAACTAATTCCTCTCCATTACCAGACCACGATCTTCTGGGCTTTTGGATTAAAAGCATATGTAGCAAGGCACTTGTTAAAGTAAACATCTCAAAGGACCTTTTATATTAATACCTTATATTATGAAATGATATTATGATACCTCATACCTTTTCCTTTTCCTTCCCTTGGGGCTTGGATTTTGCAGGCTTAGACGTAGGAAAGTCCTCCATCTGCATAAATTTGTCCCAAAATGACTGAATATAAGGGCAAAAGCCATCAAACAATAAACAAATTATGCATATAGTTGTTTTTACTGGAAAATATTAGTTCTGTACAAATTTTGGCATAACAAATAGGGTAAATTATATCCTTTTTTTTCAACTTGCAGCTGTACAAATTCATTTATCAGATTGCAACATGTGCTCTATGAAATTGACCGAAATCGTAACCTAATCGTCCGAAAATACCACAAAAATAGAGTTTAGTTGCAATCGGTCATATAGTACAGATTGTAATCGAATAAAAGAAAATTGTACAGTTGCAAGTTGAAAATGGAGTTACAGTATTAACCCTAACTTTCTAATTTAATTGATAAAAATAATTGAGAAACAGAGGAAGACACTTGAGATCAAGAATCAGCGATGAAATTAATGAAATATCGAACCTTACTACTCAAACTAATTAATTTACGAGTTTGCAAAACGTCAAATTAAACAGGAGAACAGACCTTTTTTAGAAGATGAGGAGGCAGTGTTGCGTTTCTTCGACGTCGATGCTTTTCTCATAAAAACAAATCTATCTGCGTTTCCAAATCAGGAAATTTACAAAGCAGGCGGTGGCTTAATTTGAGGAACGTCGTCGTCCTATGTCTCACTTCCCGCCTAAATGAACCAAAAGTTTAGAAAGATATTAATTAATCGATAAATTAATAATTTATTAATTTAAAGAGATAATTTATATTCATTTAATTTAAATTAATTACATCAGAATTCATGAATTTAAATTCAATTATATAGAGATATTAATGAGTATTAAATATTAGGAACTTGAATCATCTTATTTAATGTTTAAAATTTAATTGAGGATGAAACTCAAGATGATATGGTATCATTAAATGGGATAAGTTTAAAAAAAGCAATAACAAATGGCGAAAATCCTTCATAATTTTTTTTCAAATAATCAACAAATACCACACCAGAGCTTTTAAGTGTCGTGAGAAAAGTGAGAGATGAGATTCATTTTGATTTGAATTTCAATAGAAAACAATCAACACTAGAGTCATATTTTACTAAGTTGTCTTAGTTATCTTTGTAATTTTATGAGATTATTAATTTATGATGTTGATGGGGCCCTTGTATTATATAGGGGTCTTAAAAAAGTTATTATCTTATTAATTTATCGAAATTATTAATTTACGCTTGGGGCCCAAGTCGGGATCGGAGAAAAATATTATTTTAGAGAGATTATTAATTTATCGATTATTTTTTTTTTGATCGGACAAAGGTAGATGTTAGCTGTTAGTAGTTAGTACATCAAGCACCCAAATACTCCACGAAATCGTCAATCCACCTTATAACTCTCATAACTCCAATTCGTTCTCAGAGGGAATCGAACGTGGGCCTCCCACTCAAATGAGGAGCTCAGTGGCCAGGTGGGCTAAGCCACCTGGTTAATTTATCGAGTATTAATTTATAGAGGTTATACTGTATTATTATTTCCAGGAAGAAGAGAAGACAAGCACTGATGAATAACATTGGTATAAATTGAGTGAATCTCATATGCATTCAGGTGCACTTATAATACATTTTAAAATCATGTAACTTGTTATATTAAAATATACAATTTATTTACACTGAAACGTGCAATTATTCTCCATTTTAATAATTGTACGGTTCAGTGTAAAAAAATTATATTTTTTAATATAAAGTTGTATTATTTTAAAATGCATTATGAATACACAGCGCACCTAGATGCCTACAAGATTTAGCCGATATAAATCATAACCATGTTGAAAATAAGGCCTGAAGATCGATATAGTGTTGCAACAACTAATGAATTTGACATGTGAGAGTCTGAAATACCCTTAATTCA
This sequence comes from Stenogyne calaminthoides, assembly GCA_037126765.1. NCBI lineage: Eukaryota > Viridiplantae > Streptophyta > Magnoliopsida > Lamiales > Lamiaceae > Stenogyne > Stenogyne calaminthoides. The sequence continues at coordinate 1,108,613 of JBBCBC010000012.1, forward strand.
GTAGTTTATACAGTCAAAAACGTCCATGCAATTTTGTCTCGTTATAATGAATCATAGAACCCATAGAAAACAAAATATAATTCATATAAAAAACACATTAATTCATATAAATAAAATATTACTTTGCATGTTGAACAATATTAATATTTTTCAATTATAAACTGATTACGAATAAAGAGTAAAAAGGGCTACATTACAATATGCTAGTCAAAATTCAAGTGTTACTATTTATCCAGGAGCATATTACATCAGGTGGCCACTTATTGCACCTTCCCTAAAAATAACGTAAGTTGTTAGCAGTCAGTGCCATAGCCGAAGTGAAACCAAAAAGGGGAAATCAAGCTAGAGGAAGTTCTTATATAATACTCCAAGTGTTCAAAAAGAAGATAAAGAACTTAGCAGAAATTTTAAAATTTGGGAAAATACTCTAAGAATAACTGGTCAAAATAATGTAGAAAATCTTATATTATAAAAGGAGGAAGCACTTCACCAACTTTCGACAAGTGGCAGCTTCAGCTTTCGACAAGTGTCGCATTCATGCTTCCGCCAAGTGTACCAAAAAAAAAAGGAACGCCTCATGATTGTTAGGCCCCATTAAGCTTTTATAAGCCTCATTATTATTAGGGCCCCATTAAGCTTTTCACATATTATTAGGTATTAACTGGATGATTGACTGTTCAATCGCCTGATAAGCTGATGATGGAACCAAATTGATCTTTCAAATTCCTTTTAATTTCTATATATATGGCTGCATAATTATGTCATTAACGGAATTTCTGGAATCGCATCCAAATACATCCACTTATGTTGAATTTTATCTTCATAATTTAGGTTGCATTGTATGGATATAAAATTTTATTGTTTATTCGTTATTTCATGCATTATATGTATTTAATTTTTTATTTCGTTATTTCATACATTTACATGACACGATTATTTACTTCTTACGCAGAAATGCATTATATTGGCCTAGATGATGCAGTCGATCCAAACATATGAAGAACCTGTATTAAAAAAAATGAAGATTTCCACGAAGATAGAGCATATTATCGACTTTCAATTTTGTACGAGTCTGATGGCTTAAAGATTTGAAGCCTTTAAAAAATAGAGATATCTTAACTTCTGTATTCAACTATTTTAGACTTGAGTAATCTTTGTTGTATTATTTTTGTTGGCAAAAATTTATGTATGGTGGATTTTGAATGGGCCGGAAATTATGTCTGTCTATTTAATCTTGAATTTTTTTTTTTACACTTTTTCTAGGGCCTAAAATAATACAATTTGTGTATCAGTGTTTTCAGAACCGAGTTGAACCCATGAAACCGGTTCAATTACCCTAAAAAAAACTATTTTTAAGGTTATATCGAAAAAAACCGGCCAGAACCGAGAAAACCGGTCAAAACCGGTTGAATCGGGTAGGACCAATTTTTTATTTTTTTATTTTTAAAACTTAATCTAATTTCTACAGTTCCTATTTTAAATTTTAGTATTTTAAATTGTATTGTATGATATTGTTTATGGTTCTATTGTGTTTATTTTCAATATGGAACTTATAAATTATCATTTTAAAGTTTTATAATCTATGAAATGTTTTAAAAAAATAGATAGGGATCATTTTAACGGTTGGACCGGCAGTGCTCCATCCGGTTTGATCGCCGCTCCGATTATGAAAACATTGATTTATATTTTTTTTCTTTTACTAAATATTCTTCCATTAATTGATTGTTTTAATTTGCCAGAGTCCATTATTTTGCTTCTGTCCCTTTAAAAAAAAATACTTCCACCATGCGCTGTCACATGTGACAATAAAGATGGATATATGAATTAAGACTTTCGATGTCAATGAAAACTAAAGAGATATTTTAGGCGTTCAAAATTAAAAAGTAAAAAGAGTTGCTGAAAAGAGCAATTATTAATAGGGTTTGCTAAAAAAAAAATCTAAAATTTTATTAATAGGGTTTGCTAATAAATTTTTTTTATTACTAATAAAATTTTCTAAAAAAAAATCAAAATTAGAAAGAACAATTATTAATAGGGTTTGCTAAAAAAAGAAAGGATTAGCAATGGAGGAAAGATAAATGGCAGGAGAAAAGATGAATGTCATATATTTAACATGTATTATAAATCAAAAAAAAAAAAAAAAAAAACTTAAAATGTAATTTAATTAAATGTAAATATTAAAATCAAGTAAATAAAATTACTAATAGGGTTTGCTAAAAAAAGAAAGGATAAGAAATGGAGGAAAGATAAATGAAAGGAGGAAAGATGAATGACTTATATTTAACATGTATTATAAATCGAAAAAAGAAAAAAAATACTTAATGTGTGTTCAATTTAATATTTACTATTTAAAAATAAAAAGTTCTTTTTAAATTCAGTCATATCTTCACAAAATTGATGACATTTATTGTTAGGTGAAAAAATGGGTTATAGAATTCAAATATGCTTAAATGAGTATTTATAACAAGCCCGTGGGGTTAAATCTAGTAGAAGGTAAAAAGAAAGAATAAATTTGCTAGGATTTCACACTCATCACACATTCACACCACACAAGACAATAATAGACGCAAGTAGTGAAAATTCACCAGGTGCAATATCATTGACAAACAAAACAAACATACTCAGGGTCCGTTTGGTATGACTATGAAATGGTAATGGTAATGAGATCATTGAGGGGTCAATCAATAAGGGTTATTGATTGCATTGTTATTGCTTTGTTACAACATTAACAATGGGTATCATGTGAGGTGAGTTGAGTAGGTGAGGGCAATCAATTGCTTACTTCTATTCTCATTACCAATGTATCAAATCTACCAAGCTAACATCAATAAAATTAATTCCCATTACCTACTTTCATTACCCCCAACCAAGCGGGCCCTCAGACATACACTGGTACACATAAAAACAGAACATACTCATGCAGACACACAAATAAACACTAGTTACATGCATACACATAAAAATAAACGGTAGTTACAAACAAAACAAATGTACCATATAAACATATAGATAAACAAAAGTTACAAACAATACAAAATGTAGTCATACTCATAAATACACATTTAAATAAACTAGAGTTACTAACCCCGATAGAATTCCACAGACGTCACATCTGCACGACTTTCACCAAGCCGACAAAAACCTGCATGTAATCCTCGAAGCTTTGTTCATCTTCCAAAGTTTGGAAGTTACAACTGCTTAAATATTACAGGACCTGTGATTTTCCCAAGTAAAGCCCTTCACATTACAAAGAGCAGGCTACAAAAGATCGTCTAATCGCCTTCTCCAAATATACTCTTCTGACTCGGACTCCAAGATATCTTCCTCAATTTTTCTACCAACTAAATTCACAGCTCCTACCCGTTTCTCCGCCTCTTTGTACCGCTGCTCAGCAAGAAGAAGCTCAGCCTGCCTTTCTTTCAACTCATCAGAAACTGCCCTACTGACCATACCAATTCTTGTCTTCGTTTTTTTAAGCTCAATGGATTTCTCCTTAAAGGGAACAATTTTACGGAGTTGTGCTAAATGCTCCTTTAGCCATGATATGTTAATCTTACTAGCTTCCACATCAGTCACTTCATTTGTTATGAGTTTAAGTTCAGATAAAATGGCTTCTACGTCATGGTGCTGCAGTCTCTGGACAACGTTGCACACAACTTGAAGCAAAGAAGCTATGACTGAAGGTGACCTGAATATACAACGGGCAGTAATATCCCCATATTTTTCGAATATGGCCTCAAGTATAGGTGCAGCAGAGGCCTTCACTTTGTAGCCATTGACATTTAACAGACCATCGTTGCTTATGATGGATGATTGTTTATAATTGGTAGGAAAAATCTCAGCCTCGAGTTTGGGTGTTTTTGGAACCCTTGACCTGGGAAAATGAGCACTCAAATAGCTCGTAATCAGACATAACAAGAGTGCTGAAACAACGAAGCTATAATATGGGGGTTTTCTTTGGCGGATAACTTCAATTACTTCCTCCGTTCCAATTTATTTGTCGTTTGGGAAATTAATTTTTTTTTCAACTATACCCTTTTTTTATATGTCTCATTTATTGAAATACAAGAATCTATGGGTATGTTTGTTTCAGACTGTTTCCTGATTGTGAAATTCTGGACTAGTAAAATGGTGAATTTGACTTTTGTGTATTGGTTGACAAGGTGTAGTAGGGCAGGATTGAGAAAAGATTGTGAAAAAAAAGTGATTGTGGAATTATTATATTGTGAAAGATTAATGTAAGCGTTATTTGGAAAAGAACAAGTAGGGAGAGAATGCAAGAGAGTGTAGGTATTAATATTATGGGTTAGGATGTTTGGTGGATTTTGAAATCTAGCTTGCATAATCCTAAAAACAAACATGCATTAGGATTTTGGAAGTAAATCTTGCTTTTGCTAATCCAGAAACAAACATACCCTATGTGAAATACCCATAAACAACAGTTAAATTGGAACAGAGGGAGTAGTTTAACTGGATATGTTACACTAGAGGATAATGTAATAAGCTGCATGTTGCACACTTACATTACAGGACTTGCACAAGAAGTCATATGATTGGAAGACGGACCCTGTTAGTAAAAAACAAATCGTCAAACCACGCAAGGAACATAATAAAACCATAAAGCAACAACTTTAACTTCCATAAAGTTTGAAAATATTTACACTGATGGAATATTAGCTTTATCTGCATATACTGATATACTCCCTCCGTCCCATTTCAAAGTTCACACTTTGACCGGCACACATTTTAAGAAAAAGTGGTTTTATTGACTTTTTAAAGGGGATGGAGGGCGGTGATTGTGAGGGCGGAGATTGTGTGGTGGAGATTATAAGATTTTTTGCCATTTTTGGGGTGTGAAGATTGAAATGGGACGGCCCAAAATAGAAAGTGTGGAGGTTCGTTTGGGACGGAGGGAGTACATAATTGTCCATCATTTTGAACCTTTCAAAAAAAAATTCTCTCATTTTGAAGCAACTTTTCTCCTACAGAGCTTTAATTGTGGCTTTGCCAAATCCCAAGAGCCCCATTTAAACTACATAAAACAAAATAGAGTACCTTAAAAAGGCTTCCAAAATAATTACGCTGACGAAGTTACATATTATAAGGCTACTGGTCACAGTGAAATCCTTACCGAGACCATATATGTTGCTCTAGATATTATAACAAAGTTCAAGTTTCATATCCTTTTATTTACAAATGGTAATTCGCAAGCTAACCATTCTCATAATTTAATGTAAATGCAAATTAAACTTTAAGTTCTTATATTTCTCAAAGCAAACACAATTCCATGCATAAGCAGAAGGTTTAGTTCAAAGAAGCTGCTCACCTTATGCTTTTTTCTCGCATGCAAATGAGCATTCATGTCATCATCAGCATACCTGCAAATGACATGATAAGTTCAGACATACATGTTCCAGATCTGTCAATTTAATTTAATATTTCACCAGAAGTGGCAGCTTACAACCAAACATAAGAGGCATAATCATAGAGATCGTCCAAAAAAAATATATTATGCTTTTTCTGTAGACCATGCTAATAATTACAGAAAACTATCTAATCAGAGAGAGAGAGAGTGACGTGATCCTAAGAGTGCAAGCAAACATGGAATGAAAATCAGAAGTTAACAAATGGTAAAAAGAAGTTGAAATGCAAATAAGTACTGCTCTCTATTATCATGAGCATCTGCATAAAATATAGGCAGCAGATTTAGTGTCAAGAGCCCCTATTGGCATTTTTATCAGTTTATTGCAGAAAAAAAATAAAATTTGCTAAATATGGTTAAATCCAGGATATTTATTGAAGTAACGTAGATTGTCACATGGTGTGACGATACTTTCACCTTTCCAAATCAAATCATCGGATGGAGTGGCAATCTCATTTTGTGTGCAGCTTTTCCCAAGATCATCGCACACTTAAACTTTTTTCGTTATTTTATGCATGGTTCAACCATTTTCCGGTCAAGTATTCAACAACAAAAAGGATTAAGTGATGTTATGCTTGTTATGTTATGCATGATTTTTGATGTATCTGAATTTTAGTGGGTTTTACATTCCCACACATTCATAAAGATAAATATACATAATTTTAAAAATAATAAGGAATAGCCTAACACACAGGTATTACAATTTCCTACACATACATAAATATTTATATAATAATAATAATAATAACAACACATATTTACGATTTGGAATTTTTTGTTTATATTTTACTTATCGCACTAATATTTACATAATATCCATTTCTTCATAAATATTTGAGCAAATTATTATGAATTGAAATAATCAGACTATAGGTTTAATATTTATTAGAAAGGATTATTTTATTGATCTTGGTTTGATTCACAATTATGGTAAAAAAAAAGTGTGCAATTTCATTATATATAATATATATATATATATATATATAATGACAGAATTTAAAGTAAGTAAAGCATATGTGTATGTACATATAATTATTTATATAAAAATTGGAAAAGAAATATATAAAACATAACATATAAGGGGTCATATATATGTTAAATAAAAAATATATACATATATACAATAAAAAATGCAACTAAGAGTATATAACAAACGCATACACATCCATATGTATAGCAAATTCATAAGAACACTACGCAAAAGCACACACAGTGTGACCATGCATACAACAAATATAACCATGTCATGCAGAAAGAAAACATCAAACAATGAGACGAATGGCGATCTTGGGGAAACGCTGCAAAAAATGAGGATCGTCATCCATGAGGCTATTTAATATGGATAAGTGAGAGGATCGTATACCATGTCACTATCTACGTTAATTTGATAAAAAACCTGGATTTTTACCATATAACACAAATACTTATAATATATACATATTTCCAAAACAGTGTGTGCTTATAACTTCATTTCCAAATCAGGAACACGGTTATGATAAAGACGTATTTATCTGCACATACTTTTATAAGACAATCAATTGATTTAATGCATAATTGCAATTACTGTGTGCCACCTATGTGAGCAAAACTGGAGGCTTATCTCAACATTTGAGAAATACGTACACAGGAGAGAACTCAGGAGCTGGCGAATGTTTCTTTTGTGCCTGCAGCAAACATATTTAATATTAAACAAAATACGAATAACCTAATGTAAGAAAAACAGGGGGAAATACACTAATAAATGGGTTAGCCTACTTGATCAGCAGAAACGCCTGCGGCTGTTTCTACGTGCTTACTTAGATTCAACATTTCCTCAACACCATCAGTATAAACAACCTAAAGCCAAAAAAAAAACTCTCAGAAAGAGAATCTGGAAACAGATTACATATTAGAGAGATCGCTGACAGCCAACTTACCAAGTGCTTCTTATTTGAACAGTTGTATGAAGCAATAACCCCCTCAGAAAACCTGTGATATTTAAATCATAATGAGCATACCAATTATAATACGAGATAATACTAAATATGGCGAAATTTAACCTAAACCCAATTAAGAGATAATCTAAGGTCAAATGTAAAGTAGTACTACTAAAAAACACTCACGTGCTACTTTTGATTCGCCAAATCTTTACTTTGCACCCAACCAGTTCATCACCATAAGCTTTGGAAGCACCCCATTCTGGGAGCCTGGACATGACAAACTAATTACTGAATTATTTGGAAGACAGAAATTTATCCAGTTAACAGAAGAAACTATACAGAGAGATTCACAGTTACACTGCATTATATCTCAAAATCGTATGAAGAAGAAAGTTGTTGCCAAAAAGATGGCGGGATTAAAGCAGGTTATGATGGTTTAATATTTTGTCTTACACGTCATCAATAAATTAGTATCACTGTGATATGGAAAAGCTAAGAGTATATCTAAAAAGTTCAAACTTTCAGATGATTTGTTATTTATAGCATCACACTTCCATTTCCATTTGGAAGCTGTCCAGCTCCTTAGTAGGTTGGAAAAAAGAAAATAGTAAACACAGAAGATTCAGCGGTTTATTTCCAACATTAAAATTCAAGTGCAAGGTGGGATGTATGTCATCCTTCAAACTGCATTAAATAAAATGATCAAGAGAGCTACATTTGGAACTTACATATTAGATGAAGCATGAGTCGGATAACATTTCTCGGTTGCCTAAATTACAAAAAAATATAGTGAACTTTAAACGTGCAACATTTGACAGAAAATCAAGTATAAGATTAACCATTGCCTACTTGATTGGAAAAAACATCATTAACTGGTTCTCCATTGCCCCTTTTCAGGTTCAAATATTCTTCTAGACCATCCGTACAAACCACCTAACAACAAATGTTTTAAGACAAGCAAGAAAAAGGCTAAGGGAGGTAACTAGACCAATATCCATTAGTTTGTGTCCAAAGATATAACTAAATCAATAACACTGCCTAAATCCACTAAGAGAAATCACCATTACCAAGTTCTTCCCTGAATGCCTATGCAACACAACCCCCTTGGTGCACCTGTAGCATAGCAGTTTTAATTATGAAGAGATATGTACATTGAAATTGATACAGCCGTTCAAATTCCTGATAATAAATATGTACAAATTGATGGGTACAACCCACACTGAGGAAGAACCCTAGCCACCCCAAGTGGGGTTTCATACTAACACCAAGTGGTGAAAGATGAAATAGCTCACTAGGTTTATAAGCTAGTTTTCCTCCCTCAAATAATTCCATGAGACAATTCACATAAACATCTTAAACACACAGGTGATCCTCCGTGCTTAATCATACCGGCAAAAGAAAAGATGGTTAACAGAACATCAAAGGATCAATTCCTTGAGCCCAAAAAAGTATCTAGGTGATACCAATGAGTAAATAAATTCATGGTTTTAAACGTAGAGTTAAATCAAAATCCAAATCCTGACACAACACAGTAAATGAAAACCAGCAGAATTCTAGGGCACTCACGCTTTGTGCTTTGGCCAAGACACCACCACCCGGCGACCAATTAAGCTCTCATCACAGCTCTTGATACCACTTGCCATCTCAACAGCCTTAAACAACCAAATTCCAAAATTAACTGTTTATTAATTCATGAAAATCGAACAAATGAAGCAACAAGGACGACACAAGGAGAAATGGCATCGTTGCTAAAAAAAATCTACCAGAAATGAACAACAGCTATTCTCAGTCGACTGCAGAGGCTGCAAAATTGATTCTACACGCCGATTCCACGAAGCTTGAATTCGAGTCATGGTGTCATTCTTCCGCTGCTATAAATCGAATATCAAAACCAAAACCCCAATTGAAATTTCGAAACCCGTCCTGTTTCCTAAAAAAAAAAAATCTCCAAAAATGTGGATCATTATTATTTAGCCTCTTTTAGGCGGTTACGTACTTCATATCATGACGAATGGGGAAGTAATAAAAAAAGTAAGGCCAAGTCTTGGATGCATAAAAAAAATAATTGCACGTTTCAGTACAAATAAATTGTATGTTTTAATATAATAAGTTATACGTTTTTAAAATGCACTATGAGTACACGTGCACTTGGATGCACATAAGACTCATTCAAAGAGTAATACCAAAAGAGTGAGTCTCGTATGCGTTTTAGACACTGTTTGTCTTATTTCATAAGATATCTTTTAGAAGTTATCGTTTTTAAAATCTTATTAAAGACTGGCGTCAAGACTTGGATGCACATAAGACTCATTCAAAGAGTAATACCAAAAGAGTGAGTCTCATGTGCATTTAGGTACACTGTGCACTCATAGTATACTTTAGAACCATGCAATTTGTTATGAATGATGCATGTTTAACTATTTTTCAATATAAATAATTGCACGGTTCAGTATAAATAAGTTGCATCTTTCAGTATAATAAGTTGTATGGTTCTAAAATACACTATGAGTTCACGGTGCATCTGGATGCATAAAAGACTTAATCATACCAAAAATATTTGTGTTAGGTTAATGATTGTTACGTCCCATATTCTCATAGAGTGGGTCTTCTGTGCACCGACGCTCCATCGTGTATTTAAAAAACTTACAATTTGTTGCATTGAAATTTGCGACGCGTTACACTGAAATGTGTAATTTGTGCACGTAAAACATAATTGTACATTTCTATATATAACAAGCCGCAAATTTCTAAAATACATTGTGGAGTTCACAGTGTACTAAAATACATACAATATCTAGCCATATTTATATTTATAATTTTACACACACCAATAAAACATCATTTATGATAAATGAAATTTTGTATTATATATATATATATATATATTCTTGATATACATTTATTTATCAAATACAAAAACAATAATAGCAATACATATTAGTTTTTAAATAAGGGTATTTTAAACATTTATAAACTTTAAAATGTAGAAGTGGCTATAAATTATTAGCTAAAAAATATTATATGATAAATAAATTAATAATGATGTGTATGGGAATATCGATAACAATGTTTGAAACCGGTACATGTAAATTATGCAAAATTTGAATTGAGGCACATCTCAGGAGATGGAGGACAATTTGAATATTATATTTTGACACTTTAGAACAAATGAGTGTTAATTTGTTTTTTTATCAGAAAAGATGAAAACTTTTCATTCCAAAAAATAAGGGTATAAGAGGTACCCTTTTACAAAATCAATGTACAACATATGAATAATGCATTAAGGAACACCAAGAACTTAACTATGAAACATTTATCAGCAATGATTAATCACGACTCTCGGATTGTTCACCCAATCTTCGTATGAAATATTGGGATTTCTAGTAGCTTTAAAAGTGTATCAACTCCAGACTCGTGACTTCAATTCTTCCAAAAGATCTTTGACTTGAGGTCTCTCGTTCCGGAAAATGGTTAAATTTCTGGATTTCCATAATAACCATACCGCACATTCCCAAACACAAACCATCAACGTCCTACCATTCTTTCATCTAAGGATTCTACTAAAAATGAGTAGGCAACTCAATGGATCGGATGGGAGAGTTGTTTGGAAACCAAACCACTTGACACATTCCATCAAAAAATGATAAGAAAAAGAACATTCAAATAGAACATGTCTTACAGTTTCCGATTGAGTTTGGCAAAAAGCGCAATCAATACTCGCATGGCTCGGTAGAGCGTTACGTCTTTGCAGCTTTATGATGTTGGTATTCTTTCCATGATAACTCTCCAGGCGTGAATGCAAATCTTCGATGGTATAAATGTTGGGGAATAATTTGTCCGGATCTATTCGGGATGAATATTTAAATACAAATTTAATTCTAACAATTATTACTAGCATGAATTAACCCATATTAATTCAAATAATAATTCAACAACAAATCATGCATATAAATAATTCACGTAAATCCTACGCATGCAGAATTAATACGAGTTTACATGAACTTACCTCTTGGAATGGCAATGGTCTTGTATGTGAAAACACACCAAAAGTCATTCCCAAGTATTCCCACGTCCTTGCTCGACAATCCGGTGGAAGGATACTCGCGAACAATTAACAAAAGGAAAAAATAAACTTTGTTGCACCACTTTCGTGGATTTGCTAATTTTTCCAGCACATGGAATTGCACTTGGGAATGAAAGAATCATCCCCTATTTATAGATGGGTGATGGGCGATTTTTGGGGTAGAAAAACAATGTGGGGAAATCTTTTCTTGATCTCCAAGAAGTCTTGAATATATCTCTTATATTCTTTTCCCCATAATTAAAATATTCCACAAAAATCCCACCTCATCACGTTATGGAATTTTCGAAAATATTGGGTCCAAGATTCCAAGATTTGGATCTTCTTGAATTTATGAGATATTTTTGTATTTCAAGAAATACATATCTTCCATAATATATTTTCAAGAAAATCAAGAAAATCTTTCTTGCCCTTTATATTTTCAAAATTTCGAAATATCCATTATGAATAACCAAGTGGGAGATTTCTTGAATTTAATGAGATAATCTTGTATTCCAAGAATACATATCTTCATTCCATAACAAAATTCAAAGAAAATCTTTCTCCCTCTTTTATCCATAAATTTCGAAAATTACAAGGAAAAATAGGCAACAAATTTATTTTATTTTTAAACACTTTTTTCAGTTATTGTACTTTATCTTGAGCTACTTGGGGGGCCTTAGGAGAATTAAGATTGGACCTTCCAATTGACCTTGAATTATCAATATTGAGCCACAATATTATTCAAGCCCATAAATATTAATTAATCCCACTACATAATTAATATTGCACCATCCATCTTAACACATATTACAGTTAATATGGCTCCCGGTTATTATTTCCCGTGTTTAAGATTATCTAGCCCATTAATTAATTCAAGCCACTGAAATAGCTTTCCATTAATTAATATATTTTATCCTTGGTAAAGGGAACGGTTCAACATTATTATCCATACCAGAAACTAGTTCCACTTGCAAGATTTGGTATGATAAACCTTATGAACCTCCCAAGGGGGCAAATGGAACAAGCGTACTTGCACACGATTCTCCGTATTAAATCTTAGCAATCGCATGTGACCAATAATATTGTTCAAGATATAGGGTATTGAATCTCACTGATTCTCTTCCCATAATAAGTCAAAGCAATAGTTACAAACCACACGCAATCCTATTTAAGGGACGAAGATTAAGAAACAACTAACCACTGAGGTCTAATTCTTCCTAGTTCAGTTCTGAAGAATTTATCCTCCTGTAGGTCCTCTTCAATGCATCAGTCATGCACTAGTGTAATCTCTTGGTCAAGACAAACCAATCTGAGCCTTACACTACAACCTTTCACGATGGATTGTTCATTTCCATCTAGGTCGTGAATGGTGTACTTTTAGTTACAAGGAACTGTTAATTTAATCTTCTGTGATCTTGGTATCACTAAATTAACTACAATGTCACACGTACTATTTAATGAACAATTATGCAGTAAATATATGTAACATTCAATCATATTTAAAGCAACAGTGATAAACAATTTATTTCAGTAAATAAGTCCGAAATCCAGTTAGTCTGATTATACAAAGTAAAAACATACTTTCCAGTATAATCCTAACAATAAACTTGTTCCACAGGATCTTGAATTCTTATTTTTCGTTAATGTCGGTATCTTCCAGCAACAGCCGATTGTATGTCTCTTTGGTGCTGTAATTTCTGTTAGCCCCTCCATTCCATATCCACCTATTTTCTTTTCCTTAAGATAGAGGGTACCTATTTACAATATCAATAAGTTCATTAAGGATAGGAATTTCCCTCTTGAAAAGAGGGTGACGCCAACTCCAACCCCACTCCCACTCTCTCTTCCTCCACACCACCATCTCCCTAATCCTCACATCCTTATTAACACACATATTGAAAAGTCTAAGAAAAGAGGTTTTTAAAGGCTCATTTCCCACCCACCAATCCTCCTAGAAAAATGATTTCCCCCCATCCCCCACTTCCTTCTTCAATTTAGAAAAAAAAACACCCCTCACTTCTATCCCCGATCGCCTTAAGAACTTCCCCCACCACTCCACAGGAGAAACCTCTCTCACCGAACTCCCACCACTCAATCCCGGACCCCAAGACACCCCTCATCTTGACCTAATGACCCTTGTCCACAACAACTCCCTCTCGATGTAAAATCTCCACACCGCTTCCCCAATAAAGCCTTATTGAAACACTCAAGATCTTTAACCCCCAAACCCCCAATAGATTTTGATTTGGAAATTACATCTCATTTAATCCACGTTATTTTATTCTCACTCTCACCCCCCCCCTAAAGATTTTTAGGAGCCCGATAAGTTGACAAGTAGTAGACAAAAGGAGGCGAGACCACGACATTGATAAGAGTAGTTTGTATCCCATTTTATGTATGAGATCGTTTCAAAATTAGAAAATGTGTTTGCATGATAACTTAATTCATATCAATTAATTTTTTTTATCTATAGTTAATTCAAATCACAAACCATGAGCAACCACAACTGATAAACTTATGACAAAGGGTGCATCTATTGGTTTGTATGACAAAGGGTGAATCTATTGGTTTGAACAGACTTATTGGTTCCAATTGGACAAATTACAATATTAGAACTTATATTTGCCACTAATATTACTTTGAGAATTAAACTTTAGACTTTTGCAGAACATACACCACATCAAGTACCAAAATTTTAAATTATCACAAAATAAGAATTAAATTCACAAGCAAAATAGTTACATACAAATTGACAAAAAATCCTTTTTTTTTTGTAACTTTACCCGAGATCCTTTCTTTACAACAATCTAAAAATTCAGAACCAGCTCTGCAAAAGTCATTACTTTGATCCTCGAAATGCAGTTAGTCGTAAAGATAAATCATATGCAACAGTTGATTTTTACAAATATTTTTGCGAGCGAGTTTTATATAAGTTATTGAAATGATAAAGTGACTTTTAAGGAGAGATATGACAGATGAGCGTGAATTTTAGATTGAATTTGTTCATGATCTTCTTTCTCTCAAATCCTTGCACCCTCACAAATGAAGATCCAAGCAGGGCTTGCCTGGTTCTTGGGAACAGCGTAGCGATGGAAATTCCTTGTCGCATAAGTAGCGACCTGCACGAATGGTGTAACGAAGCTACCGTTGGAATAGTCCTACTCCAAGGTGTGTCATACACCACATACATACTCGAGGACAATTCTCCCCCAAACTGACTTACTCGTGGCAACCTTTTGGCCGCCGGCTCATCTATCATACTCCTCCTTAAAAGTCATTTTATCATTTCAATTACTTATATAAAACAAACTTGAAAAAATGCATGTAAAAGTAACTCTTGCAGTTATCTGGGGACAGAGGGAATACTTATTTTTATAATTTGTCCATTCCAATTTACTCGATGCAATATGGAGGATCATATTCCATCAATAATATGTTTTCAGTGAAACTTGTTCATAATATGAAATTTATATTACCACACTTATAAACTAATTTCATAACACTTATCAAGTGGTACAATTGCACTTATAAACTGAGATCATAACATTAATTGTTATAAATATTAATTTTACAAAAACTCGTATGAGACGGTCTCATGCATGAGACGGTGTACAACTTAATACAATTAACACCCACTCCTACCAAAGTGTTAAATGTCAATGCTCAAATTACGCTCCGTTTTACCTCTCACACAAGTGTGCCTCTATTAATTTATGAGAATAGTGATATTAATTTTTAACTATAATGTTGTCAATTTCATAATATGAATAAGTTTCGAGAGATTATGTAGCAGCCTTTATGACTAAGGTTTATTAAAATTATTTTCATATATAAGTAATAAAAAGAAGAAGAAAAAAAAAACCACTAGTTATATAAAATTAAAAAAAAAGAAGCAAAAAGCTCTAAAAAGAAAAAAGTAAAATTGAATCTATCATGAATACCCTAACCCATACAAAACACCAGAATATTTCTCCAACGAACCACTGAAGAAACTCTCCTTCAATTTCATGAATGTGGAGCATGTCAACAAGCTATCCGACCCGGCCTGATGGCACACCCCCACTCTCTCCACCTCCAGCAGCTCCGCCAGCTTATTCAATCCGCCGTGCAAGCTATTGCAGAATTTCATCAAATGCTTGATGTCGTACACCACCGGAAAGTACACATTTATCAGCCGGAAGAACTCCGGCTGCTCCTCCGGCAAGTTCTGGCACGTCAACAGCTTCAAAAGGTACCCGAAATCGTACCCGCTGTGGAACGTCACCCAGAAAACGCTGTCGTTTAGCACGATCCCCGACGACATCAGCAGCTCGCCGAACCGCCGCGACTCGACTCCGTCCGAGTTGTTCTTCACCAGATCGATGCCGCTCTGACTCAGCAGCTCGATCGACTCGTTCGCGAAAACGTCCTTGTTAGGGTTGAATTCGCGGAAATTGAATTGCCAGATACAGAATTTGTCGGTCCCGCACGTCGGGAGATTTCCTTTTTCGTCGGAGAATGTGAGCCCTAATTGGATCAATTTCAGCAGATTCACGTTCTCTTTCAACGTCTGGTAGTGATAATCGTTCGCGTTTTTGAAATTCCCCACAGATCTGAGCACAATCCCCGGGAACTCTGTATCCATGGCGACGTACGGAAATTCATCCACGATTTCGCGAATTAGGGCGAATTCTTCGTCCAGATTGTCCGCCCAAACCTCTCGGATTTGAATCGAATCGCTCTTGCGCAACAGAGACATCACCATCAGATCAATCGGTAATAATTTCGACCTAATTCTGAGAAATTATAGATCCAATTTCCGAAAATGAGAGCTGTGATTTTTAGGCGTTTATTATCGAAATCAAACCCGGCCTCAGATTGCACATACATATACATATAAATCTATATGTATATGCATATATAGAAGAGGCTGAGGGGGTTTGGATATGGGGAAATGATGATAATGAATGTAAGGTTGCAAAATTGGGGAATGCGAGAAACAAAAGATCAAGATTTTGAACAAGTTGCAGATCCTTTTTCTCTGTTTTTTGTTATTTCTTGTAATTGAATGCAAAAAATTTAAGAGTAGGAGAGAAGGTGGGACACGGATTCGGGACCATTTCTTTCTCTTCATTTTGGAAGGAAGGTAAAGTTTTAGGTGAATTTATTTTACCTATAAGTGGTTTGTATTTTTGAATAAATTTTAAAATAGTATTTCAATAAATTTGTTTAATTTGTCGGCATAAGTCGGGTGTGTCGTGCACTCATAGTACATTTTATTAATCATGCAACTTATTATTTAAAAATTTATTGTTATTATTGGTATCTTTGAAAAAGACCTAAATATCTGCTTAGTCTTATTTAAAAATTTCAAAAGTTGATTCATTTTTAAACTTTATTTATAAACCCGATTTTTTTTTAATAATATAAGACTCACACCCTTTAATAATTAATTATCTTTAATTACTACACTCTCTATTGTAATATAAGTCACACCCTTTATTTTTAAGAGTAACACTCTTTATAATAAAAAGTCGCACTCTTTAGTTATATAACTAATACCCTTTAATAATACAAATCGCATTCTTAATCCAGTTTAACCGTGAAACTTGTTCATCCTATATTTTCCCTAAGACAAAGTCTGTGCAATTGGTGCACGAATTTAAGATTCGTTCACTCGCTCTAACTCTACTCATATATCCACAGAATATATTTAATATTTTAATGAGTCAAGTATTTTTTTACATGAGTTCAAGGTACACTTGGGTACACAATAGACTCACCATTTGCCTAATTGTTAGTGGGTGAAATTGTTTAACACAACATCAATTTTGAAAAGAGAAGGTTTTACCTCTTATTTTATTTACGTATGAATCAGGTCGTTCGGTTAAATTCTCCCATTCAAAGTATTTTTTAGCACACAAAATATTAGGTTTTGAAAAATATTTGATGTTAGGAGTTATTCTCCTTAAATTTACTTAAAATTATTAAAACCTGATTTTTTTTTTTTTTAATGTTAAAAGTAGAGGTAACAGAAGCTTTAATCGTATATATGACTTTTTAAAATTATCTACACGAATTTTTTAAAACAATTTATTGTGTATGCAAAATAAAAGACACACTTGTATGAGATGGTTTCATGATGAGTCGAGACATAATTTGAATATTGTCGCTTTAACACTTTGGGAGAATAGATGTTGATTTGTGGTAGATTGTACTCTGTCTTATATAATTTTTTATCCAAAAATAATATTAATATTATCTGTTAAAGTTAAAAGTTAAAATTTAGTACACTGTTGGGGTATATACAGGCCCAAAGGGTTGTGATGTTATAAAGGCCCAGATTGTTTGGGCCTAAATTTACTGGTCATAATATTCATTATCTAGGGTTTTAGGGTGTTCTTGTTTTTTATCTGTATATATAAACTCAAAAAGTCATCTGTGCTAGCCCACGTTTACATTCGTAGCTGCCTCTACATTTGCTGCTCCATCTCGCTCATAATTCGCAGGTGAATACTCTCCCGTTCTATATTGTACGCTTCAATTTGCTTGATTTTTGATATTTCCATTTCGCGTAACTCCTATCCGTTTTGAAATAAATCAGAACCCAGTCCTAGAAACTGGTGAATTTTGGAATTTGAATTGTACTGGGCAATTTTATATTGATATGGTTTAGGATTTCTAAAGTGTTTCTTCGATTGGTGCCATTAACTTGATTTTTTCATGAATATTGCTTTCTTGTATCCGTCTGTGTGTAATTTTTAAATCCGCTATTAAATAATCTTGTTCGTTTATTGTAGGATATATGCCAGAACTGAAAATTTTAGATCTATTTATGCTTATAATCTGAAGCATCATTTTTTTGATAGATTGTTTTAAATCCGGCATGATTGATTTTTAATTGTTACATTTGTATACACTATTATGCCCAAGTAGCTGATTTGTATTTTGGCACTCTTGATTTTTGACAGTTTATAATCAGAGGACGTGTTTGCACCCAAAGACAAGATGTCTGGGTAAGAAATTCTGACTTTTAGGATATTAATTGATCTCCCCCTATCTTTGTACTCAAATATAACTGATTTATTTTTTATAATCCTGAATAGATCCCCAATTCCCCTAATGTTGTCTTACAATAATAATTAAAGTGGAATTTTCTTCAATATTTTTTTAGTCTAAGGGCTATTTGAATAAAATTTAATTTATTTGTAGATAAAATCTGCCCCTTCTCATAGAATAATCATAGAAGAAACCTGGATTTGTTGAGCGTTTATTGTTAATATGCTATAATATATGCACTGATGCTGATCAATTGTGATCACTCTAA
This sequence comes from Stenogyne calaminthoides, assembly GCA_037126765.1. Taxonomy (NCBI): domain Eukaryota; kingdom Viridiplantae; phylum Streptophyta; class Magnoliopsida; order Lamiales; family Lamiaceae; genus Stenogyne; species Stenogyne calaminthoides. The sequence goes on from JBBCBC010000012.1 coordinate 1,127,323, forward strand.
ATAGAGGTACATATACCCTGATGTTATATCCTTACCTTAGTAATTCAAGTGCATTTTTCTTAAAAAATAACATACTTTTTCCCATTTGCATTTAATTTAATATATAGAGAAAATTTGTCCCTTCTCATAAAATGTTTGTGGCTATACTATATGCACTGATGCTGATCAACTGTGATGATTCTAAATTGAGGCCCATATAACCTGATGCTATCTTTGCTTTAGTGAAAATCTGCCACATGTCATAGGTGAAAAATGGCCCTTTTAGAACATTTATATCTATAATATATGTACTGATGCTGATAAACTATGTTGCAGTGAAGAGCCTATTGCCGTGGAGACCCCAGCACCAGCTGCAGCACCAACTCTTGGTGAGCCAATGGATATCATGACTGCCTTGCAACTTGTCCTCAAAAAGTCATTGGCTCACGGAGGTCTCATTCGAGGCCTTCATGAGGGAGCAAAGGCTGTTGAGAAGCATGCTGCCCAGCTATGTGTATTAGCTGAGGATTGTGACCAAGCCGACTACTCAAAATTGGTCAAAGCATTGTGTGCTGACCACAATGTCAACCTTATTACTGTCCCGAGTGCCAAGACTCTCGGTGAATGGGCTGGTGTAAGAAATAATTATTCTGATTTATCTTATTTATGTTTTTTCTACTATTTGATATTGGTCGGAACTTAGATTTCTTTTGGGATAAGGTACATTCATTCCCCTTAACTATTATCTCAAGTTCATGTAAATTTTTGGTGCAAATAAACCGTTAACTTTTTAAAATTGAACAAATATGACCTTGTTGTATTTTATTAGTGCTAGCAAACTATTATACACTTCTACAAATCAAATTAAAAATACAATTTCTTGTTCCTATGCCACCAATTTGTTGTTTCGTATATATTAATGATTGTGTTTGTTGAATTTTGTTATGTTCCTATTAGAAATTTTGAATATTTGTATTTATTACTTATGTTATTTTTCTGTGGTCATTATTTTTTAGATAAAATTTTATTAATTTTTTTTCTTAATATTAGGGAGTTTATAATTTTACCACAGTAGTGAAAAAAATGTCAATTTATTTTGTGTTAATTGAAATGTCTTTTTGTTCAATTTTGAAATGATAAAGGAATTATTTGCACACAAAAAAATGCTTATTTGGATCAAGGTAATAGGTCTGGATGTACTTTCTCCCATTTCTTTTATTCCTTTGATGTCTTTCGACAACTAAGGTGATGACAGATGATCTTGAGCCAGTTGTCATTTTGTTTCATAGGACACGTTTATTTAGTATGTGATTGTAGTGTTGAATTTTGCCTATGTAGCTGTGCAAGATTGATTCTGAAGGGAAAGCCAGGAAGGTTGTCGGAGCCTCTTGTGTTGTGGTGAAGGTAATATGGCTCAACTGCTGGTTTTTGTGTTTCATGCTTGGGTTTTTGGTCGATTCAATTCTGAATTTGAGCTTCTTTTGTTTCTTAGGACTTTGGCGAGGAAAGCGAAGGTCTCCACATTGTTCAGGAGTATGTCAAGTCTCACTGAATTGAATCGTCCAAAATGGTTTAAGGAGTTTAGACATAGAAACCACCTTTGTTAAGCTTTTTGATGTTTCCTTTTTTTTTTTGTTAATTTTATGAACCTGTTTTCAGTACACTGCGCTGTTAGATGCTCTTGTGATTCAAGCAAGTGTTTTGAGGCTTTTCTTTGTTTTTATCCTGTTGGAAATTATTTTATGTGTGACCTATGTTTAGTTGGTTTACTAATATTTATTGTGATGGATCTTGAAACAAAGTTATTGAAGTCCAATAAAAAATAGCAACATTTTAAATTACAAAAAGGTAGTTTTATTTTATAATTGAAATTTAATAAGGTTTGGTCCAACAATATGGTTGAATAAATAATTTTTAATGAAAGAGTTGAATATTAAATACTCAGGTAAAATACATATTTGGGATTGTTTTTAATTTTCTTAACACAATTATTTACTTTATAGTTAAGAAGAAGTGTGTGGTGAATACTAACTTTTAATTTTGGCAGATTATTAATATAAATGTATATATTACAAGATTTTTATGTATGATAGTGGTTGCATGTTTTGTAGCCTTCATTTTGCTCATGTGAGAAAATCTTGTACTTTATTTAGATTTTGTACTTATAAATTTATGTTAAGAAAATTATTAGTACTCAAGTTCGGTAATGAAATATAAAATTAGACGAACGATAAATGAATTAATAAAAAAACAATGAATTGGTTTTTTGTGAGCAACAACTAGCTTCTGCTTGATAGAAGCAGAATCCCTAATGTGCAGAATGAATAACAGAAATCATAATCCACCAAATTATCGTTCAAATCAAAAAATCCAAAAAGCATCGGAAAAAGAAGGTAAAGAAAGAGATGGTCATTAATTCTCTACTAAGAAATAATAAGACTATTTGCAAAACTATTTTGCTGTGTTCAGAAAAGTTACAACTATGTTCTACAAAATGAAAGGGAAGGACATTAATAACAGAAAACAGTCGGCTGCCTATCATAATATTTAGAGTAAGCAGCTCACTTGCTTTCAGCAGATGGGAGATATACACCCTCTGTTGCCAACCAAACATTATCCGGTCGCTTTTCACGAACCCCACAAACCTGCAACCACATTATCATAAAAGCATGTTATTTCTGATTCATGTGTTATGAAGTTCGGAAAACCACATTCTGTTGTTTCAATTATGTGTTACTCTCACCTCTTGCTGACCCCCAGCTATACGTGTGTACTTCCTGTCATGACTATGAAGGTATCCTTCCGTATCTATGTGTCGAAGCCTGACCCTTTGATCTTGTCTCCAAGTCTTACCACTTCCCTCTATTTCAAGTCTGAAGCACAATGACGATTATAAATGACACATTTGATAGAAAAGTTAGGTATGTTCGTTTTGAGATTACAGTGGATGGTGAAATCTTGGATTTCAAATGCGTAGTTTTGAGATTTCGAGTTGGGTTAGATGTAAGTTTATGTCAAATAAAGTGTGCAAGAGTAGATTATGTGGTATTATCATATTATTGTTGGAGAAACTTCATGTAAGAGGTTGGATTTTGAAATCCCAAAACAAAACAGGAAGGGGACATAACATCCCACATCCCATCGGGTAAATCCCAAAACAATCATACTATAAAAGGTTCATGATCAGAAGGTGTCACCTCCAATGATCTCCAGTGTCGGACTCTCCATCACTGCCAAAGCAACTCACCTGAATGTACGTGAATTTATGTTATTAAGGCAGTAAAGATACTAAAGGAAATTATCTACACTTGGAGCTACACCTACATGTATTCAACAGTTGGTGTGAAAATAATATCAATAATAATTAACTTTTTTGTAAAATTGCTCATGCAGAAGTTCAGCACTTCTTATATGCTTCAGCACACAATCTATAATTTGCAGCCACCAGTGGGAAGATACAAATGCAACCCCCATTCTTCAGTCATAATTAATTCATAAGATGTTTTAATGTATTGACTTTCCAAGAATATTCACCGACATGTAATAGCAATGCATAAGGATTAAGGAGACACTCCATGAATTAGGTTCACCACTATGAATTTTCCAGATTATTAATAAATGCTAGTAAGTTGATCCTGAGAAAGAACACATCATAGCAATGAAGAAAAATGATAAACAATTACTCCCTCCATTCCTATATAACCCTCGTTTTAGAGAAAATAAATTGACCCGAAACATCTGTGGCTTTTTGTTTTCCAAGAGATTTTTTTTTCCAACTTTGCCATTTTCTTAAATTTGTGATTTCTCATTTATTGAGATACAAGAATCTATGCAAAAACTCAAAAGGATATATTAGTCATTTTATACAAATACTTGTAGGTATTAACTGACTTTCTTAATCTATGTCAAACACCCAAAAGTGACGGTACAATTGGAATGGATGGATTAAGTAATACTGCAATATCAATGACAATGAACACCAAACTAGGAAGGTTGCATGCTCAAAACTCTCATCCAAGGACTGATAAAAGAGTAAAAGTGCTGATCCCGTCTCCTCTCTATCAATCAACTATTAAAATGGGAAGAACTTGGTGACATAATTATTTAATTTGATAACGCGAGCTAAACCTTGACAATGGATCATTTTGATTTTGCAAATTAATCATCATGCCACATAAATTACCAGAAAACATGTTTTGAGTACAGTATGAAAGCCATCATCACAGACCTCCAAATTGCCTGATATGGGAGAAGCATGCAAGTGACTGTGCAGCCACTTCCTAGTTCTCATGTGCTGCAACCTAATAAGGGTTCCACTTTTAATTGTATCTCCTTGCTTTAGTTTTGAATCTTGTATAGCCCTAACAACCTGTAAAATAAAATAACAAAAAGAACTTCTATTTAAAACCTGCAAAACTAGTCCATATAACATATCCTCTAAAAAGCTGATACACACACAAACATATGGTGGTGTAGTATTAACATACCCAGTAGCTGTTGGAATCATCAACATTAGGAAAACCAGTAACAGATTGCTGCCCACTGCCAGAGCCATAAGGAACATCATGTGAATGCAGTCTAAATTTTGTCCTCTCATGCATCAGCTTGATGACAGAACCATATGTTATCTATAGAAGATAAGAGACAACACAAGACATATAAGTTTGTGCATAACTAATTACTTCAGCAACTCATTATTCAACTTAGTAGTGCTGATGTATACACTCCAAACCAGCCAAATTAGTTCTCAACATATGAAGTGCCTGTCATTCTAAATTTCGTTCAAGTCTGTCTCCAGAAAAACCGTAGTTAGATATTTCTACGTCTTTTGTACAATCACACTAGATACTTCTTCATTAGTATTCTAGAACTAGCCACTATCCCCAGTCTTTTCTGACGAGTGAACTTTCTTCAACAAAACACATCATATAAAACTAGATATAAAGTATTTCTCCAACTCACAGAATCACATCATCTCTTCCACATACCAATCTCTGATTAAGCACTAATTCAAACAAAATTACTATCTCGAAATCACAATAGATATATATCAAAGCAAATCCCTTCAACTCCGATTTCAGCTCTCATGTTAAAAAAACTAATTACAACAACAAACACCCAGAAACCCTCGCAACCAACCAATAATCACACATTCGACCAAAACTTAACTAAAAACAAAGTTTTCCAATCTATCTCAAACAAATAAACCGTATGTGCAAAACGTCAATTAGGTATTACTCGCCTGAACTCCTTCGGAGGTGGCGGAAACAGGAGTTGACCCATAATCGTAGTCGAACGTCAGAAGCAATATCGCAAGGGCGAAAAACGAGAGCGCCATCACTAGCAGCAGCACTATAAACCAAGTCTTCTGCCAAAACGGAAGATTCGAATCCGAATCGGAAGACGCGGACTCCCTGTACACAATTCGGGTCGGGCCCGACGCGGACGCGGCGGAGAAGGCGGACGCCGGCGCCGATTTTCTGCGGGTGAGGTTGCTGTTCTGATGCTGGGGAGCGGGGGGAGCCACGGTTGGAGGTGCTGCACGGCGCCGGAGCTCCGACGAATTTCAGATCAATCGCAAGTGAAGCAACTCTTGGTTTTTTCTCAACTGAACTGCGAGAAAATGTGCATCAGTAATTAATAATGTGGGGGCTTCTTTTAATTTATTTTCCTAATAGTGTGGGGTTTAGTGTTTGGGAATCGCCACGTAATATTAATTGAGCCTGCGAATAGGAATCCTCCACGTGGATCTTTGACCACGCGGGATTTTCCTATTGGATGATGCTGTGCCTACGTGGCCTATCTACTATATGTTGTTGGCTGATAAATTTCTGTCAATTTTTATTTTTTTTGTTGAAAAACATTGTTGTTGAATTACTTCTATATATGTCTGTTTTTAGAATGTATCTCTCAATTTATATGCCACCTGAGGGGTCCAACAGTTCGGGTATAAGAATTTCTCGTCTCTCCTTAACTAGTCAGGTGCCAACAGTATGTGTATAGGAGTTTCTCATCTCTCGTTTATTAAAAATAAAAAGAAGACATGACTAATGAATTGGTCACTTTTACAGTTGCTATTCGAATATCTCTCTCGATTTATATTCCACTCAGCTAATGGGCCAATCGTATGATTGGAAAAGTTTCTTGTATTTCCCTTAAAAAAACGAGTATGTGATGGATTGACTCGTTTTTTCATTTTCCCCATCCATCTTCTATGCAGTTTGAGTATGATTTCCATTTTGGTTGGAGAATTTATCACGTCCCAGTGTTGATATATCACATATGTATAAAGTGACATATTTGCTCAATAGAAAACCTTTATTGTTTTTATTTATGTATTCATTTAATGCAAATTATCACAAAAACGAGTAGAAGGTACTCCCTTCGTCCCATAGTTAGTGGTTTTCTTACTGTTCACAAGAATTTAATGAAATAGTGATAAAGTGATAAAGTGTTGGGGGTAAAAAAATGAAATCAATTTTATTAAAGAGTAAAATAATATTTAATAAAGTGTTGAAGGTATGAGAGAGTGACATATAGTAAATAAGTTTGTATTGAGAGGGTGTTAGACTAGTTAGAATGAACTTGTACTTTTTGGCTACTTTACCATTAACTATGGAACAAAAATAATGGTTAATTTACCGTTAACTATGGAACGGATAGAGTAATATTTAATTACAAATTTACAATATTTATTTCTCATTGACCGGTGCAAATTGCCAACATTTTTAGGGCAACGAAAATTTGTTTTAAAAAAAATCGTCTTGGGTCGAAGGGAGTATAATAAAGTCCTTTTTTTAAAAAAATTAAATAAAAGGTGAAATTCATGTATATATTTTAAAATACAAATATTCGAATACCATTTCCGAATACAAATAAGAATTAAAATTAATAATTGAAAAAAAGAAGAAATTCAAATACAAATAATAGAATAGAATATCATGAAATTTTGATCCGTTTGCTACAACACTAACGAGATTAGTTGGTGCATCATTACACAACTTTGACAGCAGGGGTTATGACCTTTTCTTCTCCATTAAAATGAAACTCTACAAACTACTCTGCACAAGATGGTTACCAGTTATGGCGATTGCTGGCTGTTTACGTGCAACAAGGGAAGGGAATTATTAGTTGGTTGAGCACCTAAATATGGAGGTTGAAGCACAATGTGAGTCAAGCATCGGCATCTCTATCGATCGAAGTGTCACAAATCTCCTCTAACTCATCCGGTACATGTAACTTTTCGATGGCAGCCTGTTAAAAACAACCTCATAAAAATCCAAACATATAAATAAGAAAAATCCTAGTAGAATAGATAACATCAAGTTCAGGAGACTAAAGAATATGAAGAATACACATCAGACAAAATCTCAGACGAAATTTAACAAATTCACAAAAAACACGTGACAAGTGTTAGTTTGTAGGGTGAACAGTATTAGTATTTTTCGAATGTGCAACTAAGCAAAAAAAATAAAAAAAAAAAAACAGCTTGGTGGAAACACTATACCATCAGAGATGGTAAAGTAAAAAAATTGATTAGTTCAGATGGTGGTGTGCGAAAATTCAAAGAGTGTATAAAGTCTACATAATAAAGTGTACGGTTGGTTCATTATAAAATCCACAACAGACGAGATCAATAGAAGGAAACTTGTTACCTTAATAGTAGCAACATCAGTTGCAGGTGGTTTCAAATCGAGTGCTAGTCCAAAATGAAGCATGGCTTTAGCAAACGTATTTTGCCTCTTGTAAATGCTACCCATTAGTGCATACACACTACTTTCGCGGGGAGCGTACTCTTTGAGCTCCTCAAGAACTGCTAAAGCCCCATCGAGATTTTCCATGCTCACAAGGATGTTAGCCTTCTGATATAGAGGGAGAGGGTTCTTCTTGTCAGCTATAACTGCTCTTTCTATCATCTCAAGGGCTTCATCATTTCTCTGTTAATTTTTACAGATTAATTTAGTTGATGGTGAATATAAAAACAATTTGACAGTCGTTTTTGGATGTTTCATATAGATTAAGAAAGGCAGTTAATACCTGAATTGTTTGTATAAAATGACTAATGTACCCTTTTAGAGATTATCAATGAAGAGTGAAATATGGCTGCACCAGTTGCACCATGGAACTGGTGCAGCACTACTATTACTCTTCAATATAAAGAAGTAATACTGACCAACTAATACCTTTCAATAAAACAATTAATACCACTTAAAAATGCATTTGAGTTGCACATTGAAACTAGCGCATAGAAGTATCTGACATCAATTAATCATTTATGGTCATTTGTCACAAATTAAGAAAGGGGCAAAGTTGGAAAGAAAGTAGTTTATCTTGGAAAACCAAAAACGACAGATATTTTGAAACAATAATTTTTTCACTAAAACGACAATTAAATTGGAACGGAGGAAGTCCTTGAGATCTCACCTTCAATGCATGCAAAGCAGTCCCAAGATATGACATTATAACAGAAGAAAATGGGTTGATTTGGTGACCCATTCGGAAATGATGCTCTGAAAACTCAAACTTCTCTTGTCGGAGATATATCATTCCGAGTCCATACCAGGCATTATAGTGCCTGGAGTCTATTCGAAGAGCACTCTGGTAACACTTGAAACCGTTTTCATAGTCCTCCAAGGATACATATCTGTAAACAAAGATGGATTTCCAGATAACAAATTCAAGTCTGAAGTGTCTTGCATCTATAAAATGGGAATAGAATTGAGTAAATTGTAAAATTAGTCCCATATCTATCATGTGTTGGCGATTTTAGTCTAGTGCATATTAAATTTCATAAATAAGTACAAATATTTTATTATGATGCAATTTTAATCCTATATTAACAATATCTTTTTAGGATGATAATTAATTTGTGATTTTTTTAATTGAAATTAATATGTTGGGGCCTCATTATGTATGTCACACAAGTGGGTGCCAAGTCATTAGTCCGGTTGCTACATGGAGTTCCAGCAGCAAAAATCCTTCAACCTTGTCAATATAGGACTAGATTTGCATTATTTTAAAAGTTATGGGACTTAATTGAGAAAATTAATTTGTACGGACTAAAATTGTCAACACCCAATAAATACGAGACCAGCTTTACAATTTACTCATAGAATTGAGATACATACTCATGGCCACACAGGGTGTGGGCATATGCGAATCTTGGATTTAATTGTACGGATCGCTGGAAATTCTTAAGAGCAGTTTCATGGTCTTTTTGTAAGCTATAGCAATTTCCCATAGCAATCCTGCCATATCACAATACAGCACATAGAACAGGTCATCAGGATAATGTACATGCTATAAAAGCATATTTTAGTCCCTCTAGAAAAGGCTAATCAACATTGATTGAGAGGGTCCCACCTTGTCTGTGAACAAAAACCAACACAAAGGTATCTAGAGGACCATTACATACATGTAGCTACGTAGCTAAATAAATGAAAGCCACTTAGCGACATATCAATATCTAAAGCCATACTCAAAAGCTAAAAACAGCAAGTGCGAGTGAAGGTACCAGGATTGAGGAGCTAAACGGTCGGTCGATATCAGCTCATGAGCCAAGTAACTTAACTTCATGTCTTCCTTCAAATGCTAAAAGATGGAGGTGAATTGACTCAGTAAAAAGTAGAACACGTGACTTGAGCAAAAAAAAGGCTAATGAGAGTATAATTACAGTATCATTTATAGGAAAGATGTGATGCAGAGCTGAAGCTAAAAATGAGATCTTCGAATTTGATTTGAAGTAAAAACTCACATATAAAACTGTGGAGTATATATCCATTCCCTCCAAACTGTAAGGAGAGGCAATGCGTGCATGACTGAAGGCACGATCAGCTTCGAGATAATCAACCATTTCAAAATATGCTTTTCCAACCTGTGCTTAAATGAGATCAATATAGATCAGATATCTAGTGCAATATAAATCTCTTGATTTTATTTTTTTTTGATGTATTTGGGCAGAACTTCTGTATCAGGACTAGTCTATAAAACAAATTGGACTTATAAGTTGGGGGGATAAATTTCAAAACAGTAAAAAATGCAGAGTTTGGAAGAATTTTGACCGAATCGCCAAGAAAGAAAAAATTAGAGTAATTTGACAGCATGGTGAAGGCTCCGATTGAAAAGTACATCTTCATCTAGATCTGTCTCCCCCATATTTCCAGCAGATCTAGAATCCTATTTTAATTTATTTTATTTATACTGAGGTAGAATCTATATCTCCACAGATACAAGAAGAAAATAGAGGCGATTTAAGTAACATTTGAGAAAATAAACAGGCCAGTTTTTGCTTTTGGATTGAATATATAAAAGAACCATCAAACACTATGCAGTACAATTTACCGTGCACGATAAAGAGAGTCAACTTCATGTGTTTCAGGCGTAAAATAGCTAACAAGTTTTATTTTTTACGAGTTTAATAGCAAGCAAGTAAAACAAGATACGAAAATTAGGGAAATGTGCTATCTGCTAAAAACAAGATATGACAATTAGGGAAACGTGCTATTTGTAAACAATGTGAAAAATAAACTTTCTACCTGAGAAAGTACCCATCCAGTATTATAATGCTTTTGTGAAAGTCTGGTATAGATACTCAGTGCATCCTGCTTGATGACAAGAAACCTTTTAATATACATGATATTTTTTTAATAAGAAACACAATTTTAGTATACATGATTTTGTATCAATGCAGACCATTTTACTTCAAGAAAAGAGCTACTACCTGGCATCTGCAAAGACAGGAAAGTCTAAAGCCTTCCCCAAGAAGCCTTAAGAGACCCAAAATATCGGAAGCACCATCTACGACTTTTGAACCACTCAAAACAACTGAACCCAAAGATCTGGTTGTTCCTTCAGATTCAAGAGACCTATTATCGGCATAAGGGGATGAGCTCGAACTAGTGTTGTTCGATCTAGATTCATCGTATACGTCTTGATGGTTAACTAAGAAAGCAAGATTTCAGTTAAAAATTTATATGAGAAAAGATAATATCGATGTTAGAAAATTATGCTTTTGACTAGACAATGAATATACTTCAAATTGTTAAATCAAAAAAGATGATTAAAAAGACATCATTCATAACTCTTTTGGTTTGGCTTTCTTTCCCTTGTGATCATTGTCGGATTAACTAATTAGTCAGACTGCTAAACATGTGTTATCGAATAATATATTTCAACCTTTGTCACTGAAACTTCATCACTTTAAATTATCACACTATGTAATCACATGTGTAGTATCTAAAAGTAAATATATGTGATCTTATGAATGACCACAGGACTCTGATTTTAAAACACAGAACTCCCTCTGTTTCACTATAAATGTCCTCTAAGCGATTTACAAAAAACTGAAGAAACTTAAGATTTATATAATTTTACCCTTAATCAATCTTTATAACTTTAATCTTCTCTCTCCTCTCCTCTCCTTTTCCTTGCAGATTAATACTACTTACTAAAAAGATTCTTCTCCACTTGCTAAAATTTTTACCGTTTATAATTTAAAAAATTCTTAGAGATCTTTGGGTGGGGGTAATAGTTAAAAAATTTAGAGTCTAACTTATTGTGAAACGGAGGGAGTACAAGCTACATGCACCAGTTCATCCTGATAAAACTTGACAAACAACATAAAAACCTAACTGGCAGCCATCCAGCCAATAAACTTAATTTCTGCTTAATTCCAAATCAATCACAATTTTCTTTGAAACATTAGAAAGTTCTCAGAGATCAATTTTACCACTTGAGCACACATCATGAAGTAATAATTACTTATTCGAAAGTCAAAGACCGAAGAGATTAATTTGATGAGAAATGTTAAGCAAATATTATTACCTTCATCTGTGTTCTCACTTGCACAAGACTGACCCTTTTTAATTGTCAGAGAACGATAAACCACCGAGTTCGACTTAGAACCTCCAAGATACTTAGTAGAGTGGCTTGTTCCATTACCCGAAACTATGGATGTACTTGCATTTGTGTTCACTGATTCTCCAGCAAGTCTCATGCTTCGCCGTTGTCCAGAATCAGAAAACAGCCTCCCCGAAACCTAAATGCATATGGATTAACAATTCTTAGTAACCAGAAGAAGAAATGAGAGAAATAAAAGAACTGCACAAAATAGATTAGGCTTGAGACATTAGCCAACTTCTAGCAGAAATGGAAGATAGCTGTTGATATCAGTACAAGTAGAATCCAGAGTAAATGTAAAAAATAAATGCAAAAGAAGACAAGGAAGAAAAGAAAAGAAGAGTAGCAAGATTCTGGAACAAACTCTACTCACATGAGTCAACAGAATCTGAAGTGTCAGCAAGTTCACTATCTCAGGAGAAGCAAATATGCAAGAGCCTTTTGCAGAAACCAAATTGAAGAAATTTTTTAGGGTAGAATTGTTTAAACAAATTCCATTGATAAATCAATACTGGTTAAAAACTTAACCTATACTGACAAAAGGATGGCTCCGAATGCTTCAGATTTTTTTTATCTCTTCTACCTGGTACCCAACCCAGGAATAATAAACATAAGCAACACAAAGAAAAAGTCTAGCAGATGCTAATCATGTGTTTTCACATAACATGTCAAAGCTCGTAAGCAATGTATTGAATACATGGCAAGTCCAGTTTTAAGCAATTTCATAGACTAGTGATTATATCAATATTTCAAAGGAATCACGTAATAAGTGTTTCCCTTTCTGTCTTACCAAGCAAAATTATATACTTAAGTATGAGAATATGAAAATAAAATAATACATATATATATATATATTATATATATATATAACGATAGCATTAGATAGACGTATTATACATGGCTATTTCAGAAAGGTTTAATCATATATAAGATTTACTAAAATAATGTAGGACAAAAAAAAAAAAAGTAAAAAGGAGACAATTAACCCGACACTGGGAAATCAAAATACGAAGAAAGCATGCAGTAATAAGTGATGATTGATGCAGACTACAGACATACAAAAGGAAGCATTATGAAATCTTAACCTTTCTCAATTTTCCTTCATCAACAAATTTTCTTCTAGGGCCCCCAAAGGCAGAGTTCATAGTTACTCGCTGAGAGTTATCAGCTCCATATGCTCTCATGTTTGGACCATTTGCTGGTGCATTTCTGCACACTGGAGGAGGAGCAACACCTGACAACTGCAAGGCATACAGCAGTTTAAGAACAAACATAACATTATTTTAGTATAAAAGAAGAGAAATGAAAAGGACATTGCTTTCTGTCACATTCACAATTACAAGGTATTAACATTATTCTCCAACAAAGAATCATCCGTAACTGGGGCAAAAGGAAAAGGAAAGAAAGAAGTGCACACAGACGCACACAACTTGCAAAACACAATCCAGTATTTCAAAGAATGCAGGAAAAGTGTATTTACCCTTTATATTTAGAAAAATTTAAAGTCAATGCACAGAGAAAAATATCAGTTAAAACACACGCAACATATATAGGGAGAGAGAGAGAGAGAAGCAGAATTGCGGCAATAAAACCTCCATAAGAAATATTAAAAAAAAATGAGAGTTTGAAAAGAAAGAAAAATGACATCTCAAACTTATATAAGAACAAAGAACTATGATTTTAGGGATGACACTATGTTTAGAAAGAAAAATCTGGAGCAGAGAAGAGAAAAAGTAATATGCAACCAACTATGACTAAGCCAAAGAAAAAGCAAACAGCAAATACCACACATGACTATACCTGTGATTGTGTAGCCATAGGGGAAGGAGTGTTATAAAATGGCAGACTAGTTGGACCACCATTAAGGGGGGGCTGATTGGAATTTGTTCCTTGACAAACTCCAGATATATCTAGGTTATTGCCATGTATGTGCTTCGATTTTCTTGGACTGACATCTTCAGAACCTAAAATTCTGTTCGAGGCAACGTCGTTTTCTTCATTTGTTGTGTGTAATATCTGAGTAGCCAAACCACGGTGTAGGTATTGCTTTTGAATGCATAGAGAAGCTCCTTCATCAAAGACTAAAGCTGCTTCTTCAGCAGCACCTGAAATTATGCCATTTTCTTTAATGAAATCCAGGCTTAATTCAAGTCCTTGACCAAGCTTAATCATATGAAAGCCAGCCATAGGAAACTGTGAATAAAATTCAGGCTTAAAATAGCTGCAATATTTGGTTAAATTAAATTGCTTCCTTGGCACCATAGTCCAGCTTATAAGTTATAACTATAACACAAATATGTAAAACTTTAAACTTCAAAGACTCTAAGGCCCTGTTAATACAAGGTCCATTCTTTCTATGTAATCTATTTATTACTAGAGAAGATACTGATGGAAGAAAAAAGTTACCCACTTCTCTGTCTGGAAATACTTTTTATATATACATGCTTACATATGTATTACAGTATTACATATCCAATTGCGAATTGTTATGGAATTTCTCATGGGACAAAGTGAATTTTTTTTGCATCTTTACACTTTTACCCTCAAAAGTAGGTCACTTATCAGAATATTTTTTTGTCATCCCGAAAAGGAGAAAGCAAAATGGTATTACATACATAAAGCTCATGTATGTGTAGGCATAAAAGCATATCATATAATATATTCATGATGCTTAGATGTTAACATCCAAACATGATATTTTTGTTTGTACGGATATATAACAATGTCCACAAACATAAATTAGATTTTTTTCCAATTATTTAACTTAACTGAAACAAATATAAGAAACAGCAAAGCTTGTTTTATTTCTAACTATAGTAGCCAGACATAAGGAATAGAAAAGCCCTGCGAAGGAATCGTGAAACTTCTATTTTCTATACCAGATGGGGTAAAAGATGTGTAGCATTTTAGAAATTAAGATTAACATTATTCATACATTACCTAATATACAAAGTTCCTCATAAGCAGCCCATAATAATGGATCCATTGATAAAGCCTGATTAAAATGATTTATAGCTTTCTGCTTTCTGTCCGTATACCTGAAACAATTATTAACAAAATGATAACAAGTTAACATTTTGAAGTACAATCGTACCAAAAAACAATATTTTGCAACACAAATTGGTATCAGACCAAAAACTCTCTATCTAACCATTTTTACAGATTTGGGGTTACAAACACAAAAATTCTATAAATAATAAAAAAAAATTGCATTGTCATGGTATTCCCCCCCCCCCACGGACTGTGACTCTCATCTTACTATTTGTCCATTCCACAAGACAAGCTATCCTTGCTTTCTCATAATTCCTGATTTTGCAGCTAACTAGCATTAACTTATAGTTTCTTACTATCAAGAATAAGAAAGAAAACTCATTTCTGTTTTTCTAAAATACAGGGACACCCATGAGCAAATACTACCCAATTCAACTGTATCGACTGATGTAAGTGAAATCAAAAGGGAAAAAAAAGAACACGCAATAAGATTGAATAGGGTAACATAACATGTCCGAACCTGTATACAAGTCCAAGAAGGTAATGCCCAGCAGCTCCGTTTGGGACCTGCAACAAGTCAAAAAATAACTGACCACTAGAGTCTAGAACTGTACAAAGGATCATTTCATTAAATAACATTTATCTAAACTCTAAAGACACACTATAATCATTATAGAAGCATATTTAAAACTGAAGTCCAATTACTATGTAAAGTTAATTAGACACAATTAACAGGTGCACCTCTGTAGAAGATTCATTAGGGGATAATGCTGTTTCAGCTTCATTCAGAAGATCCATCTGGAAGCATGAAAGTGCAAACAAGTAGCGGCATTGATCCATAAGTGTTCCTTGAGCAAAGACAACAGATAATCAATATATGGCAGTTCCAGGATTAAAAATACCAAAACAAAGATATGATGAGAATCCATCACTTAAAGAGGATCAGATGATTAAATTCAGCTTAAGTCTTAAAGAAGAACATTGCACAATATACCCTTTAGAATGTGGTAAGCACAGTGTGCCTGATTGTTTTTCAAATAACAGCTAGCAAGCAGCTGCAGATTTTTCTGCATCCAAAAATAAAATTATGAACATAACAGAAACAGATATATAATCCAAATTGCGTCTATTTAAAGTAGTCCAATTATTTGTCATCTTTATAATTATTGAGAAAGGCTTGCCTAAGCTAATAAAGAACAGCCTGAACAGGCAGAAATTTCAAGTGCAATTTTCAACATGCATCATTCACTTAATTTTATACAGCAACCATCACTTTAGAATAACCAGAATCATCTTCTCCTTTCAAAATAAACGATACTCTTTCCATTATCCAAGCCAAAAAGCTTCACACTAAACCCAGAAGTTCAACCCAAGTAAAACCGTGACTGTGAACATTGTTTGAGATGAAGTTGAATTTTGAAATAACAAGCATTGGAATCTACAGAAGATGTCTAAGCTACATGGCGCTACAACTTACAGACAAAATTATCTTAATTATCGAAATCCTTATCCTCCCCCACCACACCCCCAGTTACAGGACTCAAAAATTGAAAAAAAACTCCCTCTGTTCTTAGCAACATGGAATATACATTACCATCTATAATCCATTATCCGCAAATTAAGCACTCATACAGCAATAAATGTTTCAGGTTCAATAAAAATATCTAATTAGGTGCAATGCACTCATGGTCATAATAATGAAGACAAATGTAAATTGAACAATTTTACATATTGATTCTGGTATTCTACATTTCACATCTTATTGGTAGCCGTTATCTACAAGGAATTCATCACTTACCTCTGAAGGAAACTCAGCGCAGAGACGCTCACACAAGAAAATGGCATTTCGATTCATTAGTTGTTGGAGGCTGTTCTGTATACTATCTACGAGTATAGATTCCATTCTTCTCCGTATGTACAGAACTTTGAGAAAGATCTTCAATCAGCGGATAGAAAACTCACTATCAATTGAGAGATCTTATACACTACTATTACACAGAGAGGGGGGAAAATGGAGATTTGAAAAGAAATTCAGCAAATTATACGAATTACAGTTTGGTTTACAAAATTAACCGAATATAAGGAAAATTTCTCGAGGTGTGCAAGTTCAGCAACGGATTCAGGGAATTGAACGAGAATGGAAATTAAATCATTCAATTCAAATTCTACGAGAGCAGGAAAAACTCCCGTTCGCCAAAACCCTAATAAGATTTGAAACTACAAAATTTGAAAAATGTAAGATTGGTTTTAGTTGTAAAGAAGGGGATACGCATTTACCTCCCCGCATTTTAGTTAAATTAAAATTTTGTCCCCCACTTTCCCAAATTTGGGCGCATTCAGTCCTTCGGATTTTTTTGTTATTCAATTTAATAAATAATAGTTTTGGATAGATAATTTAATGGATAGTGATTTCAGCTACATTTGGCAGTTATTATGAGGGACTTGTATGATTGGAAAGTCAGGTGCCTCGTTAAAATCGTTATTCAACCTAGTGAAAATATGAATGGCTAGTACTTTACATCACACGCGCGGGGTATTTTATAGTGTATTCTTTTAATATATAATTTATTTATATTAAATATATAACTTGTTTTTATTAAAATGTGCAATTTGTGTACATGAAACAAGTTATATGTTACAGTGTAAATAATTTGTATATTTTAATACAACAAGTTGTATGTTTCAAAAATACATTATAAGGATGTTTTCAAACTTTACTCACACCTTAAAAGCATTTCTCAAAACCTAAAGTTGTGAGGGGACGATTTTAAAAATAAGTGCACTGTCTCCTCCACTTGAATTTGCAGACACCCCCTATAGAGTGTACGGTACACTTGATGCCCAAAAAGACCCACTCGAAGTACATAATATGAAGTAGATAATTCAACGAGTATAAACTAACACAAATCAATATTCACTCATTTCACAATGTTAAAGCGTTGATGTTCCGTCTCATCGTGAAACCATCTCACTTGCGTATCTTTTTGAATTAATATATTATTTTGAACAATCTTGAATATTTAAAGTAATAAAAAAACAATCAATACTTAAAAAATTATAATTTTTTTAAGGTAAATATGATATTCATTTCTTGAGTACATGTGGTATTCAAATCCCGAATTAAAAAACAAGAAAAACTACAAATTCTACCTATCGAAAATGTACATTTGATCGCCTAACGATTATTTGGCATACGGTCTATAGTGTGTGTAATTCAATTGTGAATAAAGAAATAAAAGTTCTTAACCATTTCCACCAGCAATATTTGATGACATTTGAAATATAATCATATAAAAGAGAATAATATTAAATGTACAACGTCTATAAACTTGAGGATTATTTTAAAACTAAATGTGTATTACATAAGACAACAACATAAAAGATTGAGTTTGTCAAGATCAATAAAAAGCTAAATTAAAACCACATACTGTCAAAGTACATATGATCAGAAACTACCTTGAGACGCTTGATAATGATGTTGAGCCCTTATACATCTTTTTTTATTCATTGCGAAAATATTGCATAGACGTGCTAAGGGTATGTCTCGAATTGTGCTGAATTTTGAAATTCTTGAATAGTGATAGTTACATTTAAATCTGTAATATTGAAAAGATTAGATAATTGTAAAAATTAGAACTCGACTAGGTAGAATTTTGAAAGATTAGATGATTGTAAGATTATTCTATTGCGAAGAGTAAAACTGAAAAATAAACAGAAAAATTAAATAGTAGGTTATAATTTATTATATAAAATTTCAAACAGAGAAAAATTGAGAAGGCAAGGAGAGATGATTGTTGTGTAGGAAAAATTATCTCATAAACTTAATAACTCTCCTACTTGTAATGAATCTGTCAGAATATGGCATGGCTATGCCTATCCTAGTTTAATAAGTATATTTGCACATATAAATAATCTGAAATCAATAGAAATGCGACCAAAATATTCATTACTGAAATAACACATCCAGCACATTTTCTAGTGATGAGATAACATTCACGATTGGAAAAATGACAAGTTTGGAATATCTTAAAAGAGTATCATTTCAGAATGCATAAAAAGAGACATTTCATCTCACTACCAATAATCAAGTTTCTAGCTCTTGCCGTCGCTCTCAAACTACCAAATTGCAGAACACTGCCAGCCACCATAAGCTGCACCAAAGCAAACAAGTGTATTATATGGAGCATCCCGAGTGCAATTCGATATTGATAAATAAGAGAATGATAATCCACATAAATCAATTGCACAAATGCAACAATCACTTCCATAAAGCAAACAGTTTATAGATGATTTCTTTTTGGCGTTGTTTCAATTGTGAAGGATGACGGAGATTAAACTTTACAACAAAAGATGCAATATTGCTTGTTGAAAGGTAAAACTTAAGACTTGTATACAGCAGATTCATAATATTAACTATGAGCATTATAACAAAAGTGGCAACTAATAACAAAGAGAGCGTTCTTGATTGTTAATAACTGGAACTACTGCTCCTAATTCTATTAGACCATTACAAGAACTTAATTTAGGAGATTGGGATTCATACTAGTAATCACATCTAATCACTAAATACGCCGGAATTTGTAATCCAAACAACTAATCTTGTGCATATAACTGTAATATATGTGGTAAATTTGGCAAACTTCTATAAAGTACTACTACTAGCAAGAAAATTTATATGTTGCATGAAATGTGCAAATATTTTTTATTTTTTTAAAAGGTTAATTGTATAAAACATCACGACCTTTTCACATTGTATTTAAAATTTTCAGTTCAAAATACACAATTTTTTATATTTTGCAATTTTATCATATGACTATTTTCCGGTAACTTAAGCTGACATGGCAGCCGGAAAATCTTTTAAAAAATTGATCATGACCTTTTGTTATTGTTTCAATTTATTTTGGAATAAACTCAAAAAAAAAATACGAAAAGGACATACATGGTCAGGTTCTCTTGCGCTTGAGAGTCTTCAACTGATTGAAGATGTAAGCGATGACTTCTTTGAGAGTGGCCTTCCTATTATCTTTGAAATTCCACAGCTCGGGAACCACATAGCATCCACTAGGGTTATATTCTTGGATTTCCTTCAATGCCGTTGCAACAGCATCGAACACTTCTTCTCCCCATTCTTCCTTGAGGCCCACTAGCAATTCGTCATCCTCCTTGAGCACATGCTACATAAAGCACATCCACTTATTATTTTGGAAACAAGAAGTTTAGTTAATTAAATACAAAATAACACAAGCTTGGTTAAGCTCATAAGCAGGACAATTCTTGTATGCACCAGGTGCACCGTGTAACTCAAATGGATTTTTGAAAGGTATTAGTTGTTTTCACTAAACAATATTAGTTGTGTACAATTGCACCGTACAAGAGACTTACTCCATAAGTAGGGGATTAAGTGAGTCGAGCCGGCTCATGAGCTACTCATGCTCGACTCAGAAAAGTCAAAAAATTGTCTCGAATTTAATCGAGTCAAGCTCGAACTACTCGAGTAGTTCTCGATTTCAAGCTCAGTTATCCTAGACTCGTCAGGCTCGCAAGCCTAATTGAGCACACATAATTTTACTATTTGACCCCTAATGTGCTAATTATTTACAAATATACTCTAATTATAAATCAAATAAAAATATCTAATTAATGTATGAAAGTTATCGAGTCGAGCTCGAGTTCAAAAGAATTGAGCATGATTCAGTTCGATCCAAGTTTCGAGCTTCAATTTTTTTAATCATACTGTCATGAAAAAACTATACTGATCTAAAGACCATATGGTTCACTTGAAATGACAGTATGGTACACTTGAGTAGGTCCATATCAGGTGAGACGTAGAAGGGATAAATTTCAGCTGCAGTAGGCAATGAGAAGTATTTGAAGGTACCTGAGTATTCCCCTTTGCATCTTCGACGACTCGAAATGGGTGCCATTCGGGATTTTTCAACTTTTCTTGCCATAAGGAACACAGTTCTAAAGCCTTGATATTAGCTTCATCACTTGGGAGTATTTTCTTGCAGGCGTTCTTGAAGGCTTTATCATCAATTTCCCCCATCCTTTTTATCCCAATGTTTACACGGTTGCTGTTCAGAATATCTCTTAAACCCTGATAATAAGAAAGACAAAATTGGTAGATATAAGATTATAAAGCCAATAACATCATACAGAGTCTAAGTTGCATAAGCGAGTTGGAGGTAGGGAAAGGAGGGAGACTCCAATTTGTTTCCCCACTTTACACTAATTTCTAGAATCATTACATCATTAACCAAAAACCAATAACCATCAAAACTATAAAAACACATATTGAAAAGCAGCAGTTGTCACATGCAGAAATAAATACGCGCACCATTTTATGGTACAACCATATACAGTCATAGTTCTACCCTGCCTCAGTCCTGCTCAAGTTATAAATGAGACAGAATATGCACCTCACAAGTTGTCTATAGATCGAAGATTACTCAACATATGCAAGATGGGTGACCAATAAGACTTTTCGCATTTCTAGATAAGTATTGCTTCTAACAAGGTTTAAACCTGAAAGCAATAATAAGACTATTTACGATATAGCAATTTAGGAGTTCAACCTAGCTGCAAAGGTACAAGCTTTTCTACTCGCATTTCATAGTATATCTTTTAACAAAAGGTCAAATAAGGAGATTTTTTCCATCTTACGTCTTTACTCTTTAAGCAAACAATAAGCACCAAAGTTATTTAGCAGTAAATAGAATCCTCACCAATCTTTTCGATACTTCATTTGCAAATTCTTACCACACTTTTACCCTTCTGATTTTTTATACTTTGAACAATCTGGAATCCTACCTCAATTAGTTCTTTGCGAGCCTCTTGCAGCTCATCGTTACTTTGGCGCTCTTTCGAAAGTAGTTGTGTATTCAAGTCTTCAAGACCTTCCAAGTCCTCTTTTTTCTCCTGCAATAGCTCCTTCATCTCATTAATCTTTTGCTGAACAGCTGCATCATCATCACCCCCAAGATGTTTCATCACCTCTAGTTTTCCTTTAAGTTCTGTAATTTCCATTTCAAGTTTTTGCTTCTCATCTAAATTTCTTTCTAATTCAAGAACCTTTTTAAGAGCCTCTTCCTTCTCTCTCTGCATAATACACGACGATATCAAGAAATATAAATAGCAATATAACCAGTAGAAAGTGCTGAATAATATGACTTTACAAATGTGTATTTCACATGCATGATATAGAAGTAGGGAAATTAATGATATCAACATCCATACTTTTTGTTCTTCAACTAGCCTTAGGACATTTTCATCTGCTTTTTTTTGCTCCACAGAAGCCATTTGAAGTGCACTGTTTCGCTGATCATTCTGAAAGAAAATATAACAGCATCAAACATCAGTACCAATTTGGCAATTTTACTATAACAAACAATAAGAGATGACATAAATATGATAATTTTGCAAAAGAATTGAAGCTCAATAGTATAACAAATCCAGATAATCTGCAGCAAATCATGAGAACAGACTATTCACAGATGCTTGAAACTCGTACTGGAACCCAAGTACTCAGGATTGAAGTCCCAGTTATATAATTATATTAATAGTCAAAACAAGTGTTTGTTTCTCAGTTTTTTAGAATTGGTATACTCATCTTCCTTAATTTTATTCATTATAATATTTCTCAATGTTATCCTAATACTAAAAACAAAACAACAATGACAAGCCCATCTACAGTTGAAAACCACAAAAAAATAAATGACAAGACATCTGTCAAACATATTTCAATCTATATTCATTTTCTGATCTCACTACCATAAGAAAATCACCCGAAACAATCTCCCATCCTGAACTAAAAAATAAAAATAAAATAAAGTTACCTTTGCCTTCTCTTCTTCAAGCTTCTGTCTCTCACGTTCAGTTGACGCCTCACGTTTGTTCAGCTCTTTGCTCCATGTGTCGAGTCTTTTTTTCTTACTCTCCAACTCCAGGTTCAACTTCTCCTGCTCGTCCAAAATCCTCTTAATGTGCTCCCGTGCAATCCTTTGCAATTTCCTTGTCTCTGAAAAGAACAAGTTAAGTGTTTAATAATAAAGGTATAGAATGTATAGACAATGCTTCAGAGATATTTTGGAGCAATAAATGCTTTACATACAAGGTTACAACTTGTTCATAAGATTATTTCATATGAGCAACAATTTAGCAGACAGTCTCACAAGACATAAGGAGGAATATGAGGATAGGAGACAACAAACCTTCATAAAAAGCACGGTGAAGTTCGTCTTTCTCTTCAAGCATCCTACTAAGCGACAAGGTCTTCTCGTTGTACTTGATCTGCAACTCGTCCAGATTTTCATTTTTCAAGTCAATCTCACTGACCAGATTACCAACAATCTTCTTCCTATCTTTTTTTGCTTCCTCGACTAAATCAGCGATAGTTTTCAGTTCTCCTGTATTTCGAAGATAATCACCCACTGGTCCTTCCGATTCATAATCATCGTCACGAGCGAACCAACCAAAAATATTAAAACCTGGGGAATTTTTTTGATTATCCCATTCCTTCTTACTCCGGCCATCAGTTTCAAAGGACTTTTCAAACTCAATAGCACTCTTGAACCCATTCCAATCATTCTCAAATTTAAGAACAGCTTGTGCATATTGGTGGTCGTCATCCCTAAACATTTCAATTTTTGTGGGCTTGTATTTGGAGAATTTATTCAACAAGTAACCACCGACATCACCCTTATTTGGATCATCTATTATGTTGACTACTATCCCCACCCAAGGCCAACAATACAACTCACTCTTCTCAGGTTTTGCAACAGGTAAAGCAACTGTAGACTGAGGTATTGGCTCAGCCTCACTAGCCAGGTCAGTTTCTAGGTACGTGGCCAGCGCAAGGTGGTTTGCCTTTTGTTTTGCACTTCTGTTGGCTGAGCCCTTACCCACTCCTATTGCATGTTGGTAAAGATGATTGTACAGATAACCTTGTTTCTTCTTTCCAGCACAAAATGGGCATCTAAGGGAACCATTTGGGCCCTTCACTTTGTACGTCCCAGCCTTCAGAAGCTCATAAGGCTTCTCTTTATACTCATTAATTTCGGAATCACTGATGTCTGATTCTTCATCCGAGCTGCTGCTTCCCATCTGAATGACAATGGAACAACAGACAATAAATAATGAGAAAAAAAACGACGAAAGGACCAAAAAAAGGGGAAACCAAGTAGAAGGGAAAAAAGTTGATCAGAGCATAAATGATCACTAAAATCGAAAGTGGGGAAATCACCTCCCAACCATAATATATGTATGCACACACACACACACACAAGGCATGTTAGAGTGTTGTGTTATAGATGAGCTGGTTATTTGATTCATGGAACCAGAATCTCTACGTATTCAGTTTTGTGAAAAAGTAGGCAATAAGCACCTTAAGCGATCAGAGCATAAATGATCACTAAAATTGAAAGTGGGGAAATCACCTCCCAACTACATTATATGTATACACACACACTAGCCATGTTAGAGTGTTGTGTTATAGATGAGCTCTGGTTATTTGATTCAAGGAACCAGAATCTCTAAGTATTAAGTTTTTTGAAAAAGTAGGCAATAAGCACCTTAAGCTATCAGAGCATAAATGATCTCCAAATTTGAAATTGGATTGCTATCAAAATGAATTCTCGTGGTACATGCAGAAACCACCTCCTGACCACAATATACACACACTAGCATGCTAGAGTGCTGTGAAATTACAGATGAGCTGGCCATTTGATTCAAGGAACCAGAATCTCTAGTAAGTTTACAGAAGAAGTAGGGAATAATCACCTTTAGTCTGTAGAGCTGCGCGAGAAGAAGCGACGAAGGATAAACGAGAAAGAGTGGTGGAGGAGCTGCGAAGGTCGGAATACACTGGATTCAGAGGAAGGAGGCGCTGTATTCTTCTTTCTTTCGTCCCTTAAACCCTAGGTCAAAAAATGTAACAAAAATTTCATGTGAGATTAGTACAAAATCAAACATCAAAAATTTCGAGAGTCTTCTTCTCACCTCCAACGAGAACTATCTGAGAGAGTAACGGAAATGCTAGTTCATATGAGCATTTTTGGTGGCGCCGTACAAGAGAACGCCTGCGATTTTTCGATGAAGCCGGAAAGACGCCCTAGAAAGAGAGAGGAGCGAAATTGGGGTAAATTAAGAGTTGAACGAGCAGTAAATTCCTAAATACTGGCGTCTGTTTCTAGGGCAAATGCGCGGGGGTGAACAGATCAACGGAATGAAGCTCTTCTACAGCTCCGCCGTAGATGAGACCGGCGGCAAAATTCCGATCATGCCGGAAATCGCACCCTAGAGAGAGAGAGAGATAGAGTGACCGTATGGGGAAATTAATGTGTTGAATCAGTGTGCACTTTTCCTGTGAATTTTGGCATCTGTTTCAGAGAAATTAGTGGGGGCCACTCTTTTCGATACAAGACAAAATAATACTCAATTTACAAGAGAGTACCAAGTACCAACACTATCATATCAGGATATGGATGGAAAAAATAACGAAAATTTCAATACATCGCACCTATCGTATAAAAACATATAGAATTTAACAATTTTTTTTGATATATCGAAATATTTGTTAATGTATAATACCCAATTGAAAATTTTCGATAAGATAACGATAAGATAATGGTATGATAAATAAAAAGATTCGATATTTCAATATATATTAATATATACAGAAATTTTTTTGATATTTCGATATATATTAGTATACTAAAAAATTATGGTATTTCGATATTTTGATATCTTGTCATAAATAGTCTAAAAAATTTGGTTTGAAACAGTTCGACATGGAACTATATAAAAATTTTTCGGTGTGAAACAGTATTTTATAGAAAATTTGGTATGGTGCGGCATACCAAATTTTCAATACGATATACGGTACGTAATTTTAATTAACAAAATTGCAGTGCATCAATTTTTGGTATACCGAAATTTTCGGTAAGGTATGCCACCCCTAACTATGTACCTAATTGAGTCGAGCTATAATTAAAAGAGTAATAGTAAAAAAATTATTTCATTACTGCTAGAATAATATGTATGGATTGGCCTTTAATGGTTTTGTCACTATTTCTACTAGTGAGTTGCAGGCTGCAACAGTCAGGTATGCTAATCGAAAAAAAAAAAAGATTGTCATCGGACCGTGGATATATGTGGTTTGTTTAGTTTGGAAAGGGAGAAATGAGTTACTCTTTGAAGATAAAAGTTTTGATGAGGCGAAAGTGATAGAAGAATTAAAAGGACGACTTTGGAGTTGGTGTTCTACCAAATACCCGAATATGTGTAATTATTCCTTTAAAAATTGGCTTGAAAATCCTAGAAAACTCTTAGACTGCTAAGTTATTTCAATTTTTTCGAACTCTATGTATTGGGTATTCTTTGTACCCCTATTTTCATAATATTATTCTCTTTTGGCCGAAAAAAAAAAAAAAGAAAAGAAAATGAATCAGTCACAAGGACATAACTATTCCCGAGTTAGGTAATTTTAATGCATGTCTTATTTCCTCATTGTCCAAATGGGCCATTGATTCTGGTGCCACCTATCATATGACAGGTGTTGTGTATCAAAATATCGAGGTTAGGAATTTTAGTGTGGCTTAGGATCTTGATAACACAAACAAGTAATTATGAGATAAGAATTGTATTAGTTGCATATGATTGAATGATGAATGTGTACTCGGTTATTAATGCAAGAAGTAATTTTGCAAGATGTTTGGTATGTTATGAATTCTCTAGTCATTTGGGTCATAAATGAGCCCTATTTATAGTGTTTGGGAGAGTGGAGCTCACTCTCCCGGGTTACAAGTACATCTAGCCAAAAGTCATCCTGCAAAACATTACATGCTACAAGACTGATGTGATTTATGTCGGAGGTCGCCCGAGGTAATCCCCGGATTTGCAGGGAATTAGTCGCCTAAGTACCTCGACCCGTCATTCATAATCGTCGCTTTATCCCTAACTTAAGTATGTTTTAGGAGGGTTTTTCTGCGCCGCCTGCCTGACACATGCCCAATCGTGTTTAATGCTCTGCACTTGTGTCAGACCGAGGTCCGGGAGATCGCTCTGGTCGCACGTCTTCTCGGCGGTCCGTGGCATTTTCTCCTGCCGACCTCCGAGATGTTTTCCTTAATAAATTTCATCTTCACTACTATGGGGTACTTCAAGTCGGGGTCGACCTCGCGCAATATGCTCACAACAACAGGTAATTCAAAATTGTTTTCTACCTTTGACCCACATAAAACTGCTTTTCTCGTTACTTTAGCTGATGGTTCACAATCTCGTGTTATTGAATTGGTATTGTCAACCCGACTGTTGGGTTATGGAGCCTGAGTTGTTAGGAAATAGGTTGCACAGATCTATTCGGGGTGAACATTTAAATATAAATTTAATTCTTTAATTATTACTAGCATGAATTAATCATATATTAATTCAAAAAATAATCCAACAACATATCATGCATATAATAATTCACGTAAAACCTACGCATGTGGAATTCTACGAGTTTACGTGAACGTACCTCTTTGAATGGCAACGGTATGGCTGATTAGACTAACCGTAAGGACTTCCCAAGTATTCCCTTAGTCCTCGTTCGACTATCCGGTGGAAGGATTCTTGTGAACGATTTAACAAAAGGAAAATAAATATGTTGCACCACCTTTGTGGACTTACTAATTTTTCCAGCACATGGAATTGTACACTACTCACAATTGTCGTTTTTCGAAAAAATACAATCATCGACGTTACAAAATATTTGATATTTTATCGACGATATTTTTCGAAAAAACCAATTTTAAATGTGTTCTTTGGGAATGAACCATTCATCCCCTATTTATAGAGGCTAAAGTGGACGAAAATTTTGGCAAAATATGATGTGGGAAAATCTTTTCTTGATCTCCAAGAAATCTTGAATATATCTCCTATATTTTTTTTCCCACAATCATAATATTCCACAAAATCCCACCTTATCTATTTGCTATGGAATTCGAAATATTGGGGTCCAAGATTCCAAGATTTGGATCTTCTTGAATTTATGAGATATTCTTGTATTTCAAGAAATACATATCTTCCATAATATTTTTTCAAGAAAATCAAGAAAATCTTTCTTGCCCAATTATATTTTCAAGATTTTCGAAATTATCATTATAGATAACCAAGTGGGAGATTTCTTGAATTTAATGAGATAATCTTGTATTCCAAGAATACATATCTTCATTCCATAACAAAATTCAAAGAAAATCTTTCTCCCATTTATATCTATAAATTCGAAATTTTAGTTGGAAAAATAAGCAACAATATTTATTTTATTTTAATCACCTTTTTAGGTTATTGGACTATATGTTGGGCTACTCGGGGGCCTTTAGGAGAATTAAGATTGGACCTTCTAATGGACCTTGAATATCTAATATTGAGCCACAATATAATTCAAGCCCATAAATATTAATTAATCCCACTACATAATTAATATTGACTATCCATCTTTAACCCATATTACGGTCAATATGGCTCAAGGTCATTATTTCCCATGTTTAAGATTATCTAGCCCATTAATTAATTCAAGCCACTAAAATAACTTTCCATTAATTAATATCTTATATCCTTGGTCAAGGAAGCGGTTCAACATTATTATCCATCTAGGAAACTAATTCTACTTGCAAGATTTGGTATGATAAAGTTTTATGAACCTTCGAGGGGCAAATCGAACAAAGCGTGCTTGCACACGATTCTTCGTATTAAATCTTAGCAATCACATGTGACTAATAATATTGCCCAAGATAAAAAGTATTGAATCTCGTTGATTCGCTACCCATGATAAGTCAAAGCAATAGTTACCAATCCCACGTGATCCTATTTAAGGGACAAAGATTAAGAAATAACTAACCACTGAGGTTTAATTCTTCCTTGTTCAGTTCTGAAGAATTTATCCTCTTGTAGGTCCTATTCAGTGCATCAGTTATGCACTAGTGTAATCTCTTGGTCAAGACAAGTCAATCTGAGCCTTACACTTCAACCTTTCACGATGGGTTGTTCATTTCCATCTAGGTCGTGAATGGCGTACTTTTAGTTACAAGGGACTGTTAATTTAATCTTCTGTGACTTGGTATTACTAAATTAACTACAATGTAACACATACGACTTATTGAACAGTTATGCAGTAAATATATGTAACATTCGATAATATTTAAAGCATCAGTGATAAACAATTTATTTCAGTAAATAAGTCTGAAAATTCAGTTTAAATTATACAAAGTAAAAAGCATAATTTCCAGTATAATCCCAACAATCTCCCACTTATACTCAAAGTTTGCTTTTAAGTATACTACAACATGTCTCGTGTAGTCCATGACATCTAATATCACCTACACGAACCTAATAATTTCTCCCACTTATACTCAAAGCAGATTGGCAACGGTCTTGACACCCATTCCTTCCACATGTCTCTCGAATGTATTCAGAGGCAGACCCTTTGTGAATGAATCTGCTAGGTTGTCCTTAGACGCTATCTTTGCCACATCTATATCTCCTCCCTTAACGATTTCTCGTATAAGATGTCTTTCCTTTAGTGTGCTTGTTTGACTCCTGGACTCTTGGTTCCCTTGAATTTGCAACTGCCCCTAGCAAATATTGCTAGACAAATTCTGAACTCCATCCAAGTCCACTAAGAAGGTCTAGAGCCAAATCGATTCTTTCACTGCTTCACAAGCAGCTACTTACCCGACTTCCATGGTTGAGTCAGAGATGCATTTCTGCTTCACACTCGTCCATTTGATGGCTACACTTCCCAAATGGAAACACACTAACGGAGGCAGATAGTTTCTGGAATCTAAGTCTGATTGGAAATCCGAGTCCGTGTAGCCGATGGGGATTGGAGTATCTGACTGATAAAACAACATTCTATCCCGAGTTCTTTTCAGATACTTCAGAATGTTTTTAACTGTCGTCCAATGCTCTTTCCCTGGGTTACTTTGATATCTTGCTACCATGCCTACGACAAAGCAGATATCCGGTCTCGTACACAGCATTGCATACATAAGGTTTCCGACAGCCGAAGCACAAGGAATGCCTTTCATGGCATCTATCCCCTTTTGTGTCTTAGGGGATATTTTCTTGGATAAATGGATTCCAAGTCTGAAAGGTACGAATCCTTTCTTGGAATCTTGCATGCTGAATCGTTTCAAGACAGTGTCTATGTATGAAACTTGCGATAACCCGATCATCATTTTCTTGCGATCTCGAGTGACCTTGATCCCAAGGATGTGTCCGGCTCTCCCTAAGTCTTTCATATCAAACTGTTTTGAAAGCCATGCACTTACGTCTGATAACGCCTTCACATCGTTTCCGATGATCAGAATGTCATCTACGTATAGTACTAAGAATACCAATGCAGTTCCGACACACTTTTTATACACACAACTTTCAAACTCGTTTTGATCAAACCCATAAGACCTTATTACATGATCAAAATATTGGTTCCAAGCTCTGGATGCCTGTTTGAGTCCATAAATGGACCTCTTGAGCTTACAAACTAGGTGTTCTTGGCCTGTTTCAATGAAACCTTGGGGTTGTTGCATATAGATCTCTTCATCAAGACTTTCGTTAAGGAAAGTTGTCTTGACATCCATTTGCCAGATTTCAAAGTCGAAATGCGCAGCAATCGATAAGAGAATACGGATGGACTTAAGCATGGCTATGGGCGAAAAAGTTTCTTCATAATCGATCCCTTCTTTTCGAAAGTATAATCTTTTCGCCACTAGTCTTGCTTTGAAGGTTTCCCCTCCCGTCCGGTCCTCTTTTTTCCTCTTATATACCCCCACTTGCATCCAATGGGTTTGACCCCATTAAAGTGGTTCGACTAGCTCTCACACTCTATTATGAAACATAGAACCCATTTTTGGCTTTTCATTGTTGTTTGCCAAGAATCTGATCCTTATCTTGGAGTGCCTCGTCATATGTCCATGGGTGCGATTCGTCTTGTCCAGGAAATCAAGTCCGAGGACTCTCCTATTCCATGAATCTCTCTTAAGTCGTCTAACAACCCTCCCACTAAGACGAGGCTCTCGGCCAGAAAGTGTATTGTTTGGTATATCATCTAAATGCGGTTGGCACTTTGAGGTTTGCCCTCTAAGCTCATCTAAGGTAATCTCACTTACGGGTTTTCTTTGGTTCATATAGTCTTCTTCCAAAAATCTAAAGTGGGTCTTTGATGACCACTTTCGATCTTGGGACCATAGAACATACACCCTTTTGTTCCTCGGGGGTATCCTACAAACAACCTTAATTACGATCGAGGATCCAATTTACCCGCTTTCCTTGTCCAACACGTGGGCGGACACCCCAAATTCTCATGTGTCTCATCATACTAGGCTGCGCTTGGGTCCACAATTCTTTGGGAGTTTTGGAAACCGATTTGGATGGCACCAAGTTCGAGAATGTAAGCCGTTGTTTCAAAGGCATGACCCCGAACTACTTGGGAAGATCCGCATAACTCATCATTGATCTAACTATTTCCAAAGAGTTTCGTTTTTTCGCTCTGCAACCCCGTTTTGTTGAGGGTTAAGGGTGTAGTGTAATTTGGGATACAATCCCTTCATCGGATAAGTAGTTCAAAAACTCATCATTTGAGGTATTCACCTCCACGATCGGATCGTAGAGACTTGATCGTTTTCCTATGATTCTCTGTTTGAGGCTTAAATTCTTTGAATTTCTCAAAGGTCTCAGATTTATGCTTCATAAGGAAAATATATCCATACCTTGAGTAATCATCAATAATTACTCATAACCTCCTCTTGCTTTGGTTGACATTGGACCACATACATCTGTGTGAACGATCTCTAACATTTCTTTGGCTCTATTCCCCTTGGCT
Source organism: Stenogyne calaminthoides (assembly GCA_037126765.1). Taxonomy (NCBI): domain Eukaryota; kingdom Viridiplantae; phylum Streptophyta; class Magnoliopsida; order Lamiales; family Lamiaceae; genus Stenogyne; species Stenogyne calaminthoides. The sequence goes on from JBBCBC010000012.1 coordinate 1,159,049, forward strand.
CCAATTGCCCTCTTGGTCATTTTACCCTCCAAACATGATTCGCAGGTTGGAATTTGTTCAACTTGGAGAGATTTCCGGTGAACCATCTTTCACCAACCTTTGGATCCTCATTGGATTTATATGACCTAATCTTAGATGTCAAAGAAGTGTTTCGTTCACGCTTTCTTGTGTCAGAAATAGTTGATGTGTTATAGGATGCATTTCGTGAGTGGTGTGCTTGAGTTAATTGTATGCAGATTTTCCATCAATGTCATGTAATGAGATACACTCATCATTTCAAAAATGATGTCATTCTTATTAGAAGAAACTTAGTGTCCTTTAATCGAATTTTAGAAACTGAAAGTGAATTCTTTCTAAAACTGGGAACATAAAGATAATTTCAAAAAAAAACTTTATCTTCAAAAGATAGGTGAACTTCTCCCACAGCTTTAACTACTACTCATGTAGTATTGCAATGTCTGCTACTTGCGTAGTATTGCAATAATCGTTACTATCGTAGCATTGCAATATCGCCACTTACGTAGCATTGCAATGACTTCTACTTTTAAATAACGTCGCCCGATTGTGATGAGGATCTCACTCCCATTAGGATTCTTGGGATCATTTTGAACCCGTGAAGCCAACATGATTAGTGGATCTCGTATCAACCACCCACGAATGAGAAGTATCGCCGCTAAACAAGTTTCAACAACTAGTGAGTGAGAATTACCTTTCTTTCCGTCCCTTTTGGGGTTGGAGCAGCAAAACCTCCATTGTCCTCTCTCACTTTGACTTAAGCACTTCCTCTTTGGATTTTTCTTAACACAACAAGCATTCCTCATCTTACCATTGCCCTTGGAAAGCAGGTTGAGTTTTATTGCTTATGACCTTTGGTCCTCTTCTTTATCTTGCCTACCCTTGGCCTAGAAGATGAAGGCGGACCACTTTGCCGTCAAAGCTTGAGTTTGGTGCATTATCATCATTTTCGAGAGACCAAAAGCTTGCAACAAATTAGCTAAGCGAGGCCAAAATGCTCAAAAACTTTTTGGCAAGAGAGTGAAGTACCAAATTCATCCGAGTCTCCGGATCATAATCTGCGACTAAGAATCTCAAGTTTGTTCGGGGATGGGCCATCTATTTTGAGGGCGTAATCCCTTATGGGTTTGCCTCCACCATTTTAAATGACGACATCTCTCATGAGGTGATCGACTAGTCCCTCATGTTTGACTCGTCGGTTGGCTCATCGATTTTTTGGTGTGTCAAGAATCCACTTGTGCTTTTTTGTGCGATTAGGACAATTATAATTTTTCGTTTCCAATCAATATAGTTTCCATACATATTTTATTGACTTTAATTATAATAACGGTGGATTAAAAGGTTACGACATCTTTGAATGAAATAAACAACTATATGCGATAAAGACAAGTATATCACAATATTCGATCACATGCATCATATTTAAAATCTCAAAAAAAATATGAACATGCATCACCCAACATCTCAAAAACAGTTTAAATAAGCCACGTGGGGTGGGTCTTATTTAAACACATTCAAGCGAAGTTACAAACAAAACGATTTACAAACCTTTAATATCCAGATTAATAGTTGGCTCCGACTTGACCAATATAAAATTGACAGAGACTTGGGGAAAGTATATGCATATCAATTTTATACCTAAGTAATAACCATGATTAAATCTGAGGACTATTATTTCGCTTTGAGCGAGCCTCGTGGGGGAGGGTCATCGCCGCCACTAGTAAAAAACCCACAATCATCCGTTTGGAATTCATTCATGTGAAAGCTATCTTTTGGCCGTCCCGTGGAGGAATTTCTCAAAAGAATTCACAAATAAATAAATCATGGAGGTCAAAATTAATTCAATTTTATTATCAGGAATAAAATTGTCAATTAATTATTTAAACATACTTAGTAATTTTGAAGGTGAAATTTTTCCATTTGGCAACTCTCATGCAAACACATTTAAACAAATTAAATAAAGCATAAGATAGCACAAAATAAATCAAGCAAAAGCAGAAAAATAAACATATTGGGCACAAATTATCGATTATGTCATGGTTTGATTTTTTCTTGGCACGATCTTGAAGAAATACCGTCTTGATTTCTCCCCACTTGATCGTCTCGAAAAAGAACTCCGTCTCAACGCCGCCATATGCTTCGCCCGGCCGAGGATCTGGATGCAAGAGCCCGCATCCGGCAGCGTCCGTCGCGCCTTAACCTGTAAATCCCCGCCCGCCCGGCGTCCATCGCCCGCCGCCCGTGCTGGCGGCATATGCTTTCGTCGCGTCGCCAGCCATCATCCGTCCGCCATGATCGCCAGCGCGCGGTGCAGCGTCTTTGCGCCCGATGCGTCGCGGCGATCTATCCGCTCGGCCCTCGACCCTCGTCTGCGCCCGTCGCCCTAGCGTGTCCGGCGTCGCCCGCCCGATCCGCCCAGCGCGTTTAGCGACGCCGCGCCCGCTTCACGCTGGTTGATTTTATCCTTTAGTGCTTTTGTCTCCGTCTTCGTTTCCAATCAGGTTATAATTTATTTACAAAATAAATAAACCTAGATCTGAACTAATCTATTACATTGATCAAATCAAACAAATGCTAATCTACTCGTGGATTTTCACGAGGCAAAACGAATCCGAACGAATCGAATTAAAAACTACGGTTTATATGCATGCGTAAACAAACACATTAAATTCCTTTAATTGGATGTCTCAAAATAGATTAGTTTTTCTACTATCGATTTCAAATTTAATTTATTTAAAAATTTAAAATAAACCTAAATCTTTGATACCGATTGTTAGGAAATAGGTTACATTGATCAAATCCGGGGTGAACATTTAAATACAAATTTAATTCTTTAATTTTCTAGCATGAATTAATCCTATATTAATTCAAAAATAATCCAACAACATGTCAATATAAAAATTCACGGTTTATACGATGCATAAACAAACAGTTTAAATTCCTTGGGATGACAATTGGATGGTGATTAGACTAACCAAAATCCAAGTATTCTAGTCAATTCTACTATATGGAAGAATTTCAAATTTAATGTAAATATGTTAAAACCAAATTACTAATTTTTAAAATGGAATTGTACACTACTCATTAATTGTTTTTTTAGAAAAAATACAATGGTTATAAAAATATTTGATATTTTATCGACCGATATTTTTAGAAAAAAATTTAGGTTATTCTTTGGGAATGAACCATTCATCTATTTATAGAGGCTAAAGTGGACGAAAATTTTGGCAAAATATGATGGGAAATTCTTTAATTATTACTAGCATGAATATAATCCTATATTAATTAATAAAAATAATCCCACCTTATCTAACATGTATGGAATTAAAATAATTCAAGATTCCAAAATTTTGGATCTTCTTGAATTTATGAGATATTCTTGAGTTTTCAAGAAATACATATCTTCCATAATATCTTTTCAAGAAAATCAAGAAAATCTTTCTTGCCCATTTATATTTTCAAGATTTTAAATTATCATTATAGACTTTCCAAGTGGGAGATTTCTTGAATTTAATGAGATAATCTTGTATTCCAAGAATACATATCTTATTCCATAACAAAATTGGAAAATCTTTCTCCCATTATATGATAAATTTAACAAAAGTTGGAAAAATAAGCAAAATATTTATTTTATTTTAATCACCCTATATGTTGGATTTCTTAATTTTTTAGGAGAATGGAATTGAACACTACTAATGGACTTGAATATCTAATATTGAGCCACAATATAATTCAAGCCCATAAATATTAATTAATCCCACTACATAATTAATATTGCACTATCCATCTTAACCCATATTACGGTCGATATGGCTCCGGTCATTATTTCCCGTGTTTAAGATTATCTAGCCCATTAATTAATTCAAGCTTTGAAATAACTTTCCATTAATTAATATCTTATATCCTTGGTCGAGAGCGGTTCAACATTATTATCCATACCAGGAAACTAATTCCACTTGCAAGATTTGGTATGATAAAGCTTATGAATCTCCCAAGGAAACCCAAAATCGAACAAGCGTGCTTGCATACGCGATTCTTCGTATTAAATCTTAGCAATCACATGTGACTAATAATATTGTCCAAGATAAAAAGTATTGAATCTCGATTCGCTACCCATGATAAGTCAAAACAATAGTTACCAATCCCACGTGATCCTATTTAAGGGACAAAGATTAAGAAATAACGAACATCGAGGTCTAATTCTTCCTTGTTTTCAAGAATTTATCCTCCTCAGTAGGTCCTATTCAATTCATCGGTCATGCACTAGTGTAATCTCTTGGTCAAGACAAGTCAATCGAGCCTTACACTTCAACCTTTCACGATAGGTTGTCCATTTCCATCTAGGTCGTGAATGGCGTACTTTTTAGTTACAAAGGGATTTATTAATTTAATCTTTTGTGACTGGTATCACTAAATTAACTACAATGTAACACGTACGACTTATTGAACAGTTATGCAGTAAATATATGTAACATTCGATAATATTTAAAGCATCAGTGACAAACAATTTATTTCAGTAAATAAGTCTGAAAATTCGGTTTCGATTATGCAAAGTAAAAACATACTTTCCGATTATAATCCCAACATGAGTGAAAGCGGGATCGGGATGCTTGAGCGAGGCTTCGACCCGGTCTTTCGAGGTCGAAAGCACTAGTGCTTTCGGTCGAAATTTTTATCAGCGCCGTGAGTATTTCGAGCTAGATAGTTGATCGAGCAAAACCGCTCGACCAAATGCCCTGGTCGAGCGGTTCCTGGAGGCCGAGACGCGGATTAGGGCTTCGGTCCAGTTTCATCTTTTAGGGTTTCGGTGTTTTGTATAAATACCCCCGACTCTCCCATTGAATCTTGCACTACTTGCACTATCTTATACGATATAGTAGATCTCTCCTGGCTTGGTAGTGCCCCCAGACGTAGTCATTCGATTTAAATGGGTAACCAAATTGTTTGTTCCTTAATCCGTAGTTCCATTATTTTCTCCTATAATTGCTTGCTTTAATTCCTAACAACTGGTATCAAGAGCATCGGGTTAAAGGGATCTGTGGAGAGCAATTATGATGGCTGAAGGGAAATCGCCTGTTGAGAAGCTTGATGGAACGGATTTGGTTTTGTCGTTTCGGTATCTTGGACGGGCACAACCATCGAACGTCGAGAAACGCACAAAGGCTTTCGAAGCAATTTGGTTGGTCAGGAGAACCGCTTCGACCAAAGCCCTGTGTCGGCGGGTTCATTGGGGAATAAGTTTGTGAGATCTATTTGGGATGAATATTTAAATACAAATTTAATTCTTATAATTATTACTAGCATGAATTAATCCTTTGTTAATTAAAATAATAATCCAACAACAAATCATGCATATAAACAATTCACGTAAAACCTACGCATGCAGAATTTCTATGAGTTTACATGAACGTACCTCTTGGGACGGCAATGGCTTTGTTTATTAGACTCACCAAAAGAACTTCCCAAGTATTCCCTTAATCCTTGTTCGACTATCCGGTGGTAGGACACTTGTGAACAATTAACAAAATAAAAATAAATTATGTTGCATCACATTTGTGGATTTACTAATTTTTCCAGCACATGGAATTGTACACTACTCACAATTGATGTTTTTCGAAAAAAATACAATCTGTCGACTTTTCAAAATATTTGATATTTTATCGACGCTGATATTTTTCCGAAAAACCAATTTTCGTGTGTTACTGGGAATGAAACATTCATCCCCTATTTATAGAGGGTGGTGGACGAAATTTTGGCAAAAATAATGTGGAAAAATCTTTTCTTGATCTCCAAGAAATCTTGAATATATCTCCTATATTCTTTTTCCCATAATTATAATATTCCGCAAAATCCCACCTACTCTTTGTTATGGATAATTTTGAAAATTATGGGTCAAGATTCCAAGATTTGGATCTTCTTGGATTTATGAGATATTCTTGTATTTCAAGAAATACATATCTTCCATAATATCTTTTCAAGAAAATCAAAAAAATCTTTCCTGCCCTTAATTTATCAAAATTTTCGAAATTCTCTTATAGATAACCAAGTGGGAGATTTCTTGAATTTAATGAGATAATCTTGTATTCCAAGAATACATATCTTCATTCCATAACAAAATTCAAAGAAAATCTTTCTCCCCTTTTATCCATAAATTTCGAAATAAATGAGGAAAAATAAGCAACAATATTTATTTTATTTTAAACACCTTTTTCAGTTATTGGACTATATGTTGGGCTACTCAGGGGGCCTTTAGGAGAATTAAGATTGGATCTTCCAATGGATCTTGAATTATCAATATTGAGCCACAATATTATTCAAGCCCATAAATATTAATTAATCCCACTACATAATTAATATTGCACTATCCATCTTAACCCATATTACAGTCAATATGGCTCCCGGTTATTATTTCCCGTGTTTAAGATTATCTAGCCCATTAATTAATTCAAGCCACTGAAATAGCTTTCCGTTAATTAATATCTTTTGTCCTTGGTCAAGGAACGGTTCAACATTATTATCCATACCGGAAACTAATTCCACTTGTAAGATTTGGTATGATAAAGCTTATGAACCTCCCAAGGGGGTAAATCAAACAAGCGTACTTGCACACGATTCTTCGTATTAAATCTTAGCAATCACATGTGACCAATAATATTGCCCAAGATAAAAAGTATTGAATCTCGTTGATTCTCTACCCATGATAAGTCAAATCAATAATTACCAACCACACGTGATCTTATTTAAGGAACGAAGATTAAGAAATAACGAACCACTGAGGTCTAATTCTTCCTTATTCAGTTCTGAAGAATTTGTCCTCCTGTAGGTCCTATTAAGTGCATCAGTCATGCACTAGTGTAATCTCTTGGTCAAGACTAGCCAATCTGAGCCTTACACTTCAACCTTTCACGATGGATTGTTCATTTCCATCTAGGTCGTGAATGGCGTACTTTTAGTTACAAGGGACTGTTAATTTAATCTTCTGTGATCTGGTATCACTAAATTAACTACAATGTAACACGTACGATTTATTGAACAGTTATCCAGTAAATATATGTAACATTCGATAATATTTAAAGCATCAGTGATAAACAATTTATTTCAGTAAATAAGTCCGAAATTCAGTTTTGATTATACAAAGTAAAAGCATACTTTCCAGTATAATCTCAACAATCTCCCACTTATACTCAAAGTCTGCTTTTAAGTATACTACAAACATGTCTCGTGTAGTCTGTGACATCTAATGTCACCTACACGAACCTAATAATTTCTCCCACTTATACTCAAAGCAGATTGGCAACGGTTTTGACACCCATTCCTTTCACATGTCTCTCGAATGTATTCAGAGGCAGACCCTTTGTGAATGAATCTGCTAGGTTGTCTTCAGACGCTATCTTTGCCACATCTATATCTCATCTCTTAAAGATTTCTCGTATAAGATGGTATTTCCTTTCAATGTGTTTGCTGGCCTTGTGGGCTCTTGGTTCCCTTGAATTTGCAACTGCTCCGGCATTGTCACAATAAACAGTGATTGTGCTTGGCAAATTCGGAACTACGTCCAAGTCCACTAGGAAGTTCTTGAGCCAAACCGATTCTTTCGCTGCCTCGCAAGCAGTTACATACGGTCTCCATGGTAGAATCTGCGATGCATTTCTGCTTAACGCTTCTCCATGTCACGGCTCCTTCCCCCATGCAAACACACTACCGGAGGTAGATTTTCTGGAGTCTATGTCTGATTGAAAATCCGAGTCCGTGTAGCCGATGAGGATTGGACTATCTGACTGATAAATCAACATTCTATCACGAGTTCTTTTCAGATACTTCAGAATGTTTTTAACTGCCGTCCAATGCTCTTTCCCCGGATTACTTTGATATCTCGCCACCATGCCAACGACAAAGCAGATATCTGGTCTCGTACACAGCATTGCATACATAAGGCTTCCGATAGTCGAAGCATAAGGAATGCTTCTCATGTCATCTATCTCATTTTCGTCTTAGGGCACATTTTCTTGGATAGATGGATTCCATGTCTGAAAGGTACAAAGCCTTTCTTAGAATCTTGCATGCTGAATCGTTTCAAGACAATATCTATGTATGAAGCTTGCGATAAGCCTATCATCATTTTCTTGCGATCTCGAGTGATCTTGATCCCAAGGATGTGTCCGGCTACCCCTAAGTCCTTCATATCAAACTGTTTTGAAAGTCATGCCCTTACGTCTGATAACACCTTCACATCGTTCCCGATGATCAGAATATTGTCTACGTATAGTACTAAAAATACCAATGCAGTTCTGACACGCTTTTTGTACACACAACTTTCGAACTCGTTTTGATCGAACCCATAAGACATTATAACATGATCAAAACATTGGTTCCAAGCTCTGGATGCTTGTTTGAGTCCGTAAATGAACTTCATGAGCTTACAAACTAGTTGTTCTTGGCCTTTTTCAATGAAGCCTTGGGGTTGTTGCATATAGATCTCTTCATCAAGACTTCCGTTAAGGAAAGCTGTCTTTACATCCATTTGCCAGATTTCAAAGTCAAGATGCGCAGCAATCGATAAGAGAATTCAGATGGACTTAAGCATGGCTACGGGTGAAAAAGTTTCCTCATAATCGATCCCTTCTTTCTGAGTATAACCTTTCGCCACTAGTCTTGCTTTGAAGGTTTCCACCTTCCCGTCCGGTCCTCTTTTTCTCTTATACACCCACTTGCAACCAATGGGTTTGACCCCATTAAGTGGTTCGACTAGCTCCCACACTTTGTTATGAAACATAGAACCCATTTCGGCTTTCATTGCTGTTTGCCAAGAATCTGCATCCTTGTCTTGGATTGCCTCGTCATATGTCCATGGGTCTGATTCGTCTTGTCCGGGAATCAAGTCCGAGGACTCTCTTATTCCCATGAATCTCTCGGGCTGTTTCACAACCCTTCCACTACGACGAGGTTCCGATTGTGTAAGTGTGTCGTTTGGTATGTCATCTTGTACAGTTGGCATTGAGGTTTGGCTCCTTAGCTCATTTAAGGTAATCTCACTTCTGGGTCTTCTTTCGTTCATATAGTCTCCTTCCAAAAATCTAAAGTGGGTGCTTATTACCACCTTTTGATCTTCGGGACCATAGAACATACACCCTTTTGTTCCCTCGGGGTATCCTACAAACAACCTTAATTCTGATCGAGGATCTAATTTTCCGGCTTCCTTGTCCAACACGTAGTCCGGACACCCCCAAATCCTCATGTGTCTCATACTAGGCTTGCGCCCGGTCCACAATTCTTTGGGAGTTTTGGGAACCGATTTGGATGGTACCAAGTTCAGAATGTAAGTTGCTGTTTCCAAGGCATGACCCCAAAACGACTTGGGAAGATCCGCATAACTCATCATAGATCTAACCATTTCCAAAAGAGTTCTGTTTCTTCGCTCTGCAACCCCATTTTGTTGAGGGGTTCCGGGTGCAGTGAGCTGGGATGCAATCCCTTCATCAGATAAGTAGTTCAAAAACTCATCGCTGAGGTATTCGACTCCACGATCGGATCGTAGAGACTTGATACGTTTTTCCCTATGATTCTCTGCTTGAGCCTTAAATTCTTTGAATTTCTCAAAGGTCTCAGATTTATGCTTCATAAGGAAAATATAACCGTACCTTGAGTAATCATCAATAAAAGTGACAAAATACTCATAACCTCCTCTTGCTTTGGTTGAAATTGGACAACATACATATGTGTGAACGATCTCTAACACTTCTTTGGCTCTATTCCCCTTGGCTCCAAATGCCCTCTTGGTCACTTTACCCTCCAAACATGATTCGCAGGTTGGAATTGGTTCAACTTGGAGAAACTCCAGTGAACCGTCTTTCACCAACCTTTGGATCCTCTTTGGATATATATGACCCAATCTTAGATGCCAAAGAACTGTCTCGTTCACGTCTGATGAACGTTTTCTTTTCTAGGAAATAGTTGATGTGTTATAGGATGCATTTCGTGAGTGGTGTGCACAGTTAATTGTATAGAGATTATTCGATCAATGTCCCATAATAGATACACTCATCATTTCAAGAAATGATATCATTCTTATTAGAAGAAACTTAGTGTCCTTTAATCAAATTTTAGAAACTGAAAGTGAATTCTTTCCAAAACTGGGAACATAAAGATAATCTCAAAAAAAACTATGTCTTTAAAAGACAGGTGCACTTCTCCCACTGCTTTAACCACTACTCATGTAGCATTGCAATATCTGCCACTTGCGTAGTATTGCAATAACCGTTACTTATCGTAGCATTGCAATATCTGCCACTTACGTAGCATTGCAATACTTGCTACTTTCGTAACATCGCCCAGTGTGATGAGGATCTCACTCCCACTAAGTTGTCGGATCAGTTTGAACCCGTGAAGCAAACATGATTAGTGGATCTCGTATCAACCACCCACGAATGAGAAGTATACGCCACTAAACAAGTTTCAACAACTAGTGCGTGAGAATTACCTTTCTTTCCATCCCTTTTGGAGTTGGAACAGGCAAACCTCCATTGTCCTCTCTCACAGCAGCTTAAGCACTTCCTCTTTGGATTTTCCTTGACACCACAAGCATTCCTCATCTTACCATTGCCCTTGGCAACAGTTGAGTTTTATTGCTTTTGGCTTTTGGTCCTCTTTTTTTTCTTGCCTTCCCTTGGCCTAGAAAATGAAGACTTACCACTTGCCGTTAAAACTTGAGTTTGGTGCCCCATCAATATCTCTGCCGAGACCAAAGCTTGCAACAAATCAGCTAGCGAGATCAAAATGCTCAGAAACTTTTGGGCAGAGAGTGAAATACCAAATTCATCTGAGTCTCCAAATTATAATCTGCACTCAGAATCTCAAGTTTGTTCAGATGGGCCATCTATTTTGAGGACGTAATCCCTTACGGGTTTGCCCTAAACCATTTTCAGCGACGACATCTCTCGCAAGGTGATCTGACGAGTCCCGTATTTTTGACTCGTCAGTTGGCTCATCTGATTTTGGTGTGTCAAGAATCCACTTGTGCTTTTGTGCAGTTAGGATAATTTTTCGTTTCCAATCAATATAGTTTCCATACATATTGTATTGACTTTAAGTATATTAACAGTGGATTAAAAGGTAACGACATGCTGAACTGAAATAAATAACTATATGCATAAGCAAAAGTATATCACAAGATTCAATCACATGCATCATATTAATATCTCAAAAAAAAATATGAACATGCATCAGCCAACATCTCAAAATAGTTTAAATAAGCCACGTGGGGTGGGTCATTATTTAAACGCATTCAAGCAGGTTACAAACAAGAACAGTTACAAACCTTTAATATCCAGATTAATAGTTGGCTCCCGCTTGACCAATATAAAATTGACAGGGACTTCGGGGAAGTATATGCATATGAATTTTATACCTAAGTAATAACCTGTCGCGAGTCATTTTATTTGAGGAATATGATGTGGCTAATTTGATAACAACTCACAAACAAAACATGCACGTGTAAAATAAACTGTAAATAAGATGAATTTGTTGACCCAGTTCGTTAGGAAATGACTACTCTGGGGGCATACCAAGCCAGGATGTGGTATTGCGAGCTTTACACGTACAATATTTGATACACCTTATGAAGATGAATCGTTACAGATGAAGATAATTTGGAGAGTTAGCATATGAGTGCTAGGGTTTCTGTATGTGTGGATAATCACTCGAATTTTTCACTTTTCCTTACCTCTCGTGTGTGGGTATAACTCTTTGGGGGAAATTTTTCGACCCTTTCCCTTTTTTTTTTTCTTCCTTTTATAGCACTCGGACAAGCATGAGATTTGGGTTGGCAAGCATGAATTGGAGACTTGGTCATCAAGAATCGAGATGATATTGCCACGTTCCCAACTTCGTCTTCTAGATTGATCTTGGAGCTTGCTTGTCTGTAAGACACTCTTTTGGTCGTCCAAATTAATCTTTTGCTCGGTTGGATGCTTTGTTCGCCCCTTTAACCATGTCAGTTTCATGCTGGAATACTGTCCTCCTCGAGCATACTGAGCCCTCAGGATGTCCGGGTCTTCGGGATATCTGAGTGTCAAGCACTCTGACCCTTCAGGATGCCTGAGTCTTCAGAATGTTGTGCTGCGAGCATACTGACTTTCAGGATATCTGAGCTTTTCAGGATATCTGAGTTGCGAGCATACTGACCCTCAGGATATCTGAGCCTTTCAGGATATCTGAGTTGCGAGCATCTTGACCCTCGGGGATATCCGAGCCTTCGGGATATCTCGAGTTCGAGTCTTGACCATCGGGATATGAGCCTTCGGGATATCGAGTATTTTGGCGCTGAGTCCTCGATTTTGTTCGTGGCCTTCTTGACTTAGCTCATCGATTCTTCTTTCCCGACACGAGTGGCGTAGTATGCTTGTTACGGGTGACATGTGGCGGCGCCGCGAACTTGTTTGGTCGGCGGACGACGAAAGCACACTTGTCAAGCGAGGTTTGACTATTTTAATAAATACTACACGTGTCGCTCTTACGTGTTCGATTAATCCTGAATTATTATATCGAACACAACAATACCCCCCAGTCGGGTTGCTTTGTATTCAACATGGGGCCCGACTGTTAAAATTTTATTGGGCCATAGTCGATGTCGTTTCGTATTCTGCCCAGATTTTCAAAATTGAATCTGGTATCTATAAATTCCTTATTTCACCGCCTTAAACCCTTTTCTCTTTCCTTCTTCTTTTTTGCCTCTGTCTTTCAATCTTTTCCGTGTCTGAAAATTTCCCGCGAGGGCTTCATCATTCCGGCGAAGAATCTTTCTCAGGTAACTGCTTCATTCTTTCTCTTATTGAGATTATGGCCTCTTGCTCAATCCCTTATGTTCCCCTAGAATCAGACCACCATAGTTCCTCTTCTTCCCCCTCTGTCAGTAGAATCCCCCGTAGCGAAGCAAATGCGCCGGAGACAAATGTCTCGGATTTAGGATTTCGTTTGCAAGTTCGGCAACCGTTTGCCGTCCTTTCCTCCGATTCCGACGAAGCCCTAAATGAATTGGATATGGACTTGGTCCGTAATGATTTTTCGGACGATTCGAGTGATAATTCTTTGCCCCAAATTCAAATTAGGTCTCGGGCTGTTTATAATGTTAATGTAGATAGGAATGACGATGTTGTGAGGGGGGAAATTTTGATGGCTGTAAATGTAACCGAATCGAACATAGGGGTAGGTGGTGAGCAAAATTCTGAGCTTGATATACCTGTTGGTGTCCCTCATAGTCCAACATATAACGAGTATAATGCTCATTATAGTTTCGATTGGCCCGAGTAACCTCATAGGATTAGGGTTGAGAATGAGTACTCAGCGAGCATAATTGATGCAGATATGCTCACTCAGCTACATAGGAATTACGAAACCCCCAAGGATGTCTTTTTCTGGGCACCGGGTCCTGATGAGCGGGCTAACCAACCCCCGAAGGTTGTGTCATTTGTGAATTTGGACACCATGGAAGCTGGCCTTCGATTCCCCCTCCATCCGGCCATCACCCCTTTGCTCGTGGAATGGAACATCACCATCACGTAGCTTAAGCCGAATGGGTGGCATATGATCATGAGCTTCCTGACTTTGTTCGGCAAAATGAAGACAAGATATTATCCCTCCGCAATTGAACTTGCTCGATTGGTGCACCTGACCCGTCTGAAGGGCGAACATGGGTGGCTGTTCATGCAAGCTAATGCCAAGTGCAAAAATTTTCGTGTGTTACTGGGAATGAAACATTCATCCCCTATTTATAGAGGGTGGTGGACGAAATTTTGGCAAAAATAATGTGGGAAAATCTTTTCTTGATCTCCAAGAAATCTTGAATATATCTCCTATATTATTTTTTCCCATAATTATAATATTTCATAAAATCCCACCCTTCTTTGTTATGGATAATTTTGAAAATTATGGGTCAAGATTCCAAGATTTGGATCTTCTTGAATTTATGAGATATTCTTGTATTTCAAGAAATACATATCTTCCATAATATCTTTTCAAGAAAATCAAGAAAATCTTTCCTGCCCTTAATTTATCAAATTTTCGAAATTCTCTTATAGATAACCAAGTGGGAGATTTTTTGAATTTAATGAGATAATCTTGTATTCCAAGAATACATATCTTCATTCCATAACAAAATTCAAAGAAAATCTTTCTCCCATTTTATCCATAAATTTCGAAATAAATGAGGAAAAATAAGCAACAATATTTATTTTATTTTAAACACCTTTTTTCAGTTATTGGACTATATGTTGGGCTACTCAGGGGGACTTTAGGAGAATTAAGATTTGACCTTCCAATGGATCTTGAATTATCAATATTGAGCCACAATATTATTCAAGCCCATAAATATTAATTAATCCCACTACATAATTAATATTGACTATCCATCTTAACCCATATATTATCAATATGGCTCCGGTTATTATTTCCGTGTTTAAGATTATCTAGCCCATTAATTAATTCAAGCCATTTGAAATAGCTTTCCGTTAATTAATATATTTTGTCCTTGGTCAAGGAATGGTTCAACATTATTATCCATACCGGAAACTAATTCCACTTGTAAGATTTGGTATGATAAAGCTTATGAACCTCCCAAGGGGCAAATCAAACAAGCAGATTTGCACCACGATTCTTCGTATTAAATCTTAGCAATCACATGTGACCAATAATATTGCCCAAGATAAAAAGTATTGAATCTCGTTGATTCTCTACCCATGATAAGTCAAATCAATAATTACCAACCACACGTGATCCTATTTAAGGAAGCGAAGATTAAGAAATAACGAACATCGAGGTCTAATTCTTCCTTATTGATTCTCAAGAATTTGTCCTCCCAGAGGTCCTATTCAGGTATGATCACCATGCACTAGTGTAATCTCTTGGTCAAGACAAGCCAATCTGAGCCTTACACTTCAACCTTTCGCGATGGATTGTTCATTTCCATCTAGGTCGTGAAAGCGACTTTTTTAGTTACAAGGGACTATTAATTTAATCTTCGTGATCGGTATCACTAAATTAACTACAATGTAACACGTCACGATTTATTGAGCAGGTTATGCAATAAATATATGTAACATTCGATAATATTTAAAGCATCGATGATAAACAATTTATTTCAGTAAATAAGTCCGAAATTCAGTTTTGATTATACAAAGTAAAAGCATACTTTCCAGTATACTCCCAACAGGTTCCGTAGGCAGTTCGCGGAGTATGGGGCGTTGCTTGGAGTAGGTGGTTGGATGCAAGATCAAGATGGGCGTTGACACGTGCACGAGATCGTTATATCGGGTTAGATCAAGATCAAGATGGGCGTTATACACGCACGAGATCGTTATATCGAGGTTCATGCAAGATCAAGATGGGCATTGACCGTGCATTTGAGATCGTTTTGTATCGGGTTGGATGCAAGATCAAGATGGGCGTTAGACATGTGCCTGAGATCGTGCGGGAATCGGTGGCCAAATGATTCAAGGGAATGTTGTGGGACGTTGTTTGGTTTTGGTGCGAATCAAAACCGTTGAGGACATTACTTTCCGGATCGAGAGTTTCCGCCCTAATGAGAGATGGGGAAGGCGAGTTACGTCTTGGAGTCGATCTCGGTGGGAGATTGTTGGGATTGTTGGAGTCCGAGTTGCGGAATGAGTCGGGGGAGGACAAGGCGTTCGGAATGAGTCGGGGAGGACAAGGCGTTCGACTGGTTGAGGTCGTGCACTTTTGCTCTAGTGTCGATCTCGGTAGGAGATTGTTGGGTTATGGAACTGAGTGAAACGGGATGCGGTATGGCTTCGACCGGTGCTCGAGGTCGAGCACTAGTGTTTCGATCGGCGCCCCTATCGGCGCCGTGAGGAGCTCGAGCTAGATAGTTGATCGGCGAACCGCTCGACCAAATGCCCTGGTCGGCGGTTCGAGGCCGAGAGCGGATTAGGGCTTCGACCCGATTTTTATCTTTTAGGGTTTGGTGTTTTGTATAAATACCCCACGACTCCCCATTATCTTCTTGACTACTTGCACTATCTTGTATGGTCATACAAGAAGAAATAGTAGATCTCTCCTGGCTTGGTAGTGCCCCAGATGTAGTCATTTCTGACGAACTGGGTAACCAAATTGTTGTTCCTTAATTCGTTGTTCCATTATTTTCTCCTATAATTGCTTTAATTCCTAACACCGAAATCATCCCTATCATTGTCATTTGTTCTTAGTCTCCCTGAACTCTCATTTAATTTGGTTTTCATAAGTAAACTTACTCGCAATCTTAATTGTTGTGTCTCATTCTATCCTGATCATTGTTTGCTTCAGGATCTTATGACGAAGAGAATTATTGGTACGAGACATGAATTGGGCGGCCTCTACATCCTTGATACACAACAAACTAATTTAGTAGCATATATAGGAACTATCACTCACATGGATGCACATCGTCGGTTGAGTCTAAATTATGTAACGAGTATTATTTATTAATTAATTATAAAAGTTAAATTATAAAAATATTTCTAAAAATCACATACATATATATGTAAATAATTATGTAATTAATTTAATTAAATAAGTCTAATTATATATTTGTATTTATCATAAATATTAGTGTGAAAGATATAATTTAAAATCAAATTCATTATAAATCTATTCATGTGAGTTTACTAACATATATTTTCACAAGCTAATAAATAGAATGATTATTTAACTTGAATTCATTTATTTATTTTGATTTTTTTATTAAACGTTGTTCAATGAATGATTTTCGAGTCCTGAATAATTTGTGAACGATTTAGTTTGATTGTGTCCCTAATAATATAGTTGATCAAACTCGATTTTGTCGAACCGAAGCAAAATTACGAAACTTAAAATTGTTGCTTAGAAGTGATGCTAATTCTCATTTTTAAATTGTTTTGAAAAATTGAATGATTTCTTTTTCTTTTATGTATGAATAAATATACGTTAATGTGAGCATTTTTCCATTTTATTTATTTACATGATTATTAATGCATATCATCACAAAAATATTAAGTAAAATGAAAAAAATTAAAATATAATATTTAATTCTCCTGGATTAATATTCCCCCGCCCATTTTGTTTGTAGTTTTAGAATGTTCACACGATTAAAAAAGTCATTAAATAACAATAAATAATAGTCTCAAATTAGAGCTCTATATTTCATATTTTCTCAAATTAGGATACCTTTCAAAATTTTGAGCCTTAATTCAGGAATACTTAACAACATCCAAAATTTTCTCTTAACAAGTTATCTCGTTCGTGAAGAAACCACCTCTTCGTTCAAGTAAATATGTCTGGTGTGATCCCTAAGGGTGGTACTTCTTGCTCTACTGGACATAGACAAAATAGTACTTTGTTGCCTTGCCTTCTATATGTTCGACAAAATGTGCAAAGGAGAGCACTTGTAAATGACTACATGATTCACATTGCAATTTATTAGTATTGTGTTCTTAATCGATTAACTTCTTCAGACATGGATACGAACAAGATGTTGGCACTTTTGAATTCAGTAATATTTTCTTTTTAAATCAAAAGGTCGCCAAAGTAGAGAAGTTGTTTATACAATTTTTGTTTTCAAATGGTTTGAGCCAAATGATGTTATAAGGCTCACTATGAATGATGAATTCTACCAAGCTGATTACTCTTACTAATGTAAATGGAATGGGATTGGAAGAAATGCTGCAAATTTGGTTCAAGAAGTAGAGAAATTGAAGAAGCAAAATTGGAGCAGAGAACAAGTATTGCTTGTATTGTAATTTGTATATATATTTTTTTATGGAAGGAAGAAATTCATTAATCTATATCTTAATCACCAATTTGAGATTGAATGATATTGATAAAGATCTATCTTCTCTCGGACGTAAAGCGGGAAAAAAGAAAACTAGAGCTACTGCAACAAATGTATGAACGAGAAAAGAGAGTGAGAAAATAGGTGTTTTCCTGCTAAAAATTTTATTTTGTGAAAATAAGAACCGTATAGAGAGGGAAAAAAGAGACTATTGGATGCCATTAACACCATCCGTCAAATATTCTTGAATTGAGACTCAAAATTCTAGAAGATATCCTAATTTGAGAAAAAAAAAATGAAATATAGAGTTCTAATTTGAGACTATTGATAATTTAGGCCTTATTTTGAGACATTTCCTTAAATTCAGGCTCAGACCTTCGTATGAAATTTTTCCGTAATGTAATATATTAGTTTTATAATTTTATTTATTATATATTTACATGATCATTTAATACATATTAATACAAAAGTAAATATAAGGGCAATATTAATATATGACAATTAAGTTTTTTAGCTTGATATAAAAAGATAATTAATTTGGAACAAATAAAATTCTCTATAAAAATAAACAAAATGGGGCAGAAAAAGTATAACATGACAATTATTTTGGGTGAAAGATTCATCACTAAAAAAATAAAGGAGTTTTATCAATTCAGGGCCTGAAAGATGGTAAATCTATCAATTTAAGGCCTAAAAGATTTTTTTTATCGGTTCAAGGCCTGGAAGATAGAAAACTATCAATTTAAGGCCTGAAAGATAGAAACTATCAATTCAAGACTTACACATTTTAAAGTCATGTTTGTCACTAAACCCTAAATCCTAAACCCTATACACTGAACCCTAAACCCTAAAAATAAAAAAATAAGGACATGAAATATAAGTGTCAAATATAACCTTAAAATGTGTGAGCCTAAAATTGATAGTTTTTATCTTTCAAGCCCTGAATTGATAGTTTTCTATTTTTCAGGTCTTGAATCGATAGGAAAAATCTTTTAGGCATTAAATTGATAGATTTACCATCTTTCAGTCCCTGAATTGACATTTTTCCAAAAATAAATAAAATAGGTTGGACTGTTGAGGAGTAAAAATCTCAAAGGTTACTGATTTAGTAAGAGTAAAAGAATGAGTCTTTAGATTTGGGCCATCAACACATGTATTTACGAAAGTAATGTAAATTGGGCCTTGATTTTATTCCCCTCATATTATCTCAGCCCATTCTATAAAATGGAGGGCTGTAGAGTATATCTTTATTTATGAGGTTACATGTTATATTTGCACTACACAATTAGTAAATGAGCAGATATTAATTTAGAGCTAGCAATTTGGGCCGGCCCATCGACCCGAGCCCAAGTATGGGCTGGGCTAAAAAATTAGAGGCCCGAAAAGAGCCGGGCCTATATGGCCTGGCCCATTTGGCCCATGTGCCTAATGGCCCAAGCCAATTTGGCCCGACGGGTCATGGGCCGCTCGTCTGCCCAATTTTTTTTTTTTTTGTAATTCTTTGTACAAAGTACAAACTATAAAGACTAAAGAAATTTGTTTCACTGATAATGAATAATGGAAAATCAGAAACAAATAATTACTGCAAATGCAATTGGAAAAAAATAAATAAGATGATTTTGTAATTTTTATCAATTAATTTTTTTTAACTTTTTAATTTTAAGGGAGTATTTTGTAATTTGTTAATTTTTATACGAGTTCTTTTGATATAATTAACAATCACAGTAGCAAAATAATACTCAAGTTAATGTTGTCATGTATATTAAATTATATTTTAATAATTTATAATTATAATTATAATTTTATTTTTTTAATCAGAAAATAAAGTAAATTGATAAGGGTAGAAAAATACCCAAAAGAATTACAAAGGAATAATGTAATTTTGTAAAGTAAATAAAATAATTTTAAAAAAGATGGTTAGAAAATTAAATAGTCAAATTAGTAATCTTCAAGAAGAAATTTCTAAAAAAAAAAAAAAAGTTATTACAATTAGAAGTCATGAAGCAATTAAAGCAAGAGTTCTTGACCTTCCTCTTACTGAGTCTTTGAAAACATTTTTTGAAAAAGTTTCAAAATTTGAGCAAATAATTTCTGAAAAAATTGCTCAGGATTTCCCTCAGGTATTAATTAATTTACAAAAAGAAATAATACAAATTCATTTTAAGGAAATAAAGTACAAAGGAGTACAAGTTATACAGACAACTACAATTTGGGGACCAATTAACGAAGATAAAGATCATCGTTACCCACTTGGAACATCCAGAGTCTTCAAATTACAGATTGATCTTAATAATACAAATATCCCTATTAAATAAATAGTGAAATACTATCATTATGGTATGATAGATTTTTTGAAGTACAAATTAACAGAAGAAATTGAAAGCATTTTGGAAAAATTTAGAGAAAAATTTCTGCTGATGGGAGGGAATATATTAAAAAAAAAAGATATATTAAAAGATCAAGTCTATTTAAATTCAAATAATCCCTACAATCACTCCTTCCCATTAATTGATAGAGATTGATGGGAGAAAATGGGCAGACATAGTGATTATGGCGTAGAAGTTGAGGGGTGACGTGAAGAAAAAGAAGAGTCTTTTTGGAATATTAATTAATTATTTTTTGATTAATTTAAAAAAAATGTACACTTGGCAATTGATTAGGCATGACACTTGTCAAACCCCGCGGTGAGAAACATCCTCATTTTTTATATAATATCTAAGATATATAGGGGTAGCGTGTTACTGAGTGTTTTTAATATTCAATATAATATAATTTTAAAATTATAATATTTATAATTTTTAATTAAAAAAAATATTAGTATATTATTACTTAAATTTTTAATTATCAATTTTTTTTACCACCAATATCAAAATTTTATTAGCGTGTGCATAAAAATCGTCAATATTCTATAATTTTTTTTTTGTAAATTTTAATTTTTTAAATAAATAGAGATTTTTATATAGGTTAGGAATTTTATTATATTTCAATTATAATGATAATAGAAACCATAGAGATAACATATAATTTTATTATTTAGTTTTTTTATTTAATTTTGAATGGAGTTGTTATATTTATATCAATATGTATGCTAAGTTGAATTATTATAATTATGTGAAAAGATATTAAATTGATTTTAAATTTGTTTAAAATGACACATATGAATTCTTTTAAACACATTGGATGACACATGTGATTTTTTTTAATGACATGTATTACCAAACTTATCATAGAATGACACATAGATTAAATCAATGTGGAATTGACACATTAGTAAGGATATTAGTATATAGGGGGATGATTATGATTATTGTTAGTTATGTCTTATATGCATACAAGTGCATCGTACACTCATATTATATTTAAGAATCGTTCAATTTGTTCTATTAAAAAATATAATTTGTTTACAATGAACCGAACAACTATTAATATGAAGAAAATAAATACACGATTTAATGTAAATAAGTTGCACTTTCCAAAAAAATAAATTGTACGATTTTAAAATATATTATAAATACACGGTACAACTGAATGCACATGAGACCCACTCATTATTATTTGTAGGGATCAACAGTTCAACACTAGCATGTATTATGTGCGCCATGTTTTTGTAATACACCCATATAATTAGTACACACACTTGTTTTGACTAAAAACTACTTCCTCCGTTCCATTTTATTTTGCTCACTTTTTATTTTTTATTAAATTCCATTTTATTTTGTACATCCCAAATATGAAAAATAATCTTACAATTTCTACCCCACAATCTCCATCCTCCATCCCCTTTGAAAAGTCAACAAAACACAAAAAAAAAATTTTTCTTAATATGTGTGCAAGTCAAAGGGTACAAAATTAAATAGGACGGACGGATGGAGTATTTTGTCCGTCCTTTCTCCGTGAACTTTATTATTTTTTAAAATTTCATTTTATTGTCCAATTTATTTGAGATAATATGAATTGGACATTTTGTTTCACAAAATTCATGACCTTCCCCTCTTCTACACGTCCCAAACACTCCATTAACAAATGAAAAGGACGTAATCAAACCAGATTGCTCACGAACTATTTGGAATTCATTTTGAAAAATATCCGTTTGTGCTCGTTTAATAAAATTTATGCGACATAAATAAACAAATGCAACCTTAATGATATTTGATCCACTAAATCGTTACTAGACTTGTTGGGTTGAAAATCAAACCAGGTTATTCGAAATCGTTTGATAACAGCTCATTTTATTTCGGTTCGACAAAGATATCAATCAAGTTTAAACATAACTTTATATTTAGTACATTGTAAAACTCGGCTTGAGCTCGTGCTCAATAAGCAAAAGAAGATAAAGTAAGTGTTCAAATGTCAAATTACTCTCGAGTCGTGTTCAACTCGATTAAAGCGGTAAGGGAATTGTCTTTGTCTTCATAAAGCGTGTCTCACAGCAAGCAACTTTTCATTTGTGGCTGTTGATTCTTGAAAAGTTGCTGGATTAGGTTGGAATAAGTTAAGAAGAATGATGATAAGCCAAATTCATTTAGAACTTTACCACTTACCCAAATTCTATTACTACTTTTTAAGAAATATTTTATTAATGACAAAAGTGAAAGCATACATGAATTATTTTTTAATTTACAATCAAATTATGTAATTTGTGAAGGTAAAACAAAATTGAGTGGTTCATGGTTCACTCGGTCCAAGTGGTTCATGGTTCACCCGGCCCGAATAAGTCATAATTTAGGGTTCATTATTTAGTGTTTATGGTGTAGATGGTTGATTTAGGACAATTTTATAGATTTTCATACATGAAAATTTTCACACTAGACCTATTTATTGCTTCCCTTAATCATCCATCCTTCATTCTCCTCTAGTCTATTTTCTATCCATCTTTTCTATGGATGACAGGTCATGAACAAATTTCAGTATAAATAATTTAAACATTTCGATAAAATAAGTTGTATATTTAAAAAATGTACTTCTGTTGCATGGTGCACTGCACTTAGTGCATATTAGACTTTGCATTTTTCTTTTAGAATTTTTTTTTATCGGACAAATGATGACTCGAATTCATGACCTCACGACATAGGTACTTAGGTAATGGTGCTCTAAACATTTCTATTGAAAAATTTCACGTGCAAATTTAATTTAGTGAGGTTTCTACAAACGTAATGGTAATATAATTCAAATCCAATAACAAAATTATATAATACACTATAATTATTTTTAGTATTTATATGATTAATTTATTAAAGCAATAAATAGAATTAGAAATTAATAGTATATTTTATTCATCAATAATGAATTATTTGTTATTATCAGTTTAGTATATAGTCATTTCAAATCAATTCGAGTTAAATCATGAATAAGTGTTGAGTTCAACAATTTTACATTAATAATAATATGGATGATCGAAGTTTAGGATTTAATTTTGGCACAACTAACTAAACAAAAACAAACTTGATCAGTAAAAATAATAAAATACTCACGTGAACCAGGTTTTTACATGAACTATATCATTGTTATGTGTAAAAATTATCACTGTTATGCACAAAAGATATCTCTTTAAAAATATAAAATATTTTTTAAATAGTAATAATTTTTATGCATAACAGTCACAAATTTTATGCGTAACAATTATAATTTTTATACATAAAAGTGATATTAAAAAAATCGAGTTCACAGTGAACTCGGGTTCACACATGTTTTTGTGAAATATCTTTTGTAAAATCATCTCAACTCAACCCTTGAATTGAATTGCAACCCTAAACAGATTTTTCAGACCTATCAAAGTCCTGATAATGATTGAGAATATAGTATTCTACTATTCTTTTAATCCAAAAAGAATTAGAATTTTTTTCATCACTTGCCTACATATATCTAGATTACTTATCTCTGGATTCATTAAATTTAAGCGACGTAAAGAAATTATTCTTAAAGCAAACTATATTTCTTAGGACCCTTGTGATTGAAGCTAGTTATATATATAATTATTTTTTCAGTCAACAACATTTTAAAAAAGCAGTTTCCCACAAATTTAGGGCTCTCTTTTCATTGAAAGAAAGAAAAGTAATATTAAATGCAAGAACAAAAATTATTGAGAGAGTTATTTATAAATAAAAAAGCTCAACATAACAATGAGAGCTACTGAACAAAAAAAAGATCCTTAGCAAGTGCTACAATATTGGCATTTTTGATAAATTTTATGTTGTGACTAGTCAGTAATATGTCATCAAAAAATAATGGCATAATGCATTAAATGACCCTTAAACTATCAATTTTTGTTTCAAAAGGCCCTTGAATTATTTTTATTTTAAAAAGACTTTAAATTATATATTATTGTTTCATGAGGTCCATGGTAACAAAAAGTCATGGATTTTGCTAAATCGTCTTATTATTTTTCGTTAAAATATGATACATCATCTCAATTTCAATGCAATTATATTCAAATTAAACTTCAAACAAGAGAAAGAAGTCTCTCACGAATGGTCAAAAAAGAATTTTATAAAACTAAAATTATATAGTTTAAGGGTTTTTTAGAATAAAAAAATAATTTAGGAGCCTTATGAAACATAAATGTATAGTTTAAAATCTTTTTAAAATAAAAAAATAGTTCAAGGGCCTTTTACATTTTAAAATAAAAGTTGATAATGAAGGGGCCTTTTGATGCATTAATTATGCCAAAATAATTTCTTATACTTATTGAATTATAAAAAAGAAAGAAAAACATAAAAATCAAAACATAGAAGTGCAAATTTGCACATGAGTGCATCACTATAAAATAGACAAACTAAACACTAACTGGACAAATTATTTTCTAATCATAAATTGAATTGAGTTGGAACGTAACTTAGTTACTAAAATCTTAAATCCATTACAAAATTTTCCAAAATTTAATTTTGAAAGTGGTGTACATTAGATGATCATGTGAACAAAAGGTGGTCTAATATCCTCACCTATAGCCAAGCCTAACAAAAAAAACCTTATAAGGAGTGGATGAGAATTGAGAACGATGTTTGAAGTGATTGGAAAAGAACTTCATTTGCTTGCCCACCATATAATACTATATGTTTGTTTTTAAAATACTCCATACGTCCCGTAATCGTTTGAACATTTGTAAAAAAAAAAAGTTCATCCCAAATTAAAACAACTAAATTAATATAAATTATACTCTCAATACATCTATATATTATACATCATGTCATTATTTTTACTACGCTAAAATCATTTTTATTCCCTTTTATTTACACCATAATGTCGTTACTTTACCATTGAACCCTCATAAAAAACAACTTATACTAATAAACTACTCTTACATTACACTACGCGTTAATAGTAAATGTTCAAATCGATTCGGGGACGGAGGGAGTATAATTTTTTTTTTATAAATTTACAATCAAGAATTTGTTCCTACTTTAAGATCATCATTTGAACAGTATTGATTCTCAGGGATCCAAATCTTTAAATTTAATAAAGATAATTTTTTGTTAGCAATATATAGTAAAGACATTTTTTCAAATTGGGGCATAAGAGTTCAAATGTCCCATGGTGTGAATCCCCACTTCTCCTGTGGCTATCTTTTAGCAGATTTTCCTTGATGTGTTTATCGTTTTCCATATACATTACATTGCTCAAAAGATGCATTCTTTTGTCAAATTATGTCATGTGAAACTGTTATATTTTATTAAATTAAGAAATATGTAAGATTAATTAGAAAATTAGTAAATAAATGACCTATCCTAGCTTAATTTATATCCTGACTCATCATGGGTTCAAGTTTTGACGAGGTGGAATAGCTTAAGCATGTTAAGAGTACCACTATCTATGTTATGAAGTTATAGGTTCGAGTCACTATTTTCCCGATAAAAAAAAACTAGTGGAGTCAATAATTTGGTCAGTTGAGGTCTTGACAACTGAAGTCATGCTTGATCAGTGAAGGAGTTTGAATCATAAATAATCTCATAATTTTGACCTCAAATAGATTTAGTCCCATAAGTTTTTTTGTCGTCGATTTAGTCCCAATAACTTTGATAATGTCCAATTTTAGCCTCAAATTGGTTGGAACAACGTCGTTTTGCCGTTTCAATTTGGGGCTTTTCTGCAAATGTTGTGATAGATTGCCACGTGTACTTTTTAAGTGTGTTTAACTAATTTTTGTCGACGTCAATTCTGTTTTAATTTTAAGTTTTTTTAAAAAAAATATTGTATGCTTGAAATTCCAGCTGTTAAATAAATAAAAAAAATACACGTGACAATCCAGTCACAGCATCCGCCTGAAAGCACCAAATTGAAACGATAAAAGAATAACATTTCGATCGATTTGGGATTAAAATTGAACATTGTAAAAATTATTGAGATTAAATCGACGATAATTTTTTTATAAAACTAAATCTATTTAAAATTAAAATTATAGGATCATTTATGATTCAAACTTACGAGTGAAGTGGTGGCAACTCATTTAAGACGAAGTAAGTAGAGGTTCAGGACAACTGAGTTATAGTCTCATAGCTAAAGATGATTATCAGTCGACAGTTGGGGTGAAGACAATTTTTAAGTTGGCGGTGCAATAACAAATAGTTAAATTTGTTTAGTAGTAATTTGTTGAGATTATACTTTAAGGTGACAACAAATGCATAAATACATTGGATGAAATGAAACACAACTTACACATCAAATATTCATATATCACATTGAGAGTGTGAGAAAAACAGACTCCTAACCCTCCACCCACGTAGATCAATCTGATCGAACTACGTAAATCTTGATGTTATTATTATTATTATTTTTTTGTCTTTTTTTAAGTTTGACGGGTTACTTTCTCGATTAATCACCCCATGGTTGATTGAGCACGAAATCTCAACAAATTCAAACTATACTGAATTAATAACATGCGTCTGGTTAAAGATTGTTCAATCCAAAATCTAATCGTATATAATCACATACACAATCAAGAGTTTTTAGAAGAATTGCATTGGACTTTTTTTTTTGATAACACGGTATCCGGCTCAAGGGCCGACTAATTCGGGGGACCAGAACCCACCGTCCACTAGCGGGGGCCCCACTTCAAGCCAGAGCTAAACTCTGTATGGACTGACCCGTCTCAAGAGTTGATCACACCTGAGAGGGTTCGAACCTGAAACCTAGAGAGGAGCATACTCCTAAGTTCCAAGCCTACAACCACTAGACCAACCCTCGGGGTTAGAAGATTTGCATTGGACTAGAACTCATACTTCTCAAAATTAAGATTTGCCACTAAATATAAGATGAAATATGAATTTCTACAATAGAAGATCTCAAACCGACATTTAACACCCACTTTTTCCCCAATGATCATAATGGTATTTGGGTGATTCACTCGGTGATGAATTGAACACTGTTAATTACTTTTGTACCCTTAATGAAAAAATGATACTAAAAATTGTCACTTATTACATTAAAGGTACAACCGTCATTTCACCACATAAAATGACTGAACTACCCCTATCATCACGGGGTAAGTCTGACCATTTAGCAGTGTCCTTATCGGGAGGTCCAAAAAAAAATAACAACTTTCTTCATTGAATTGAAGTCACAAAAAGCAGATCCCAATGTTACTACTATTAAAGAAGTAGATTAAAATAATGAACCCCACGTTCTATATCTAGCAATTCACCAAACCATGGTTGCATATCTATCTGCCCCCCATGTGTACATCTGATAATTAACTACCACATACATCTCCTATTTATCAACTATGAACATCTTCAGACAAAGGTTGACTTCATAGGTGCAGATTGCAAACACTAAATTTGAGTGGAAAAAAACAGCAAAACCATGACTTATGTCTCCAAGGTCCAAATGTTCTTTCAAAATTCCTAGTTCAAGGAATTTGATTGATTAATGCCCCCACCATCCATTCTCAAAGCAGCTTTCTCTTTCTCAAATTTCAATTCCATCCACTCAATTTATTATTTTTCTTTCCCTTGCCTCTCTTTTCTTGGATCTTTTTGTGATTCTCTAAGTCAACCTTTGTTGAAAAAAACAACACTATATATATGCACATATGTGCATGGAAATAGCAACAAGAAGTTGTCAAGATTTGAGCTAATTGAGATATAAATATATATTGTTTTTACATTTTCTTTTGAGAAATGGAAGTCAAAGATGGGGCATTCGCACCTTCGACTCCAGTAACACCGGGGACTCCCGGTGCGCCCCTTTTCGGAGGGTTCAAAAACGAAAACGGGAGAAAATCGTCGTCTCTTCTTAGGAGCTTTAAATGCCTTAGTGTTGAAGCTTGGGCCTTGGAGAAGGGCACCCTCCCGCCCGTGTCGTGCGCATTGCCTCCCCCTTCCTTTTCCCTTGTCAGAAAGTTAATGTTTATAATGTACAAGTATTTTATGCTGATGTTGGCTTATAATTAACATTTATATATAGGTGGGAGCTGAGTTCATTGGAACTTTGATAATCATCTTTGCTAGAACAGCCACAGCCATTGTGAACCAAAAGACCGAGGGCTCGGAGACGCTCCTCGGTCTGGCCGCCTCGTCCGGGCTAGCCGTGATGATCGTCATACTCACGACGGGCCACATCTCTGGGGCCCATCTCAATCCGTCTCTCACCATTGCCTTCGCCGCCCTACGACATTTCCCATGGAAACATGTAAGAATTTAAACTCAGATAAAAACTTGTACGAGACAGTCTAATAAATGAACTCGTGGGCCCCCTATCTAGGTCATGTTTTAAAAGAAAGTATGACTCAAATATAAACACTTCATATCTTTATTTTTTTAATTTTGTCACCCCTTAAACCATTCATTTCTTTATATAAAATTGTGGTTGAATATTTGTAGGTTCCAGTTTACATAGTGACACAAATAATGGGATCCATATGTGCATCATTTATGGCGAAGGCAATATTTGAGCCTATAATGGGGGGTGGGGTGACAGTTCCAGATGGGGATTATAATATTCAAGCAATTGGAGTTTATAATCACTTTCAACCTCATGTTTGTTGTCACCGCTGTTGCTACTGATACAAGAGCTGTAAGCACACTTTCCTCTTTCATTCTCAAACTTAGGTTTCTACGCAAAATCTGTCGTGAAATCGTCTCACATTATATGCTCCATTCGACGGACAATAAAATACTACTTTCTAGGTAAAATATTAATTGATACTTAATACCTATTTTGAAACACAACTTGAACTTGAGAATCACTTTTTTTTAACAAAAAACTGAGGGGGGTGTTTTCAATCTAATTTCCACTTAAAATAAAAGTGCTTTTGCACTGTAGACTAGAGGTTGAAAACAAGCCTTGAGCGGCTGAGCCTCACCAGCTTAAAAAAAAAATGCTTCCAACTATTATAGTTGAGTTTCAAAACAGGTCTTTAATGGATGGCTAAGAAGAACTTATTTTTTAAGCTGCTCTTTCATAGTTTTAGGTAGTGTTTTCAAACTCTTTTGTAATCCTAAAAGCACTTTTTTTTTTAAAAAAAAAAAAAGTTGGGTCTTACCAACTTAAAAAAAAAAGTGTTTCTCACTATTCAAATTGAGTTTGAAAACACTATCTTAGCTTAAAAAAATACTTCTAAACTGTGAGTAGAGTTTACAAACACCTCCTAAATAATGAAAGTATTTTTGTTACAACATTTAATTTTTGTTTTTTTTTTTTCCGTTTTACGCTTATGTCTATTAGTTTTTCAAGACAATTACTAGTAAAAGGATACATTATATAGAGGCAAAAGATGTAAATTAACAGTTAATGATATCTTAAATATAGCAATTAGCGTATCATTATCCGAGGCGTAAAAAAGAAAATTGATCTATCTATATGAAACGGATGAAAATAGAAAGTAACCATATCTTTGTGGGATGAGAGCATTTTTTGCAATAATTTGTTGCAAGCAAAAAGGGTAAGTGGTAAAATTTGGGAACTAGAAGTCCAAACTTGAGTGACCATTTATTGCAAAGACAACAATATTTATTTCTCAGACAAGAGGCTGAGAGAGTCCACCAGATACAGCCTACAGGCCACTTGCTATTCTCACAATAATTCAGTTTGAAATTCTTAATAGTGGTTGCAGATTGTTTTATTTAAAAAAAATGCCATTATTAGAATAAAAAGATTAAATGGTCCAACTTGGAATAGAATATCTTTTCTTAAAAAGAAATGTGAAGTGTTATAAAACCAAGGGAAGCATCTCATATCCCACATTTCAGTGTTACATGATAAGTTAAGTTGATACAATGCACACATCATTTGTAATAGAATCTTTTAATGTGACTTAAAACTCAAAAGTATTGGATATATATATTTTATCATTTATTTATTAGTAATTGCAAGTAGTTAAAAAATGTACAGGTGGGAGAACTTGCGGGTATTGCGGTTGGAGCTACTGTTATGCTCAATATACTTATAGCAGGGTAATACTTTCAACTCTCTCCCCTCAATATTTATCTTTTTCAAAAGTTACATTTATTATTAAAAATATTTTCTTGTGAGACTGTCTAAAATGAGATTATTAATTATTTGAAAAGAAAATTGCAACTTGGAATTAGATACTTCATTATTGCTAGAAATCTCTGAAATGTATTTTTGGACAAAAGGATAATCGATGAGAAATTGAATGCAACACAAGAGATTGACTTTGTGTGAAAATATTCAACAGTTATCATCATTAAAGTTTGGAAAAATCTTTATGGAATTAGATTTAAATTGAAAATTAATGATGATGAAACAGGAAAACCACAGGGGCATCAATGAATCCAGTAAGAACACTGGGACCAGCTATTGCTGCAAACAACTATAAAGGAATATGGATTTACCTTACTGCCCCTATCCTTGGTGCATTAGCTGGGGCAGGTCTTTATTCTGCTGTTAAACTGCCAGATCAAGAACATGACAAACCCTCATCAGAACATAGCTTCAGAAGATGATTCAACAAAAATGACACAAATGTAATAACACTATGAATATGAATTCTCCTCTTTTCCTATGTCTAGATCTAGCTAAAAAAGTACAACCATGTTATAAACAACACTTGTTTCTGCAACATCTGTGGTTTAATCAAACCAAACTATTCGAGTTGAGCTCGAGCTCATTAGTACTAGGTTTTCAAGCCTAATCAAGCTTGGTCGAGCTCGTATAATTCCACTATTTTACCTCTAGTGCACAAATTATTTACAAATATACTTTTATAAATAAAATAAAACTCTAACTAATGTTTATGTAAGTTAGCGAGCCGACCCATGTTGAACTGAAATATGTTGAGATTTTCATGAGTTGAACGTTTTAAAAAGATCAATCGAGTGCGAAGTCAAGTTCGAACTTGACACCACGCAACTCAGCTCATTTACCATAAGCATTGGCCTCAATATAAAATTTCATTCAAGGGAAATCACAGTTCTAACAAGAATGACAACCTACAAACAAGCCAAATAGCTACCAAAAATTGGAAGAAAATCCAAGATTCATCCCTCGAGTAAAACGATAACATTAGAACAATTTGTCTATTACAAGATTTAGTTTCACTATTTAATTCATTTTGCTGATCAACTCGTTTATGCCATCCTCACGATTTCCAGAGTCTCCTCCATCTTCAAATCGCTTCTTCTTACCCTGCAATGCCTTTTCAGGATTGCTGAGGATAAAGGGGCAGAGAAAATTTGTGACGGACCTAAAATGTTTACCAACATTAGCAACCTCACTCACGATATCCTCTATGCACAGGATGTTATGCTTGCCTAGTTCCTGTCAAATATGATAAGATATTATTAGGAAGAAATATAATTTAGAAATGAATAACAAGCATTACGATCAGCAAGATATATCTGAACCTGTTCAACGATATTGTTGTCAGTTAGAGGAACCCTCTCTTTGCCAAGTCTTACAACACCTTTTTTGTAAATCAAGTCCTTCACACTCTTGACATTGGGATACCTGCAACCACAAATTAATATGCTGAGCAAGTGCAGTAATTAAATTGCTTTAGATACTTCAAAGTGAAAATGTGGCTCTTTAGGGGTTTATTACACGAAACCTCCTTGTGGTTTATAAATGTTGTGAGAAATCCCCCAGTGGTTAATTAAGTAAAGCTAACACCAACAATTCTATCTATTTCCCGTTACGTTTTTCACAGTAATCTCAAGACTTCAGTATTTGCAAAAACAAGATACAGGAAAGAGAAAATAGATACAATTGTTAACTCGTCTCTGAAAAAAAGGGAGAGTTAGCATTATTTAATATACCACAAGGGGATTCCGTGCAATTAACTCGGCTTTTTAGCCACTATGGATAGAAAAGTAGAAAACCTATTAGACAATTTACATTAAAACCTCTGATTTAGACAATTTTTTTCTTAGAAGTAAAAAAAATATCGTCTTGTTTAAGTGGCATTCGTTCTGTATCAACCTTCCCTCATTTTAAGGTTGACGTGAAGGGATGATGACATGACCACTCATGTTATCCTCCATTTCATGTCAACCTCAAATATTGTATGTATGAATGAAATGTAATGAGGTGATCGCCCATGGCCTGATGGGGCCTCCTTTAAGTAAGGATATCTAGTAAAAATGACGAAAGAATAGGTTTTGGCACATGGTGGCCATTAAAATTGTCAACCAGAATGACTAAGAGAAATTTTTCATATGCAAATCTCAGGGGATATGTTTGATTTGGGATTTAGTAGCTACTGAAATCTAGTGGATTTCAAAATCCTGATAAATAGTAATGGCGTGTGTTTGGTTTGAGATTTAAGTAGTGTAGAATTTAACTTTATTTAAAATTGATGCGTAAGAGTGTGTGATATTGCATTAGTATTATATTATTGTTAATGTAAATGTAAAGATTGAATGACTGTGTAATAAGTGAACAAGTGATAATAAAAGAAGAGAGAGAATAAAACAAACAATATTTGCATTAGTTCACTGGAAAGAGTGTGATGGAGAAAAAAATGTATTGTAGGATTTATTGGTATCTGTAGGGGTGGATATTGGGTTTTATATAAAGGATTCTAAAATCCAAAGTAGAGCAGTATTTACATATTGAAATTCCAAATCCAGTTTCAAATCCCAAATCGAACATACCCAAGGTGAAACTACAGTGGAAAGAATAGAATGGAAGGCTATAGAATAAGAAAAAAGTGAGTAGCAGGCAACAACAAGACACAATAGAAAAATTGACTATTGTGAAGTAAGCACACACAAAGAAGCTCAGTCACAAAGGACGGTAACATGTTCTGTCAGAACTAAAACAAGCTAAAGCTTAATACCAACAAACAATTGGCTTTAGAAAGTTCTTGCTGGCATTTGGAAGGGTGAAGGGTGGAAACTTATTTCCCCAATGGTTACCAAGCTAGAAAAGGAGGTTTCATTTTAACATGAATGAAGATTAGCAATAAATTCCTATCAATTTTTCCAATTGCACATGTTCTCTGTTTAACAGTCAATGAGTCCTTTAAAATCAGAAAATTCTAACATAAGCAAAAAATAAAGCAGCCCCAACCAAACTAGTAGTTTTTGGTGTATTTTCTACAGAACAATGTCCATTAGATGCTTATAATTATACCAAAGCAAGAACTACAAATGGTACAAGGAAAAATACTTTCAGAATTACCCATAGGTTACATAAGGCTCCACCTTTCGCAAGACTTCCACTACACCTTCGTTTGCCTTTACAAATACTCCACTGAGTCTTTTCCTCAATCTCAAAGAATACAAAATCTTTCGAGTGTTTGGATGCATATCATTTTTGCTGCAAAAGACAAATTAAACATCAGATCACAAAACTATTTAAACCACATGTCAAGAGGTAAACAGAATTGTGAGCTAACCCTCCAATGCGTATAACGAAAAGGAGCTTGGACTCAGATGTCACTGATGGTCGTCTTTTTCGCTTTACCCTACTCTTCATTCGAACAAGATCCAATTCCTGAATTCATAACATTTAACATCATTACTTTCTACACCCAATATCCATGGATTACTCTACTATTAGCCAAAAACACCATATACAGAATCTACACATATGACATATACATGTGTGTGCTTGCATTTATATTACGCATTCTGTATAGTATCTATAAGAATCCCCCAATCTAACCTTATCGCGGTACTCTCGGATAAATTGCTCAGGCTTTTTGATGAAATTACTGGAAGATTTGCTGCGTTTAGCCCTCTCTTGTAACTGCAACTTCCTTTTGATTGCCCATTCCTCATTGTTCTTCCTCTTCTTCAACACAACCTCTGGTATGTAATTCAGAGCCACCGGCGCCGCCTCCTCTGCGGCCATGATTATTTTTACTGTAATACCACGGCTGAAAAAAAATCGCAAAGAAAAATTAGTATTCTCGTAGATAATCGATTAGAAGATAAACTTTCTGGAGTAAATACTTACATGAGAAAGAGGAGGAGGAGGAGGAGGAGGAGGGAGGAGAGCAAAAATTGAGGCCTGTAGGAATGAAGTTAGAAACCCTAATATAAACCCTCTTTCTCAATAGAGCAATCCGTCCTTATTTACAAACTAGCCCCTCTATTCTCTTTAATACGGAAAGCCACCCTCAATCTATAATAATAATACTTTTGAACCCGCGTGTGCACGACATTGAAATCGGACCAAAAGGAATCAAATAGGAAATGTTCATTGACCGTTTTGACCTTTTCGAATTAAATTGAACCAATTTCCTTTCTTTTTTTTTGTACGGGCATTTGAATATTTCTAGTCACTCGGATTCACTCAAAATGTGGAATATATAAATCAATGGGGTATGTAAGGAATCATAAAAACTTTATTTTTGGGAATGACCATTCCTAATGGAATTATGATTCATTCCAAAAATATATATCAATCAATGTATTTGAAATAGATTAAAGGACTATCATTCTATTTCCTATCTATTCCAACCTACCAATCACACCCTAAATGTACATACAATTACGAGAATAAGGGGGTATCATTAAGTTATTATGATTAATATTCTTTAATAATGCAAGTCATACTTCTTAATTAATTTCACCGTTCCCGAAACTTGTACACTCTAATATTTTGCCTTAAAATTCGTGACGTCGAACCCTATTGAATTGTATAATAGAATTAAAATATGTATTAAATGTTTATTCTGCGGATTTGAATATTTTCCAGATCCTCGTTTTAAAATCCATTATGCCCATCATATTGATTTGAATAATAGAATTAAAATATGTAATAAAATAAAATAATTATTCATTTTGTATGTATCATATTATTATGCTACAAAATTATAATTTAAAATACAACACAACTTTTTTTGAGTAGGTCTTCCGTTAAACTTGTTTATAGTATGAAATTTATATCACTGTACTTACAAATTAATATCACCATACATATAAATTGAGATTATAACATTAATAGTTGGGAAAATACTTTTTTTTTTGTCCTGTAATTTTTACCCATTTTGATCTTGATCCTATAACTTTACGAAATTTAATTTTTTCGTCCTGTCACCGGCTAGCTACCTGCAATAACATGTGACATGACTAAAAAATTGAATTTTGTAAAGTTACAGGACCAAGACCATAATTTACGAATTTTAATTTTATTCATGTAACTTAGAAAAAATCGACTTTTTAGTCCCGTCGCTTGCAATAGTTGGTGACAGGACAAAAAAATCGAATTTTGTAAAATTACAGGATCAAGATAAAAAATCGCAAGTTAGTAAGACCAAGATCAAAATGGGTCAAAATTACATGACAAAAAAATAAACTTTCCCTTATTAGCTTATAAGTGTAATGTTATGAATTTTATACCATGAATAAATTTTATAAAAAATTTGTGAGCTTTTTTTAAAATGATTAAATGTTAATTCGAATTAACTTCACTAACATAAATAATGATGTTCTATCCTCTTGTTTCAGCGGTGCTCAAATGATGATTTTCTGATATGTAAATAAATTAATTATTAAATTTTTTAAATTAAATTATAATTATAAAGTAACT
Organism: Stenogyne calaminthoides; assembly: GCA_037126765.1. Taxonomy (NCBI): domain Eukaryota; kingdom Viridiplantae; phylum Streptophyta; class Magnoliopsida; order Lamiales; family Lamiaceae; genus Stenogyne; species Stenogyne calaminthoides. Next base: position 1,194,792 of record JBBCBC010000012.1, read on the forward strand.
CTAATTAAACATAATTCTAATTAAACAACAAAGTAATTCTAATTATAATTGTTGTATCAATTAATTATATAATTATATTTATAAATATTAATAAAATAATAGATATATAGTTTAGAGTTGTGAATAATGAAACTCCAAATATGAAGTTCATTGTTCAAAATTACATCTCCAAATTCTAAAATAGAGTATGGTTAGATGAGTAATTGATTTTGGAGTTACAAAGAATGATAAGACTTTCCTATAAAAACGTGATAGTAGGTCAGATGGTCCACAACAAAACATGTTACATACATATGAATGAATCAAATTTATCCGAAAATAAATATCATGAAGATTTTAAATGTGTTAATTATGGGTGTTCCTCTTGTAACTATCAAGATTCAAGATATCCACATGCTCCCAAGTCCCTAGCCCTCTTCCATATAATTACATATTTGACTCTTCTATTGCAATAGCGTGGAATGATGATTAATTATTTTCAAAAGGCTAAGTTCTGCATGCATTTAGTCGCATCGTGCATTTAAATGTATTTTTAGACTCACTTTTTCCAAAAAATAAGATAAAGTCAACCAAACATCATAATGCCTCGATCCCAAATAAGTGTGGACGCTGATTTGGGCACGATAATTAAGAAAATTTAATTTTTTACTTTATCAAAGTGATAAAGTAAAAGTATTTGGGTAAAAAAATCACTTTAATCGTGTGAGTTTATTATATTAAAAAAAGTAATGATATAAAGGGTAAATAAGTGTATATTATGAAGGTAAGTGTTACGAGTAAAAGTTTCTTTTTTTTTGGTATATAAACTAATGTAATACTCCCTCCGTCCCATTTGATTTTGTACTCTTTGACTTGCACACATTTTAAGAAAAAATGTTTTTTGTGTGTTTTGTTGACTTTTCTAAAAGGAATTAAGGGTTGAGATTGTAAGATTTTTTTCTATATTTGGAGTGTGCAAAATGATTTGGGATGGATCGAAATGAAAATTGTGCAAAATGAATTGGGACGGATAAAAAATGAATTGGGACGGATTGAGTACAAAACAAAAAAAAAAAAAAGTGTGAAAATTGAGTTGTAACACAAGTAACATTTTTAGCAATTTTAGAGTAAAATTGTCTCTGAAACTGTTTTGTCATTGTGTGACAGTAGAAACATATTATTTCAGCAAAAAAAGTAATATCACTTTAGAAATAAAAAGTATGACTTTTTTTTTTCTTTTTATCTGTAAAAGAAAATATCTATTAAGAATACCCCTACAAAACAGAAATAGTAGTATAATGGAATTAACAATCCACTAAATTCGAAAAAGAAGAGCTCTCAAAAACTAGATCTTTTGAAGAAAACCAACTCATCTAATCTTAACTTCATCCACTACTTTGTTCCAATCACATTTAACCCATTTAATGATAATACAATTTCTCCACTTCTATACAAGCCAAACGATGCAAATCCACAATCCAACTATATTAAGCTTACCTCTCTTTTCTTTGAAAATACCACATTAATGTTATTGGAAGTGACTTGTGTTGTTATAACACTCATTCCACACACTACTCAAAATGTGTTTTATTGTCTCTACAGTCCCTCCACATATTACAAAATTTATTTTATCATCTGAGCATAATAATACTCTTTATTTTTACAAATTTATTTATGTTGATAATCTATCTCACCAATATTTTAAAAATTGTCTCCCATGAACAAATTTCATACTATGAATTTAGATTATTTGACTCATTTCACCTATTCCATACACATTTTTCTAATCCATTAAATTTGACCCGTATTATATCCAGAATAGATTTATATGCCCATGAATTAAAAATAAATTTCATAATATGAAACTTATTCACTCTAAAATTTGCCTATTTTAAAATAAACTAAATTGTATTATATTATGCACTTGATCCATACTATAAAAGAGTAGGTCTAGTGTGCAAATTTGTATAGATGAAAATCTATAAATCGCCATAAATCAACCAACTACACCCTAAACACTAAGGACCCGCTTGGTTGGGGGTAATGGAAGTGGGTGATGAGAATTAATTTTATTGATGTTGTTTGGTAGGTTTGATACATTGGTAATGGGAATAGAAGTAAGCAATTGATTGTCCTCATCTCTTCACCTCACCTCACATGATACCCATTGTTGATGTTTTAACCAAGCAATAACAATGCAATCAATAACTCTTATTGATTGACCCCTCAATGATATTCATTATCATTATCATTCCCTAGTCATACCAAGCGGACCCTAAATAATTAATCCTAATTATGACCTATTTGAATTGGGTGAACCATGAACTAGTCGGGCTGAGTGAACCATGAACCACTCAATTTTATATTACATTCATCAATTATAGAATTTGGTTGAAGATTAAAGTTTTTGTATCTATACAAATTTTCACATTAGACTTTGTCTTCTACGAGACACATTCTATGTGATCACTGATCAGAGAGAAAAAATATATATTTCGGATATTAAATATAATGTCAAAAGTTGTATTCAAGCGATCGCCATTACCATTCATATAACTCGTATATAAATAGTAAATTTGTCGTCCAAGTCTAAGTAAGTAAATAGAAAAAAACTGAAGACTGAAATTTTAAATAGTAATGTAACTAGATAAATAAAACGACCTAAAAGATATAAAATCTTTTTTCTTTTTGTGAGACCAAAAATTTCTTAAAATAAAATTCACTTCCTCACTAAGGATCTTGAGCAACTTCGTTTTCTGTACACAACGTACAATAACAAATTATAGGACAAAAAATAAAAAATATATACGAGTAAACATGAAAATGGAAGACACATTCAATATACTTAATCGGAAGTGTTTTTTTTTTATCGAACAAAGTTAATTGTTAGTAGTTAGTACACCAAGCACCCAAATACTCCACAAAATCGTCAATCCACCTTATAACTCTCATACTCAAATTCGTTCCCAAAGGGAATCGAACCCAGTGGTCAGATGGGCTAAGCCACCTGGTTGCTTAAACGGAAGTGTTAATTGTGGGTAGTTTATGAAAGTTGGACAATTACACAATTTAGGATATTATAAATAGGATAAGTTAGTCTTTTTAATTTTTCAGTTTTCGTTTTACCTTCTTCTCCAATTGTAACAGTTTCTCTACATCTCACAACAGAATATTGATTTTAATGGTTTTTCTCGTGCTCTAATTTTATAATTTATTGATTATCCAAAGACATGAGAAATAAGGTTGAGAGATAAAACAATAAATCTTGTTACCAAGAGAAGAATGAGGTCCAACTACACAGTTTCGGCAATAATATGCAGACGAATTGCTTCTCTCCATTATTATAAACTTTTCTTCGTTTTCCATTATTCAGTCACCAAAATGTAACTAGATATTTTTCTACCAGATTTTTATTTTGGGGGAATACGTCGAGCCAATTGGACAAGAAAAAGTAACTCTGCATTCATAATTTTTATCATTACTTTTAACACAATATCATAAAAAAATATCACTCACTATTTCACTCATTACTCCACACAGTGGCGGAGCCACGCTCAAGTCTTGGGGGGCAAATTTACATCTGATAATAAAAAATATCATAAATTTAATATCTCAATTAAATCCGTTAATTGAGAACAACTCTTCAAAATGGACTTTTTTTTTTATCGACAGTCTATTAGTGTAAATTCAGAAGCAAATTATAAAAAGTTATGTACATACACGATTGTTAATTTTCATGATTTACAAGAGAGATTAAAAGTTTTAAATATAAGAACATATTTATATATTTAATAATAAATATTAATATATTTTGAGCAAATACAAAATATTTAAATTTTATTATCAATATATATTAGAGGCATACTTGCATGAGACCGTCTCATGGTGAGACGGGATATAAGTTAGACATTGACGTTTTAACACTTTGAGAGCGGTGGATGTAATTTGTGTTAAGTTGTACCCCGTCTCATGCATGAGACCGTCTCGTATGAGTTTTTGTCTATATATTAATATTGAACTATATGAATTGGCCCCCTACCCAAAATCCTGGCTCGCCCCTGACTCCACATACCATTTTTCATCTCTTCCAATACTCAAAACTAACCTTCATTTTTATTATTTTATTATTATTGTTTAATTAAAACACTCAAAAGAAAGAGAAAAGTTATAAAGGGACGAAGGGAATATATTTTATGTGTAATAAATGACATCACAAATTATTAATAAATGACCACAAAATCTCATGTGAAACTTGTTCGTAATACAAAATTGATAATATTACATTTATAAATTAATATCATAACATTTACCAACTGATACTACTACACTTAAAAATTAATATCATAGCATTAAATACTATAAGTATTAATTTATAAGAATAGTAATATTAGTTTATAAATGTAATAATATAAATTTCATACTATGAACAAGTTTCACCAGAGACTTAGGGTCCGGAGGACCAGAACCCACCGTTCATTAGCGGGGGCCCAACTTCAATCCAGGTTATACTCTGTATGGATTGACCCATCTCAAGGATTGATCGCACCTTAGAGGGTTCGAATCTGAGACCTAGAGATGAGCACTCCCCTAAGTTCCAAGCCTACACTGTTGGGTTATGGAGCCTGAGTCTGAGAAGGAATGCAGCGCGCTCAAGGTGCTCGACCAGGGGGTTTGGTCGAGAACATCTGCTCGACCAAAGGAGCTCGAGCGGCGGCTGATCCAGGGTAGGCTAGGCGCTCGACCAAGGAGCTCGGTCGAGCACATCTGCTCGACCACGGGGCTCGGTCGAGCGCCCCGATGGGCCTGACTAGGGTTTCATTTAAATACTCTTTAATTTATTTGTATCATTTTATCACTCGAAATACACAAAAATAGTAGATCTTCTGGCTTGGTAGTGCCCCCAGACGTAGTCATTCCTAACGAACTGGGTAACCAAATTTGTTGTTCCTTAATTCTTGTTTCATTATTTTCTCTATAATTGCAGTTTAATTCCTAACAACTGGTATCAAGAGCATCTGGTTCAAGGGATTTGGTGGGAGCAATTATGATGGCTGAAGGGAAATCGCCAGTTGAGAAGTTTGATGGAACAGATTTTGGATTCTGGAAATTGCAGATCGAGGATTACCTGTACGATAAAGATCTGTATCAACCTTTAGGTTCACATCCTGAAGATATGAAGGACGACGAGTGGAAGTTACTGGACAGGAAGACGATGAGTGTGGTTCATCTGTCGCTATCCAGGAACGTCGCCTTACATACGGTGAAAGTAAAAACCACAAAGGAGATGCTGGAGATTTTGACTGAGATGTATGAAAAACCGTCTGCAGCGAACAAGGTTCATCTGATGCGGAGGTTATTCAACCTGAGGATGACAGAGGATACTGTGGTAGTCAATCATCTCAACGAGTTCAATATGATCATAGCCCAATTGAGCTCGGTTGAGATTGATTTTGATGATGAGGTTCAAGCCCTAATTTTGTTGTCTTCTTTACCAGAAAGTTGGAGTGGGACGGTAACGGCTGTTAGTGCTTCAGCAGTAAAAGTGAAACTAAAATTTGATGAGGTTAGAGATCTGATCATAGGGAAGAGTTGGGTGTGGCCACAGGATCAACCTTGAGTGTGGGAAACAGAGGCAGATCTAAATCCAAGGGGAAGCCAAATCGGGGTAGATCAAAGTCAAGGGGCAGAGATAAGCCCAAGAAGGATAAGAGTCAAGTTGAGTGTTACAATTGTCATGAACTTGGTCATTACAAAAGGGAGTGCAAGGCTCAAGCTAAGGCACAAGGGAATGCACCAAAGAAGAATGACAACTCAGCCAACGTTGCCACTAATGAGGGCTCAGATGCATTGATCTTGAGCGTAAGCAGTCCATTAGAGTCGTGGGTGTTAGATTCTGGAGAATTGTTTCATTCGTGCAGCAGTGCTGACGTACTGGAGAAGTACACTCCCGGGAACTTTGGGAGGGTTTATCTAGCTGATGATGAGCCTTTGGAAATCAAAGGGGAGGAGAATGTTCAGATTAAGACACCAAATGGGACTGTGTTACAGTTGAAAGATGCGAGACATATTCCTGGATTGAAGAGGAATTTAATTTCAGTTGGGCAGCTTGATGATGAGGGCTACAAGGTGACTTTTGGGTGTAACACGTGGAAGATATCCAAATGTGTCATGGTAGTGGCTCGAGGCAATAAGGAGGGAACGTTGTATATGACAGGCAACACCCGGGATAGCATTGCTCTTGCAAGTGAAAAAGGGAATGCATATTTGTGGCATTGTCGTCTTGGCCACATGAGCGAGAAAGGGATGAAAGTTATGTGTTCGAAGGGTAAACTGCCAGACCTCAAGACAGTTGACATCGGGTTATGTGAGGACTGTGTATTCGGAAAATAGAAAATGGTGAGTTTTTCGAAGGGAGGCAGAACTTTGAAGAAGCAGAAGCTGGAGTTAGTCCACATCGACTTGTGGGGTCCAGCACCAGTGACATCTCTTGGTGGAGCATCATATTATATGACATTCATTGATGACTCTACGAGGAAGGTATGAGTTTATTTCTTGAAAAATAAGTCTGATGCTTTTAATGCTTTCAGGAAGTGGAAGGCCCTTGTAGAAACTGAAACAGGTCTCAAGGTGAAGTGTTTGAGATCTGATAATGGTGGAGAGTACGAGCTCCGTGAGTTCAAAGAATTCTGTGAGGCGAATTGAATTCGAATGGAGAAAACCGTGAGAGGAACACCCCAGCAGAGCGGTGTGGCAGAACGTATGAACAGAACCTTATGTGAACGTGCTAGAAGCATGAGATTGAAGTGTGGGCTGCCGAAGATGTTTTGGGTAGATGCAGTTAACACAACATCTTACTTGATAAACAGAGGACCCTCAACTCCTTTGGAAAATGGCATACCAGAGGAGGCCTGGTCGGGAAAGGAGGTAAATCTGTCTTTTCTTCGAGTATTTGGGTGTGTTTCATATGTTCATGTTGATGCTATGAGTAGAAGTAAGTTGGATGCTAAATCTGTTAAGTGTACGTTTGTTGGATATGGCGGTGATGAATTTGGCTATCGATTTTGGGATGAGGAAAACCGAAAGATAATTCGTAGTCGAGATGTCATATTTAATGAGCAGGTGTTGTACAAAAACAGGTTGGGGATATCCAAAGAAGGTGGTTCTGAGACTCAGGTTGTGGAGTTAGACATTTCGAACTCAGGTGGGAGCAAGGGGGTTCTAGATGATCAGGTGATTGTTGAGGAAGAACCAAGTACACCACCACCAACAATTCCGCTGCGGAGATCCACGAGAGAACGGAGATCTCCTGATAGGTATTCACCTTCTCTTCATTATTTATTGTTGACTGATGGTGGTGAACCTGAATGTTATGCAGAGGCTATACGTAGTGAGCAGGTTGACAAGTGGAAACTTGCAATGGATGATGAGATGAATTCATTGATGACCAACGGAACTTGGGAGCTAGCTGAGCTTCCTCTAGGAAAGAAGGCACTGCACAATAAGTTGGTTTACAGAATCAAAGAGGAGGCAGATGGAAGCAAGCGTTTCAAGGCAAGACTAGTTGTAAAAGGGTTTCAACAGAAACATGGTATTGATTATACTGATGTTTTTACTCCTGTTGTGAAACTAACTACTATTCGGTTAGTGTTGAGTTTGGTAATTGCAGAAAACTTGGTGTTAGAGCAGATTGACGTAAAAACAACATTTCTTCATGATGACTTAGATGAGGACATCTTCATGAATCAACCAGAGGGATACTTGTCTAAGGGGAATATTGAGCTTGTTTGCAAATTAAGGAAGAGCTTGTATGACTTGAAACAAGCTCCGTTACAGTGGTACAAGAAGTTTGATGGGTTCATGCACGGGATTAAGTTCAATAGGTGTGAGGCTGACCATTGCTGCTACTTCAAGAGGTATGACAATGATTATATCATCTTGCTATTATATGTTGATGACATGTTGATAGCAGGCTCTAGTGCTCGGGAAGTGAGCAAGTTGAAGGAAAAATTGTCTGAAAGGTTTGCTATGAAGGACCTTGGAGAGGCCAAACAAATCTTAGGTATGTGAATCGATCGTGATAAGGTGGTAGGAAAGTTGTATCTTTCGCAGGCTGAATACATAAAGAAAGTCTTGACGAGATTTAGTATGGAAGATGCAAAGCCGGTTCGTGTCCCGTTGGGAAGTCAGTTCAAGCTATCCAACAAGGACTCTCCTAGTAGCGAAGAGGAGCGGACCTATATGCAAAACACTCTGTATGCCTCAGCAATTGGCAGTTTGATGTATGCTATGGTGTGTACAAGACCGGATATTGCACAGGCGGTGGGAGTTGTTAGCCGGTTTATGGGCAATCCGGGTAAGCAGCATTGGGAAGCAGTGAAGTGGATCCTTAGGTACTTGAGAGGTACTACTGAACAAGCTTTGTGCTTTGAGGGCAAAAGCATTGAGTTGACAGGATATGTTGATGCAGACTTGACATCAAATGATCTCGACAAAAGGAGGAGTACAACCGGGTATGTGTTTACTTTCGGTGGTACAACAATATCTTGGGCTTCTAAGTTGAAAAAGATCGTAGCTCAGTCCACTGCAGAAGCAGAGTACGTTGCAGTTACTGAGGATAGCAAGGAAATGGTTTGCTTGCAGAATCTTTCGTGTGAGTTGGGGAAGGAGTAAAAGGATAGTATTTTGTATAGTGACAATCTGAGTGCTATTTAGTTGGCAAATAATTCAGCCTTTCACTCGAGGACGAAGCACATTGAGTTGAGGTATCATTACATTCGTTACCTCATTGAGAACAGGATCTTACAGCTAATGAAGATCCGAGGAAGTGAGAATCCTGCTGACATGTTGACTAAGGTTGTGACCTTAGAAAATTTGAAGTTATGCATGATTTCAACTGGCCTTGGAAACTGAGAATATGGCCCGGCACTACTACCAGTGAGAGAGACCGTTGAAACGGAGCAGACAAGTTAATATTTTGGAGTCAGTCTCCATGTGGGAGATTGTTGGATTATGGAGCCTGAGTCGGAGAAGGGATGCAGCGCGCTGAAGGTGCTCGACCATGGGGTTTTGTCGAGCACATCTGCTCGACCAAAGGTGCTCGAGTGGCGGCTGATCCAAGGTAGGCTAGGCGCTTGACCAAGGAGCTCGGTCGAGCACATTTGCTCGACCACGGGGTTTGGTCGAGCGCCCCGATGGGCCTGACTAGGGTTTCGTTTAAATACTCTTTAAATTGTTTGTATCATTGTATCACTCGAAATACACAAAAATGGTAGATCTCCTGGCTTAGTAGTTCCCCTAGACGTAGTCATTCCTGACGAATTGGGTAACCAAATTTGTTGTTCCTTAATTCTTGTTTCATTATTTTCTCCATAATTGCTGTTTAATTCCTAACATCTGGTATCAAGAGCATCTGGTTCAAGGGATCTGTTGGGAGCAATTATGATGGCTGAAGGGAAATCGCCTGTTGAGAAGTTTGATGGAACGAATTTTGGATTCTGGAAATTGCAGATCGAGGATTACCTGTACGGTAAAGATTTGTATCAACCTTTAGGTTCACAGCCTGAAGATATGAAGGACGACGAGTGGAAGTTGCTGGCTAGGAAGGCGATGAGTGTGGTTCGTCTGTCGCTATCCAGGAACGTCGCCCTACATACGGTGAAAGCAAAAACCACAAAGGAGATGCTGGAGATTTTGACTGAGATGTATGAAAAACCATCTGCGGCGAACAAGGTTCATCGATCGCGAGGTTATTCAACCCGAGGATGGGCAGAGGATATGTGGTAGTCGATCATCTCAACGAGTTCAATATGATCATAGCCCAATTGAGCTCGGTTGAGATTGATTTTGATGATGAGGTTCAAGCCCTAATTTTGTTGTCTTCTTTACCAGAAAGTTGGAGTGGGACGGTAACGGCTATTAGTACTTCAGCAGGTAAAGTGAAACTAAAATTTAATGAGGTTAGAGATCTGATCATGAGCGAAGAAATTCGCAGGAAAGAGTTGGGTGTGGCCACGGGATCAACCTTGAGTCGCGGGAAACAGAGGCGATCTCGAATCGAGGAAGCAAATCGGGGTAGATTAAAGTCAAGGGGCAAAGATAAGCCCAAGAAGGATAAGAGTTAAGTTGAGTGTTACAATTGTCATGAACTTGGTCATTACAAAAGGGAGTGGAAGGCTCAAGCTAAGGCACAAGGGAATGCACCAAAGAAGAATGACAACTCAGCCAACGTTGCCACTAATGAGGGTTCAAATGCATTGATCTTGAGCGTAAGCAGTCCATTAGAGTCGTGGGTGTTAGATTCTGGAGCATCGTTTCATTAGATGCGGCAAAGAAGGCCGACGTAATGGAGAAGTACACTTCCGGGAACTTTGGGAGGGTTTATCTAGCTGATGATGAGCCTTTGGAAATCAAAGGGAAGGAGAATGTTCAGATTAAGACATCAAATGGGTCTGTGTTACAATTGAAAGATGTGAGACATATTCCTGGATTGAAGAGGAATTTAATTTCAGTTGGGCAGCTTGATGATGAGGGCTACAAGGTGACTTTTGGGTGTAACACGTGGAAGATATCCAAAGGTGTCATGGTAGTGGCTCGAGGCAATAAGGAGGGAACGTTGTATATGACAGGCAACACCCGGGATAGCATTGCTCTTGCAAGTGAAAAAGGGAATGCAAATTTGTGGCATTGTCGTGTTGGCCACATGAGTGAGAAAGGGATTAAAGTTATGTGTTCGAAGGGTAACCGCTGCGGACCTCAAGCTTGATTGACATCGGGTTATGTGAGGACTGTGTATTCGGAAAATAGAAAATGGTGAGTTTTTCGAAGGGAGGCAGAACTTTGAAGAAGCAGAAGCTGGAGTTAGTCCACAACAACTTGTGGGGTCCAGCACCAGTGACATCTCTTGGTGGAGCGTCATATTATATGACTTTCATTGACGACTCTACGAGGAAGGTATGGGTTTATTTCTTGAAAAATAAGTCTGATGCTTTTAATGCTTTCAGGAAGTGGAAGGTCCTTGTAGAAACTGAAACAGGTCTCAAGGTGAAGTGTTTGAGATCTGATAATGATGGAGAGTACGAGCTCCATGAGTTCAAAGAATTCTGTGAGGCGAATTGAATTAGAATGGAGAAAACCGGGAGAGGAACCCCCCCAATAGAACAGTGTGGCAGAACGTATGAACATAACCTTATGTGAACGTGCTAGAAGCATGAGATTGAAGTGTGGGCTGCCGAAGATGTTTTGGGTAGAGGCAGTTAACACGACAGCTTACTTGATAAACAGAGGACCCTCAACTCCTTTGGAAAATGGCATACCTGAGGAGGCCTGGTCGGGAAAGGAGGTAAATCTGTCTTTTCTTCAAGTATTTGGGTGTGTTTCATATGTTCATGTTGATACTATGAGTAGAAGTAAGTTGGATACTAAATCTGTTAAGTGTACGTTTGTTGGATATGGTGGTGATGAATTTGGCTATCGATTTTGGGATGAGGAAAACCGAAAGATAATTCGTAGTCGAGATGTCATATTTAATGAGCAGGTGTTGTACAAAGACAGGTTGGGGATATCCAAAGAAGGTGGTTCTGAGACTCAGGTTGTGGAGTTAGACATTTCGACCTCAGGTGGGAGCAGGGGGGTTCTAGATGATCAGGTGATTGTTGAGGAAGAACCAAGTACACCACCACCAACAATTCCGCTGCGGAGATCCACGAGAGAACGGAGATCTCCTGATAGGTATTCACCTTCTCTTCATTATTTATTGTTGACTGATGGCGGTGAACCTGAATGTTAAGCAGAGGTTATACGTAGTGAGCAGGTTGACAAGTGGAAACTTGCAATGGATGATGAGATGAATTCATTGATGACCAACGGAACTTGGGAGCTAGCTGAGCTTCCTAAGGGCAAGAAGGCACTGCACAATAAGCGGGTTTACAGAATCAAAGAGGAGGCGGATGGAAGCAAGCGTTTCAAGGCAAGACTGGTTGTAAAAGGGTTTCAGCAGAAACATGGTATTGATTATACTGATGTTTTTACTCCTGTTGTGAAACTAACTACTATTCGGTTAGTGTTGAGTTTGGTAATTGCAGAAAACTTGGTGTTAGAGCAGATGGACGTAAAAACAACATTTCTTCATGATGACTTAGATGAGGACATCTACATGAAGAAACCAGAGGGATACTTGTCTAAGGGGAATATTGAGCTTGTATGACTTGAAATAAGCTCCGTTACAGTGGTACAAGAATTTTGATGGGTTCATGCACGGGATTAAGTTCAATAGGTGTGAGGCTGACCATTGCTGCTACTTCAAGAGGTATGACAATGATTATATCATCTTGCTATTATATGTTGATGACATGTTGATAGCAGGCTCTAGTGCTCGGGAAGTGAGCAAGTTGAAGGAAAAATTGTCTGAAAGGTTTGCTATGAAGGACCTTGGAGAGGCCAAGCAAATCTTAGGTATGCGAATCGATCGTGATAAGGTGGCATGAAAGTTGTATCTTTCGCAGGCTGAATACATAAAGAAAGTCTTGACGAGATTTAGTATGGAAGATGCAAAGCCGGTTCGGGTCCCGTTGGGAAGTCAGTTCAAGCTATCCACAAGGACTCTCCTAGTAGCGAAGAGGAGCGGACCTATATGCAAAACACTCAGTATGCTTCAGCAATTGGCACTTTGATGTATGTTATGGTGTGTACAAGACCAGATATTGCACAGGCGGTGGGAGTTGTTAGCCGGTTTATTGGCAATCCGGGTAAGCAGCATTGGGAAGCAGTGAAGTGGATCCTTAGGTACTTGAGAGGTACTACTGAACAAGCTTTGTGTTTTGAGGGCAAAATCATTGAGTTGACATGATATGTTGATGCAGACTTGGCATCAAATGATCTCGACAAAAGGAGGAGTACAACCGGGTATGTGTTTACTTTCGGTGGTACAACAATATCTTGGGCTTCTAAGTTGCAAAAGATAGTAGCTCAGTCCACTCTGAAGCAGAAACGTTCGTTGCGATTATTTGAAATTTAGAAAGGAAATGGTTTGGTTGCAGAATCTTTCGTGTGAGTTGGGGAAGGAGCAAAAGGATAGTATTTTGTATAGTGACAGTCAGAGTGCTATTCAGTTGGAAAATAATTCGGCCTTTCACTCGAGGATGAAGCACATTGAGTTGAGGTATCATTACATTCGTTACCTCATTGAGAACAAGATCTTACAGCTAATGAAGATCCGAGGAAGTGAGAATCCTGCTGACATGTTGACTAAGGTTGTGACCTTAGAAAAGTTGAAGTTATGCATGACTTCAACTGGCCTTGGAAACTGAGAATAAGGCCCGACACTACTACCAGTGAGAGAGACCGTTGAAATGGAAGCGGAACAAGTTAATTTTTGGGAGTCGATCTCCGTGTGGGGAGATTGTTGGGTTATGGAGCACGAGTCGGAGAAGGGAGGGACAGCCGGGCGCTCAAGGTGCTTTCGACCAAGGGGTTTGGTCGAAGCACATCCTTCGACCAAATGTGCTCGGCGGTGATCCAAGGTAGGCTAGGAGCTCGACCAAGGAGCTCGGTCGAGCACATTTGCTCGACCATGGGGCTCGGTCGAGCGCCCCGATGGGCCTGACTAGGGTTTCGTTTAAATACTCTTTAACTTGTTTGTATCATTGTATCACTCGAAATACACAAAAATAGTAGATCTCCTGGCTTGGTAGTGCCCCCAGACGTAGTCATTCCTGACGAATTGGGTAACCAAATTTGTTGTTCCTTAATTCTTGTTTCATTATTTTCTCCATAATTGCTGTTTAATTCCTAACATACACTATTAGGCCAACTCTTGGGGGTTAATTAATTACCCTGCTTTCATTACCTAATTCCACTTTCACTCAACCCTCCTTAAACGAAATTCATTATTGATGTTCTAATCAAGCAATAACAATGCAATCAATAACCCTATAGTGATTGATCCCTTAATGATACACGTTATCATTACCATTCTCAAATCGTACCAAGCGGAGCCATACTCTATAATGGCATATGTCATGCATTCACCACAAAATGCATGTAATTTAAAGAGGGTGTTAAAAGAGGGATTTAAAGAGGGATGCCTGTTTTGTGAGGGTTTTAAAGAGGGATATTATCCCTCTTTAATATGAGCGTCGACAATCGTGTAACGAGGGTAAAACAAAATCCTCGTTAAATTAAAGAGGGATTTGGCGACGTACTGACATGTGTCAGGTTCCCGAGGGTTTTTTCCTCGTCCCGTTTCCCGAGCAAATTAAAGAGGGTTTTCTGCTCTCTTTAGCTGTGTAAAAATTTTAAAAATGAAATCGCGCTGATTCGAACCCGCGTCGCGCGCCCCCTCACATGCCCACACAACCACTAGGACACGCGCCCCACCCGCACATAATTTGGTAATTTTCTTGTATGGTGGAACAGGTTCTTGTATGTGATTTCTTGCGTGTTTCGCCAAACCGTTTGGGCACGGCTAGTTACTTGACATTAATGCCTTTCTAATTGTATATATTATATATATGTATGTAGTGTATATTTATGTGTTATTTCTTAATTATATCATTTATAATACAAATGTTTATTATATATATATATATATATATATATATGTATACACATTTTAGTTTAATTAAAATATTTATAATTAAATTATAAAATAAATAATTTATATTCTTATATATACTTATTAATATGAATAAATTTTTTGTAAAAATAATATTTTAATATTCTTCTTCACAATTTACTAACACTATATATATTTTTAAATTATTATTAAAATATTTTTAATAAAATTGCAAAATAGTCACTTTTATATTGTCTTTCACTACAATCACTTTATTAAAATATTTTTTAAAAAATTATCAAATAATCACTTTTATATTTCTTTTTCATTATATATGTGTACACATATATATACGTACCAAATCTCATATACTAACCCCAATTAATCATGATCCTACGTGCATCCATTTCCGACTTATCAATTGAAATTAATCAAGTCGGAACGCACATGTTCTAGAACAAGCAATAACCAACAAATATTCATCAACATAAATCCCACCACTCCAACATAATTAATATATTCTTTACACCACAACTACACTAAATAAGCTAAATTAAGCTAATACTAAATTAACCTAAATAATACTAATTAATATACACGCGTTAGTTAAATAATACAAAACTAATACTACACAATAAAACAAGTAATACTAAACAACAAAGCAACTAATATTTATAATTAAAACAATTAATCAACTAATATTACAAAATTAATCAACTAATACTACAAAATTAATCAACTAATACTACACAATGAAACAATTAATCAACTATAATACTACACAATAAAACCAACTAATACTACACAATTAATCAATTAATACTACACAATGAAATAATTAATCAACTATAATACTACACAATAAAACCAACTAATACTACACAATTAATCAACTAATACTACATAATAAAACAATTAATCAACTAATAATACACAAGAAAACCAACTAATACTACACAATAAAATAAGTAATACTACACAATTAATCAACTAATACTACATAATAAAACAATTAATCAACTAATACTACACGATTAATCAACTAATACTACACAATATATAAAACAATTAATCAAATAATACTACACAATAAAAACAACTAATACCAATAAAACAAGAGGGTGTTAAAGAGGGGCTGGAGCGGTTTATTTATAGGGGGGTTGGAGAGGGTGTTAAAGAGGGCCGAAAACCCTCTCGAAATTGGAGAGGGCTTTAAAGAGGGAAAAAAACCCTCGTGTTCTTCCTCGGGCAGAGCGCGTTTGACCGCTATTGTTCACAAGAGTTTTTTGAATTAGGAAAGAGTTATAAACCCTCTTTAATCTGGCGTGACATTTGACGAGGGTTTTTTACCCTCTTTAAATCGCACGTCAGATTTGACGAGGGTTTTAAACCCTCTGTAAATTAACCCTCTTAAAATCCCTCGTGAATAGGATCCATATTTAAAACTCTCTTTAATTAACAAGAGTTTTTTTTCCCTCTTTAAAAACCCTCTTTAAATCAGATATTTTTTGTAGTGATTAAACACAACATAAGATCCATGTTAATGGAACTGCGCTATATATCCAGCTGTTGCTTTCTATGACCAGTCATTGTAACTGTTAATTCCCCTTCAAACACAGTACTACATAATTTATTTTGCAATCAACTAACATGTACAATCTTTCTGAACATATTAAATAAACCTACCTTACACATTTCCTCATACTTACAATACTAAAAGTGATAAAACAAACCAACACACATATAATAGAATTGTTCAAACTAAACCAATAATCTTCCACACACATGGAGCCACCAAATTTAGAAAAAAATACACCTCTTGTACTGGATCTAAACCTCACAAAAAATCAAAATTCACAATCCCACAAACGTGTTTTCCCATGCAACTATTGCAACAAAAAATTCTACAGCTCGCAGGCTTTAGGTGGACACCAGAACGCCCACAAAGGCGAACGGACAATTGAAAAACTGGGCAATGGTGGGGCCGCCTCCTTCTACCACCGCGACGGGTGGTGCACGGCGTGGCTTCACTCCCTTTGCATGGATCTTTCACTATGGCGGCTCTTGGAATTCAGGCCCACTCCATGATCCATAAGCCCAGTTGTTTAATGCGTCGGAATTATCAGGTGGGGCCGTCGGCTGGTGGCGGAGCGGATAGGTACGACGGTGGCCGGAGACTTTCTCCGGCGGTGATGGATGGAGGATTCAGATGGGAGAGAAACAACGATCAAGAAGAGTTTAAAAAGTTGGATTTGTCTCTCAAACTCTAGTTTTGCTTCTTTTATTGAGTAATTCTCAAGTGAAACTTGTTCATAATATAAAGTTTATATTATTGCACTTATAAACTAGTATTACTACATATACTTATCAACTGATACCATCACACTAATTATAAACTTAGATCATAACATTAAATGTTATTGATATTAATTTATAAGAGTAGTGATCAATTTATAAGTGTAATGGTGTAAGTTTCATATTATGAACAAGTTTTATAAGAGAGTTTGTGTTTTTTATTTTGTTTTCCAAATTCCAGTGGAATCTTTTCTTGCAATTTATGTGATCACTAAGTGGAGTTTGTTCCATGTTTTGAACTTTTTCTTATGATTTCAGGCAATTAAATTGAATCTCAACTGTAACCTTATTTTTCAAGTACGTACCAGTCTTCCACTGCAAGAAAATTGATGACATAGATGTTGTCATTATAACATTTTTAGTTAAAACAGGAAACAATTTAATATCATGACAGATCCTTCATGTCGTTAGAGACTTTTAAATATAATGAGTTAATGACAGAGATCTATATTATTAAAGGTTAATTTTTTTGTAATGTTCGGTTTATATAGCTAACAAATACTGTAATTCTTAATATTTTTTTTCTTTTTCACTTTATTTTGACATCATTTCATTTTCTCAGACTTCTCTCTCACCAGGATCTTGTATTTCTCTCAACAAGTGCAATGTGTTCGTATGTTTTCTCAAAAGAAAGAAAAAAAGATAGCTAGTTTTTTTTGTTATCTATAATGATTGAAGAGATATTTATTTGATTATTTACTCTTAATATATAGCTAATACATAATATTATTTTTTATAGATATAGTTGGATATGTAAGATATTATAATTTAATGGATAAATTGTATAATATTTTTTTAAAAAAAAGGAAGAATTTGTTCGATTATTTACTTTTCAGTGAATTATTGTGTTACAATGTATAAGAATAATTCTGAAATTAATTATATTAAAGTTTAGGCTAATTTGTAATAAATTCCATTATTTATGCTTAAGTTATAGTTAGTCTATATAATGTGTATGATTTTGTGTTCCTTCTTATTTTCCTGCCCTTTCTCCTCCACCGTTGGATCTTCATCAATCGATCGTGGTCCTTCATTTTTTTCACAATTTAATCATATAAGTTTTGACAATAATTAATAATATTAACACCTCTTTATTATTTAATTGGTGGTATTAAATTCACTTTATTACTTGCTTAATATTAGGGAAATTTTTTTGTTATCCTGCCTATTTAAAGTGATGTTTTACACTTCACATTGTTGGGGTCCCGGTTGAAGATGATAGGTGCCACGATACTTTTAAAGGTGTGGTGGTTTCGTCAAAGCATTGTAATATTATCTTATTATGTTTACGCCTTTATAACATTTGATAGTTGTAATGTTATTCCAGTTATATAGTTTTCTAGCGATCAAGGTATGTAATGTATACAAGGTCTTTATTCATTTGATAGTTGTAATATATTACACTCCACATTGCTGGTGTCGCGGTTGAAGATGATATGTGTGACGGTGCTTTCAAAGGTGTAGTGATTTCGTCTCCGTCGAGTGGTGTCAAAGCATTGTAATATTATCTTATTTTGTTTAAACCTTTATTCATTTGATATTTGCAATACTATTCCAGTAATATAATTTTCTTATTATTAATCAAATTGTTCATGGGGATCATTACAATGGTTTGAAATAGTAACAGGATTATTAGCTTGAATAATTTGAAATAACATGCATTATTTAATGATAGCAAGAATATTTTCTAATAATTTTAAATTAATATCCATAATTTGATATTTTTGCATATTTTTTTAAAATTAATTTTAAATTATAATCATGAAAATAAATAAATCACCATGCTTCATTTTTTGTCTACACCTTTATCCATTTTTTGATATTTAATTCGAGTCATTCATTATATTTTGAGGAAAGATGAAAATTTATTCTTACATATTAAATTTTATTACACGGATCTTGACCATTGATTCATGTATATTATATATTGGCCATACATTTCTACAATATAAATTATGTAGACTTTTTTGCTCCATTTTCTCCTTCCATTTTGTCCTTCTTTCATTTATGTTCATCGGTTTCTTCAGTGTATATAGTCCATGAAGATTTTGAGATTAACATTAATCCAACTTATTTTGTGTATATACTTTTGTAATTTTACATTTTGTTGTGAACTTATTTTTTTTGATTTGTTGATTCGTTATAGTTTTTATATAGAATACTTTTAAATATAAATTTAGATTTTGACAGGTATTTTTTTCGATTTATTCTAATTCATCGTTCGGTTCATTGTTTTCACGGTGGTGATTTTGTTAATCAATGGAGATTTCGTTAATCTATCAGATTTCACGGCGTTGAAAGTTTGATGGGGTCACAAGGTGAAGAGTTTTTGTGTATTATGAATCAAAATTGTTTGATCATTCAAAAATCATATGATACGTCTTACATAAAATTGAAGTCGTAGTTTGAAGATAATCTCTATTTTTATTTGTCTCTATACTTTTTATCACAACATCTAATAATATTTGACATATATACACACATTTTATATTATTATTTATACATTATAGTGATTTTTGTAAAACTCATTCATAGATTTATAAATGACTAATAATGTTACAAGAATAATGAAAAAAAAATCAGGATTGTTATTATAATTTTTTTTAATTATTATGTGTAAATGTGTCAATTTTGATAGGTTTGTTATTTATACAAAATGTAATGATGAATCCAATTAATTATTTGGATAACTTTGTTATTCTATTGTGATAAAAAGTTCGACTACATTAATTGAATTACTAATCAGGGTAAAATTTTAATAGTCAATACAAATATTGTTCAAGTTTGACTATAAATGAGCTAAAAAAAAAGTTTGACTATAAATATTTCTTATTTTTATTTTTGTAAGTGCATAGTTATAGTCATTTGATATTATTGTTGATTATTAATCAACATAATACCACCATTTTGGTTTAATACAATTACTTACTACTTAATACAACATAATTGTGTGTTTGAGAAATAAAATTTGTGCTCAATTTGTGCCTTTTATTACAAATTGGTTCCCTTTTAATCATGTATCGTTCCATTATCAATTTAAATTGTATAGTATTTCAATTTACGTCTTTTTAAATAAAAAAAAAAATACTTTTTAATAAAATTAAATATCCTAGAAATAAGTTTATTCAAATTTGAAACAAATTGGAACGTCGTTTAAATACTGTTTAACTTGTTTGTATCATTGTATCGCTCGAAATACACAAAAATAGTAGATCTCCTGGCTTGGTAGTGCCCCCAGACGTAGTCATTCCTGACGAATTGGGTAACCAAATTTGTTGTTCCTTAATTATTGTTTCATTATTTTCTCCATAATTGCTGTTTAATTCCTAACATACACTACTAGGCCAACTCTTGGAGGTTAATTAATTACCCTGCTTTCATTACCTAATTCCACTTTCACTCAACCCTCCTTAAACGAAATTCATTATTGATGTTCTAATCAAGCAATAACAATGCAATCAATAACCCTATAGTGATTTATCCCTCAATGATACACGTTATCATTACCATTCTCAAATCGTACCAAGCGGAGCCATACTCTATAATGGCATATGTCATGCATTCACCACAAAATGCATGTAATTTAAAGAGGGTGTTAAAAGAGGGATTTAAAGAGGGATGTCTGTTTTGTGAGGGTTTTAAAGAGGGATATTATCCCTCTTTAACATGAGCGTCGACAATCGTGTAACGAGGGTAAAACAAAACCCTCGTTAAATTAAAGAGGGATTTGGCGACGTACTGACATGTGTCAGGTTCCCGAGGATTTTCTCCCTCGTCCCGTTTCCCGAGCAAATTAAAGAGGGTTTTCTGCCCTCTTTAGCTGCGTAAAAATTTTAAATATGAAATCGCGCTGATTCGAACCCGCATCGCGCGCCCCCTCACATGCTCACACAACCACTAGGACACGCGCCCCACCCTACTGTTTGCATAATTTGGGTGAATTTCGCCCCATGGTGAATCGAACACGCTACCTCCTTGTATGTGGAGGACTTGCGTGTTTCGCCAAACCGTTTGGGCACGGCTAGTTACTTGACATTAATGCCTTTCTAATTGTATATATTATATATATGTATGTAGTGTATATTTATGTGTTATTTCTTAATTATATCATTTATAATACAAATGTTTATTATACATATATATATGTATACACATTTTAGTTTAATTAAAATATTTATAATTAAATTATAAAATAAATAATTTATATTCTTATATATACTTATTAATATGAATAAATTTTTTGTAAAAATAATATTTTAATATTCTTCTTCACAATTTACAAACACTGTATATTTTTTTAAATTATTATTAAAATATTTTTAATAAAATTGCCAAATAATCACTTTTATATTGTCTTTCACTATAATCACTTTATTAAAATATTTTTAAAAAAATTATCAAATAATCACTTTTATATTCCTTTTTCATTATATATGTGCACACATATATATACGTACCAAATATCATATACTAACCCCAATTAATCATGATCCTATGTGCATCCATTTTCGACTTATCAATTGAAATTAATCAAGTCGGAACGCACATGTTCTACAACAAGCAATAACCAACAAATATTCATCAATATCGATCCCTCCACTCCAACATAATTAATATATTTTGTACACCACAACTACAATAAATAAGCTAAATTAAGCTAATACTAAATTAACCTAAATAATACTAATTAATATACACGTGTTAGTTAAATAATACAAAACTAATACTACACAATAAAACAAGTAATATTAAACAACAAAGCAACTAATATTTATAATTAAAATAATTAATCAACTAATACTACAAAATTAATCAACTAATACTACAAAATTAATCAACTAATACTACACAATGAAACAATTAATCAACTATAATACTACACAATAAAACCAACTAATACTACACAATTAATCAACTAATACTACACAATGAAATAATTAATCAACTATAATACTACACAATAAAACCAACTAATACTACACAATTAATCAACTAATACTACATAATAAAACAATTAATCAACTAATAATACACAAAAAAACCAACTAATACTACACAATAAAATAAGTAATACTACACAATTAATCAACTAATACTACATAATAAAACAATTAATCAACTAATACTACACGATTAATCAACTAATACTACACAATATATAAAACAATTAATCAAATAATACTACACAATAAAAACAACTAATACCAATAAAACAAGAGGGTGTTAAAGAGGGGCTGAAGCGGTTTATTTATAGGGGGGTTGGAGAGGGTGTTAAAGAGGGCCGAAAACCCTCTCGAAATTGGAGAGGGCCTTAGAGAGGGAAAAAAACCCTCGTGTTCTTCCTCGGGCAGAGCGCGTTTGACCGCTATTGTTCACGAGAGTTTTTTGAATTAGGAGAGGGTTATAAACCCTCTTTAATCTGGCGTGGCATTTGACGAGGGTTTTTTACCCTCTTTAAATCGCGCGTCAGATTTGATGAGGGTTTTAAACCCTCTGTAAATTAACCCTCTTAAAATCCCTCGTGAATAGGATCCCTCTTTAAAACCCTCTTTAATTAACAAGAGTTTTTTTTCTCTTTTTAAAAACCCTCTTTAAATCAGATATTTTTTGTAGTGATTAAACAACATAAGATCCATCTTAATGGAATCAACTGGGCTATATATCCAGCTGTTGGTTTCTATGATCAGTCATTGTAACTGTTAATTCCCCTTCAAACACAGTACTACATAATTTATTTTGCAATCAACTAACATGTACAATCTATCTGAACATATTAAATAAACCTACCTTACACATTTCCTCATATTTACAATACTAAAAGTGATAAAACAAACCAACACACATATAATAGAATTGTTCAAACTAAACCAATAATCCTCCACACACATGGAGCCACCAAATTTAGAAAAAAAGACACCTCTTGTACTGGATCTAAACCTCACAAAAAATCAAAATTCACAATCCCACAAACGTGTTTTCCCATGCAACTATTGCAACAAAAAATTCTACAGCTCGCAGGCTTTAGGTGGACACCAGAACGCCCACAA
The DNA here is from genome assembly GCA_037126765.1 of Stenogyne calaminthoides. Classification (NCBI taxonomy): domain Eukaryota; kingdom Viridiplantae; phylum Streptophyta; class Magnoliopsida; order Lamiales; family Lamiaceae; genus Stenogyne; species Stenogyne calaminthoides. The sequence goes on from JBBCBC010000012.1 coordinate 1,217,724, forward strand.
ACGCGAACGGACAATTGAAAAACTGGGCCATGGTGGGGCCGCCTCCTTCTACCACCGCGACGCGGTGGTGCACGGCGTGGCTTCACACCCTTTGCATGGATCTTTCACTATGGCGGCTCTTGGAATTCAGGCCCACTCCATGATCCATAAGCCCAGTTGTTTAATGAGTCGGAATTATCAGGTGGGGCCGTCGGCTGGTGGCGGAGCGGATAGGTACGACGGTGGCCGGAGACTTTCTCCGGCGGTGATGGATGGAGGATTCAGATGGGAGAGAAACAACGATCAAGAAGAGTTTAAAAAGTTGGATTTGTCTCTCAAACTCTAGTTTTGCTTCTTTTATTGAGTAATTCTCAAGTGAAACTTGTTCATAATATAAAGTTTATATTATTGCACTTATAAACTAATATTACTATATATACTTATCAACTGATACCATCACACTAATTATAAACTTAGATCATAACATTAAATGTTATTGATACTAATTTATAAGAGTAGTGATCAATTTATAAGTGTAATGGTGTAAGTTTCATATTATGAACAAGTTTTATAAGAGAGGTGTTTTTTATTTTGTTTTCCAAATTCCAGTGGAATCTTTTCTTGCAATTTATGTGATCACTAAGTGGAGTTTGTTCCATGTTTTGAACTTTTTCTTATGATTTCAGGAAATTAAATTGAATCTCAACTCTAACCTTATTTTTCAAGTACGTACCAGTCTTCCACTGCAAGAAAATTGATGACATAGATGTTGTCATTATAACATTTTTAGTTAAAACAGGAAACAATTTAATATCATGACAGATCCTTCATGTCGTTAGAGACTTTTAGATATAATGAGTTAATGACAGAGATCTATATTATTAAAGGTTAATTTTTTTGTAATGTTCGGTTTATATAGCTAACAAATACTGTAATTCTTAATTATTTTTTTTCTTTTTCACTTTATTTTGACATCATTTCATTTTCTCAGACTTCTCTCTCACCAGGATCTTGTATTTCTCTCAACAAGTGCAATGTGTTCGTATGTTTTCTCAAAAGAAAGAAAAAAAGATAGCTAGTTTTTTTTTTTTTCTTCTTCTAGAAAAAAGATCATATAATTAATTGAATGTCAACTCTAAACTTGTTTCAAACTTCAATTTGTTTTCAAAATTTGAATAAATTAGATCATGAAGGAATTTGGAACATATGACCTCTCAAACCATATTTTCTTTTCCATTATTTAACCGACATAATGATGATATATAATTATATATGAATAGGATTGTTTGTCTTGTATTTCAGACCGACGAAATTGTTCTTGAATTCCTAAAAATGTCTTCTCGACAATTAGATTTTTCTGACCAATAAAATATTATGAGTTTGTTCTCAGCTAGATCTTAGAATCTTATCTTATGTTTATGAATCTATTTTATTTTTAATTATTTACAAAATGTAGAAGTCGCTTTTATTACAGTTGCAGTAAATCACCAATTTCGTACATGTGTGGATATGAGTTGGTATGTAATTAAATCGAAGAGTAAAGTTACTATGAATCTGGTCTAACATGAATTATATAATTGTTATGTATAAAAATTATCAGCGTTATGCATAAAATTATTATTATCTAAAAAATACTATATTTTTTAAATAGTGATAATTTTTATGCATAACAGTGATATTAACAAATCAGAGTTTACTGTGAATTTGATTTCATTCATGTTTTTATCTTAAATCAATGTATACATGTACAATTTAATTGGATTTATTATTAATTTTCCTTAAGATATTAAAAGTAATTATTTGAACAATTTCTACAGGCAGGGCGCACGCAAGAATACAGTCCAGCCAAGGCAAAAAAATAATTGATAAAAAGAATATAAAACAAAAAATAATTTACAATTAATTAATATTTTGAATAAGAATTTACCACGGTGGTTAGCTAAATTATCGTTCATACATTCATCATAGTATCTAATTTTTACACTACAAGAAAATAGAGATTTGACTACGGAATTTTTTAGCACGGTTACAAAATCTTCCAACAAAATAATTATGTCCTTAAATAATGACATTGCTTATGAATTTTTTACATTTTAGTAGGCAAATATAATGTGTACGAATTGCCTATGGATTCTTAAAAACAAACAAATTGCCTACACACTTGTAATTTTCATAAATAAATAAATTATCTACACAAATAATTGTTGGGAAATACGGGGTGCCCGAATCAATTCAAGATGTATTTAAACACATATTTAAATTACTCAATTAATTATTAACATGAATTAATCCTAAATCAATTCAACATAATAATTAAACAAGTAACAACATGCGTACACGTAATCCACGTAAATCCTAAGCATGCGGAGCGGAATCTAGGAGTTACAAGATTACATACCTCTTGGAGTGACAACCGTTGAGACGATGGATCAACCCAAAGTGCCTTCTCAAATATGTCCCACGTCCACGAACGTAATCCGGTGGAAGGATTCTCACGAACGGTTTTAATAAAGGAGAAAACCAAAAATATATGACACCACCTTTGTGGATTTCTAATTTTTCCAACACAAGGAATTGCATTGTGGATGAAAAAATTATCCCCTATTTATAACATAAGGGGTGGCCGATTTTTTGGTGTAGAATAGGATGGGAAAATTTTTTTCTTGATCTCTGAGAAATCTTGAATATATCTCATATATTATTTTTCCCATAATTAAATATTCCACAAAATTCCACCTCCTTATTTTATGGGGATTTTCGAAAATTTCAATTAAATATGGAAGAAATAGGATCTTTGACTTTTCTTGAATTTATGGGATAATCTTGTATTCCAAGAATACATATTCCATAAATTTTTTCCAAGAAAATCTTTTCTCTTTCTTCCTTTAATTATTTTCTAAAATATCTAGGAAAATTAGGCAATAATATTTTCTTCTCATTTTCATTAATTGGACTTTAATTTGGGCTATTTGAGGGGCCTTTATGAGAATTAAGATTGAACCTCCAATTGGCTATGAAACTTTAATATTAAGCCAAAATATTATTCAAGTCCATTAATATTAATTTACTCCACTATAAAATTAATATTGAACTATCCATCTTAATCCATATTACGATGCTACAATAATATGACTCCCGATTATTATTTCCCGTGTTTAAAATTATTTAGTCCACTAATTAATTAAGTCACTGAAAAAGTTTTATATTAATTAATATCTTTATCCTTGAAGTAAAAACATCTCAACATTATTATCCATACCAGAAATAAATTTCCACTTGCAAGATTTGGTATGATAAAGCTTCTGAGCCCACCAAGGGGACAAATCAAGCAAGACATACTTGCATACGATTCTCCGTATTAAATCTTAGCAATCGTCATGTAACTAATAATATTGCCCAAGATATAAGGTATCGAATCACGTTGATTCCCTTCCCATCATAAGTCAAAGCAATAGTTATTAATTTCACACGATCCTATTTAAGGAACGAAGATTAAGAATAACGAACCACTGAGGTCTAATTCTTCTATATTCAGTACAGAAGAATTTATCCTCATGTAGGTCTTATGCAACACATCATAATGCACTATTGTAATCTCTTGGTCAAGACAAGCTAATCTGAGCCTTACACTTCAACCTTTCACGATGGATTGTTCATTTTCATCTAGGTTGTGAATTTTGTACTTAGTTACGAGGAATTGTTAATTTGATCTTCCATAATCTGGTCAAGACAAGCTAATCTGAGCCTTACACTTCAACCTTTCACAATGGATTGTTCATTTTCATCTAGGTTGTGAATTTTGTACTTAGTTACGAGGAATTGTTAATTTGATCTTCCATAATCTGGTATCACCAAATTAACTACAATGTAACACGTACTATTTATTGAACATGTATGCAGTAAATATATATATATAACATTCAATCATATTTAATGGAACAATGATAAATAATTTATTTCAGTAAATAAATAAGAAATTCAGTTTGGTTATACAAAATAAAAACATACTTTTCAGTATAACCCCAACAATAATATTGTAAGCAATTGACATTTCTGTAGGCAATTACATTTGCAATTTGAAGTAATTTGGAGTAATTTAAAATTGTCTATAAATAAATTTATCTATAAATTATAATTTTGTCGGTGAATTGCTTTTAGGTATTTTGAGTATTGAAAATGTCTATATGATTAGGAAAATTTGTAGACAAGTCGTAGGCAATTCTAGTGCTTGTTTGCAATCACTACTCAAAGGGTATAAACACTTATATTTTGAAAAAGTTGGGTCACACTTACTTCTAAAAAAAAATGCTTCTACCCTATTATGTTGAGGTTGCAATTAACAATCCCTTACTATTTAAGTACGAAATTATTTTCGTTAAAAATTTTATAGGCATGTTAAAAATTTACATAGACAATTTTCTATTTTTTTATAACGTTAAAAATATTTATGAAATTTAAAAATATTAAAGAGTATATATGACATTTCACAACGAAAATTGAGATGGGGCAGACTCGCATTTATCATCAAATAAATAGAGGATCTCCCTGGAGAGTGAAAACTTTCCTAACCCACCTTCGTAGAGCCATGTATTGTAAGTGATCCGAACCTGCCTGGAGCGCGCATCCCATAGAGGCAAGTGAAGTTGGTGAGCTGTATGATGGACAACTATCTCCTGCGGTTCGGAGAGGACTCCCCTTGCTTTCGGGGTGGACCCTTTCACTTTAAGTGCAAATCCGCCAATGTCTACAAGATTATGTCCTGACGAAATTATTTATAACCAAATGAGTTACTAATTAACTTGCCACATTTTTTTTTTTTTTTTTTTGGTCGGTAAAGGAAAAAATTTATTAACTAGAGCATGGGTATAAGGGATACCCGAAAGAATTACATGAACAAAGACTAACAAATCCTGAACAAATTTATTAGTGAGTAAACTTGATTAATGCACTTTGATCGTCCCACATGAATCTATTCTTTCTGGATACTTCAAGCACATCGTGAAACACCAATTCCATCGGAAGATTTTCGAACAATTGTTCAATAGAAAGAAAGGAATTAATGTCCTGAACAAATCCTGTGCAAGAATCTTTAGGGACATTCTATTTTCCAGCTCTAATGGGGTTACAAAGATGAAGGCCTTAGGATAACACCAATTCATTGCATAACTAAAACACAAAAGATGACTTGTTTCTCTATTTCTTCAGAACAATATCTTTCAAATTTTCCATCCAACGTAGGTACTCATTTTTATCCTTGATCATCATATACGAATGCAAAAACTCAGCCAACTTATCGTCAATACCTCTTGCCTCTAAGAAATCATAGAGCGAATCTTGTAGTTCATCGTCCAATTCCCTACAAATCAAATCAAGAAAGTTAAACAAAGAAGACAAATACTTCCACGCATCTCTACACCAAGCAACTCAAGTGTATTTTTTAAATAGTATTAGTTGTTTTTTACTAAAAGGTAATACTTGGTCAGTATAAGTTGTTTTCACTAAATTGTATGCATGAGTCAAAAGGAATGAATGATGCACGTACTTGAATTTGGGACCCACGTAAGTCTCGTTTCCAATTCCATCAGGCCCACGGGTGAATACATTACGTATCTCAATGCTATCGGGCCATCCAGAGCAGACAAACTCCAGTATATTGTCGTCGTTACCCTTGACGACGTCAATAATCATAGTAACACAAAGCTTCACATCATCTGGTTCATCGGTCTTTTTCATGGGAATAGATGCATCGAACATAGTGACTTCGATTTTGATCTCTTCATTCTCGTTGAATTTCCCAGTTAATCGAATCCACTGCTCCCCCGGTCTTTCATCAACCTTGAATGATTTGAATTCTGACACAAGCTGTATGCATCCACATCTCCATTTTTATTATGCATACTCAAGCAAATTAATCAATTCAGTTCTCATCAATGCTTATTGACTAGAAAAGATAAGATATTCAACAAAGTAAAGCTGAAACAAATAACTTTTCACAAAATAACAGTGGAAAAAGGTATCATCATAATTCGTACAATTCCACCTTATAAGTCATAAGTCCATGGAAATGCATTCATCATCAACTTGGATACGACTATTTATTTGCCTGTTTATTCATTGAAGGACCTTGAAAGGAAACAAACATTTCTACACTCGCAAGTTAGAGCTCATAAAATGCTCGAATTCCCACACATAATTGTAGTTGTGATTTGGTTATAACTTATAATGTTTGAGCCATTATACTAAATAAAACTATCAAGATGTATACAAATTATCACAGAAAAACTCTATTTGACTCCACAATTCAGATGTACTCATACCAAACATAACAATAATCTCAAACCTCCCTATAAAAAGCTATCAGTTTTCAGTTCGTATGCACAAAATTAGCAATTATACCAAATCAAGGCAGAGAACTCTCAAACTACCAAATCAGGGATTGAGGACTATGCTAAGGGGGCAAAATCACCATATTACAATTTGATACAGTGTTACAAACTCAATGGGAAAAACACACATATAATAATAAAAATTCTTGCATACAAAGCGAAAAAAAAAACCTAAAAATCCAAAAGGGGGACTAGCCCCCACCCCTAAATCCATCGCCGTACCAAACCCCCAAATTGTCATCCAAAACAGAACAAGGGAGAAAATACAAAATAAATGCAGAAAATACCTCAATTGGAGGGGAATGCTCGAGCTCGTACTGGATTTCGCTTCGAATAAACCGGGCAATGTTGCCTTCCACTGCCGATTTATGCATATACTCGGAGATGTAATTTCTCGCTGAAGATTTGAGAAAATGGTTGATGGGTTTGGGTTGTTGATAAATGATGAAACTTTTCGCAGCTCCTCTTAATCCTCGAATTAAACGATGAGCCATTTCAGGTAGATTGATGTGGAAAATTACTTGCGCATAAATCTCTTGGAAGGGTTTAAGGAGGGTTTTCTACTTGCTTCCAACTCTTTCGACTTTTTTTTCTTAATGTATTTTATATGTTTTGTTTATTTTCAGTTTTAATTTTTTGCAGTTTGGGCTTAATTGCAAACCTGAGTTATGGCCCAGTAATTGTTTGGGCTTATATTTTGTTTTTTGAAAGGCTCAGGTTACTCACACCTACACATTTAGTAAATACACATTTTTATTATTTTTTTTAAATAGACACATAAAATGACAAAACTACTATTTTTATCGATTTTATTGTGAAATATTAATTTTACCGTTCAGAAATATTTTCCAAATTTTTATAGTAAGTTAAAGAATTTTTTTTCGAAATCATGTACATAATTCGAAATTTTTTTCAGAAATTTTACATGTGAAAAAACAATAATTTTTGTTGGAAATATTTTTCGAGATTTTTCATGTTATTCGAGAAAAAAATTCGAATTATTGTACTAACTTCGTTCTTCCGTCAATTTACATGTGAAATATTGATCCTACTGTTCATAAATATTTTTCGAATTTTTATAATAAGATCTAGAAAATTTTCTGAATTCATGTATATAATTTAACATTTTTTTTCCGAAATTTTACATGTGAAAAAATGAAAGGGAGTGTACAAAGAAATATAAATTAGGGTATTTTTGAAAAATTAGGGGGAGTGTATTCATCATACGGATGGTGTATTTAATAAAAAGGTAGGTGTGAGTAACCTGAGCCTTTTTGAAAAAATCAAATTTAGTGGGCAAAAAAATGTGTTGGAATAGTTGAAATTGGTTCAATAATTCAATTTTATACTATGAAACTTGTTTATGGGAGTCTAACTCTTTATTTTTAGGGTTAATTTCAAATAAATACATGACATTTAGGCCAAATGTCAATTTAATCACGACATTCGAGATTATTGTATTAAAGTCAAACATTTGATATTGTTGCAAATGATACACGTTTTATTTTCTTGACTTGGAAGAAATGTCATGACTCTCCTGAGCATGTGTATACTCGCCGGTTAGGATGACATACATTAAATATTTTAAAAAAAAAATAATTTCACATCTTATTATACATTCTTTATCATTAACATTTGAAATAAATTAAAACACAAAACAAAAATTAAAAGAATTAAAATCTAAACAAACAAACGAAATAATTAAAATACAAATAAAAAATAAAAAATCACACAGTTCATCTTCATCATCATCTTCATCTTTCCATCGCTGCATCTTCACCAAAATGTCCATCGATTATGCAAAACTCAAACCCCTCATAAACGCAAAACCACATATCCCCATCCCCAAAATCGAGTTCTGCAAGACCCCAAATTTTGATTTTGTGCGAAAATTCCAGAATCCCCAAAGTTTTGGAATTTAGATTAATTTTTTTTAGATTCTGTTTATTTTATTTTTTGTTTTATTTTTAATTCACCTTCTTTAATTTATATTTTTAATATTTATGATTTGGACATTTCATCCTACTCGATCGTAGACTGATGTAGCAACTTACATGACAAAAATAATAGTTTAGGCGAGCCATATCTTTTTTTTTTTTACGATCAGAGGAAAAAAAAAGTGTATTAATTTGCAACAATATTAAAGGTTGAACTTTTATACAATAATTCTAAAAAAATCATGATTAAATTGATATTTGATCTAAAGTTCATATATTTATTTAGAATTAATCCTTATTTTTATTCTTTTTTTTTATGAATATCAAGCTCCCACTTGTTAAATGGGGTACTCTGGTTATCCGACTTTATATTTGAATTTCGTCTTATGTAACCTTTCCTCCACTTTTATCGACCCTCCCACTTTTTATTATGATGGTTATGTATAAAAATAATTCACTGCATACATAAAAATTATCAATGTTAAGTATAAAATAAAATAAATTTTAAAAAATATTTTTATATTTTTAAATAGTGAAATTTTCGTACATAATAATGATAGTTTTTACATATAATATTAATAGAGTAAATGTATATATTTGATTTATAGGAGTGTTACCCTCACATTATTTACACTAGTATCCCTAGGGGCAAGCACTATTCAATAAAAATAAAAAAAGGGTCAAATCGAACCGAAATAAAAAATTTTATTCGGCTAATTTGGTGTTCGGTTCGATTTTGTTTTTTAATTTAATTGATTTCGACTTCGGTTTTTAAGTTAAAATTACCGAAAAATCAAAAAACAAACCAAAATAATACATTCTAAATATCTATAACTATATAACACAACTACAATTTTCCCTTTCTGGTTTCCCGTCTTTTTTTTCTGGCCGTTAGATCTATTTCTCTTGATCAATCTCAACCATCAATTTTATTTAAGGATGTTTGACAATTTTCAACCAAATTAAATATTATTTTAATTATCTACATTAATTTTGTGCTACATTATGTTTTTTCTTCCTTAATTCTCTCCCTTAGTTTTTCCTGCAATTACTTTACCACTTTCCACCCAATTTAGTCCTTATATATACACATGGAGAGAGTGGTGGGTTCCAATCCAATTAATTTCATTTATAGGATTCTAGGATAATTTTTTTTGTTTAGATTTATGTGTATATTAGTTTATTATTATTATTATTATTATTATTATGATTTCTTATATTTTTGCTTATTTAGATTTTTTTTTATTAGTTTATTCATTCATTGATTCGGATTTTTTTTGGTTATGTCCAGTTTTTTATTTATTTTTATTGATTTTCTTTTCAGAATTCGACGTTTATTTTGCGATTCATTTCGTTAATAATTTGATTCAGTTTTTTTTTTTGGTTTTGCTATGAATTTTATTCTTTCAACCAACTTAATTTGCGGGTTGAACGGTTTGGGTTGACATATAATGTGGATTTACTTCTTGATTTGAGTTGTCCATCAAACACTGTGTTTCAGAAATCTCCTCAAAGGAACGAAGAATCTACAATTCATGGAAGATAAATTACGACAGTGGATAATTTTTTTGGTGATTATCTTTGTAATGTTTTGAATTTTCTGGTAACATCGACATTTAGTCTTGCATTAGTTGGAGTTCTATTCGATGTCGCCTTTGTTTAAGAAATAATCAATACTTTCCAGTTCCGTCGGATATGATATTTCATAGTTTCATCTACTATTTTTGGCATGATAACCTTTGTAATTGAAACATCATTGGAATCATCTATATTTTATTCACTTTGTAATTGAAAGTAGTCAAGATAAATGTAAACTTTTCACAATATTTCATCATTTCATCATTGTTATATAAATAATTTTAAAATACTACATTGTCTATATTTTATATTTTGATTAGTAAAATGTCAAATTACATTTATACTATAAGTTTTTTAGTGATATATAATTATTTGTCTAGATTTCCATTTTATGCTCTCATCCTCTAATACTAATTTGATTATTTGGTGACTTCAAACAAAACTCATTATAAAATGTATTATTTTATAAAATATATTAGTTTATAAAATAAAAAGTAGATTAATTGCAATTTATCATTAATTATCTATAATGATTGAAGAGATATTTATTTGATTATTTACTCTTAATATATAGCTAATACATAACATTATTTCTTATAGATATAGTTGGATATGTAAGATATTATAATTAAATGGATAAATTGTATAATATTTTTTTAAAAAAAAGGAAGAATTTGTTCGATTATTTACTTTTCAGTGAATTAATGTGTTACAATGTATAAGAATAATTCTGAAATTAATTATATTAAAGTTTAGGCTAATTTGTAATAAATTCCATTATTTATGCTTAAGTTATAGTTAGTCTATATAATGTGTATGATTTTGTGTTCCTTCTGATTTTACTGCCCTTTCTCCTCCACAGTTGGATCTTCATCAATCGATCGTGGTCCTTCATTTTTTTCACAATTTAATCATATAAGTTTTGACAACAATTAATGATATTAACACCTCTTTATTATTTAATTGGTGGTATTAAATTCACTTTATTACTTGCTTAATATTAGGGAAATTTTTTTGTTATCGCCTATTTAAAGTGATGCACATTGTTGGGGTCCCGGTTGAAGATGATAGGTGCCACGGTACTTTTAAGTTGTGGTGGTTTCGTCTTAGTTGAGTGGTTTCAAAGCATTGTAATATTATCTTATTATGTTTACGCCTTTATATCATTTGATAGTTGTAATGTTATTCCAGTTATATAGTTTTCTAGCGATCAAGGTATGTAATGTATACAAGGTCTTTATTCATTTGATAGTTGTAATATATTACACTCCACATTGCTGGTGTCGCGGTTGAAGATGATATGTGTGACGGTGCTTTCAAAGGTGTAGTGATTTCGTCTCCGTCGAGTGGTGTCAAAGCATTGTAATATTATCTTATTATGCTTACACCTTTATTCATTTGATATTTGCAATATTATTCCAGTAATATAATTTTCTTATTATTAATCAAATTGTTCATGGGGATCATTACAATGGTTTGAAATAGTACCAGGATTATTAGCTTGAATAATTTGAAATAACATACATTATTTAATGATAGCAAGAATATTTTCTAATAATTTTAAATTAATATCCATAATTTGATATTTTTGCATATTTTTTTAAAATTAATTTTAAATTATAATCATGAAAATAAATAAATCACCATGCTTCATTTTTTGTCTACACCGTTATCCATTTTTTGATATTTAATTCGAGTCATTCATTATATTTTGAGGAAAGATGAAAATTTATTCTAACATATTAAATTTTATTACACGGATCTTGACCATTGATTCATGTATATTATATATTGGTCATACATTTCTACAATATAAATTATGTAGACTTTTTTGCTCCATTTTCTCCTTCAATTTTGTCATTCTTTCATTTATGTTCATCGGTTTCTTCAGTGTATATAGTCCATGAAGATTTTGAGATTAACATTAATCCAACTTATTTTGTGTATATACTTTTGTAATTTTACATTTTGTTGTGAACTTATTTTTTTCGATTTGTTGATTCGTTATAGTTTGTATATAGAATACTTTTAAATATAAATTTAGATTTTGACAGGTATTTTTTTTCGATTTATTCTAATTCATCGTTCGGTTCATTGTTTTCACGGTGGTGATTTTGTTAATCAATGGAGACTTCGTTAATCTATCAAATTTCACGGCTTTGAAAGTTTGATGGGGTCACAAGGTGAAGAGTTTTTGTGTATTATGAATCAAAATTGTTTGATCATTCAATAATCATATGATACGTCTTACATAAATTTGAAGTCGTAGTTTGAAGATAATCTCTATTTTTATTTGTCTCTATACTTTTTATCACAACATCTAATAATATTTGACATATATACACGCATTTTATATTATTATTTATACATTATAGTGATTTTTGTAAAACTCATTCATAGATTTATAAATGACTAATAATGTTACTAGAATAATGAAAAAAAAATCATGATTGTTATTATATATTTTTTTTATTATTATGTGTAAATGTGTCAATTTTGAAAGGTTTGTTATTTATACAAAATGTAATGATAAATCCAATTAATTATTTGGATAAATTTGTTATTCTATTGTGATAAAAAGTTCGACTACATTAATTGAATTACTAATCAGTGTATTAAATTTTATAATTTTAATAGTCAATACAAATATTGTTCAAGTTTGACTATAAATGCGCTAAAAAAAGTTTGACTATAAATATTTCTTATTTTTATTTTTGTAAGTGCATAGTTATAGTCATTTGATATTATTGTTGATTATTAATCAACATAATACCATCATTTTGGTTTAATACAATTACTTACTACTTAATACAACATAATTTTGTGCTTGAAAAATAAAATTTGTGCTCAATTTGTGCCTTTTATTACAAATTGGTTCCCTTTTAATCATGTATATATCGTTCCATTATCAATTTAAATTGTATAGTATTTAAATTTACGTCTTTTTAAATAAAAAAAATTACTTTTTAATAAAATTAGATATCCTAGAAATAAGTTTATTCAAATTTGAAACAAATGGGAACGTCGTTTATATTTTTAGACTTTTTTTCCAACTCACTATATCATGTAAGTCATGTAAGTTAAATAATACACCTATAGATTTCTTTATTGGATTTCCCGCTCTTTTGTCTACATCGTTGATCCATTTTTTGATCTATAATCCAAGTCATTCATTGTATTTGAGGAAAGATGAAAATTTATTGTAACATATTAAATTTTATTACACTAATCTTAACCATTAATTCATATATATTGTATCTTGGCCATACATTTCTCCACCATAAATTATGTAGTTTTTTTTTTTTTGCTCTATTTTCTCCTTCAATTTAATCCTTCTTCCTTTTAAGTTCATCGGTTTCTTCAGTATATGTAGTCCATGAATATTTTGAAGTTAGCCTTAATCCAACTTATTTTGCGTACTTGCTTTTGTAATTTTACATTTTATTGTGAATTTATTTTTTTCGATGTGTTCTAATTCATTGTTTGATTCATGATTCATTATAGTTTGTATAGAGAACACTTTTAAATGTAAATTTAGATTTTGCCATGTATTTTTTTTTCTTTTTTTGGTTCTAATTCATCATTTAGTTTACTGTTTTCACGACGGTGATTTTGTTAATCAATAGCACTCTGGCGATTCCGTTAATCAATCAGATGTCACGACATTGAAAGTTTGATGGGATCACAAGGTGAAGAGTTTCTATGTATTATAAATCAAAATTGTTTGGTCATTCAAAAATTTTACGATACATCTCACATAAAATTGGAGTCATACTTTGAAGACAATCCCTATTTTTATTTGTCTCTATACTTATTATCACATCATCTAATAATATTTGACAAATATACACATATCTTATATTACTATTTATATATTATAGTGATTATTTTTTTTAACTCACTCATAATTTTACAGATAATTAATAATGTTATTAGAATAGTGAAAATAAAAAACATTTATGGTTGTTATTATAATATTTTTTTAATTATGTGTATTATGTATATATTATAGTATACATAAATGTGTAAAAGTGTTTATCAATTTTGATAGCTTTGTTATTTATACAAAATGTAATGATAAATTCAATTAATTATTTGAATAAATTTGTTATTTTATTGTGATAAAAAAGTAATTGAATTATTAATAAATGTATTAAATTTTACAATTTCAATAGTCAATACTAATATTGTTCAAATCAGGCTGTAATTTTTTTTTGTAAGTGCATAATTATAGTCATTTGATATTATTTTTTATTATTAATCAACATAATACCATAATTTTGGTTCAATACAATTAATTACTACTTAATACAACTTAATTATGTGCTTGAAAAATAATTTTTTTGCTCAATTCGTGCCTTTTATTACAAACGGGTGCCCTTTTAATTGATTGTGTTGATCATGCATCATTTCATTATCAATTTAAATTGTATACTATCTCAATTTATATTTTTTTAATAAAAAAATTATTTTTTAATTAAATTAGATATTCTAGATATAGCTTATTCATATTTGAAATAAATTGGAACGTCATTTATATTTTGAGACTTTTTTTTTCCAGCTTCACTATATCATGTATGTTATAATTTTTTAATTTCTCGGTATATCATATTTTCACTTCGTTTTTTACTTATTAAAAAAAAACTGCATGAGAATTATAAATAATAATAATAATAGCACTTGATACGGGTTTATTAACTAGAGATCAAGTGGTTACGTGATAAGATAATCAAGCGGATTACTTAAATTGTAAATGAAATTTTGTAATTCATGTTTATGTTGAATTATTGAGCAAAAATGAGAAATTCAACTTCGGGCGCATATGGTCATGTCAATTGAAAGTGCTAGGGTCATTTCACAGTTATTTTTCTCACACTTCTTGCCTCCACGAGAGCATTGTGCTTTTACATTTACCAAAATATCTCATTTGTTATTATTTCACAATCTTCATTTATATTTTTTGTATGTGTGTGTGGTCATAGATTTTCAGCTCCATTTAGTAGTGTGGTGAAGCGTAAACTCAACAAAGCAGATAAAAAAAGTTTTTTGGTCCCAAAACCTTTATGTAATTCGATTTTCCTCCCAAAAAAATTAACTATCTAATTTTTGTCTCAAAACTATCTAGATTGTCCTACTTTGGTCTCATTTTCCTGAAAAATAGGAAAAATGTCATTTTCGGTCACATGCAAGTCATGTGTCAGTTAAAATTGAGGGTTTTCACGTTCGAAGTTGACGTTGATTGTTAAAAGACTTTAATTTTTTTAACAGTCAGCGTTCACGTTTGCTACGACCTCAAAAACCTCAATTTTAATAAGCATGTGTCTTGCGTCTGATTGAAAATGATGTTATTTATGTTTTTCGGGGAAAATGTGGCCAAAATTGGATAATTTAGATAGTTATGGCACCAAAAATGGATAATTAGATTTTTTGGACGAAAAATGGATTACCGAAAAGTTATGAGACCAAAAAAAACTTTTTTTTCTCCAACAATACACCAATGATATTGAATCGCTTAGGTACTTCCCTTTTTATTCATATTGTATTAATTAATATTTTGTGCATATGTATGCAAAGTCCTAATTTCTTTAAATTGAACTTACAAGAAATTGAATATATATAGATCATTAAATGGGTTGTGTAATAGAACTAGGTTAGTGATTACAAGGTTAAATGACAGGGTACTTGAAGATAAGGTTTTAACCAAAAGTAGTGCTAGACATTTAATTTTGATATCGAGACTTCATTAACTCAATTTGATCCTAGATTGTCATTCAAAATTCAGCGCAAACAATTTTCATTGATTTCATCAAATGTTATATATGTAAATAAATAAAAATGTGGGACAATCGTTATCTCATGTATGAGTATATTTTTGAGGAAGCCCACTTTCGTCATGGTCAATTATAGTACGTTCCAGGTCCATGATTATAATTTAGGGACTTGAAAACAATATTGTGCCAACATGATAGTTGCAAAAGTAAAAAAAATATATAATAGCGCTTAATAAAATGTTCTGAAATGCTTAAATTTTCAGAATAAAAAAAAGTTTTTTGGTTATTACGTATATGATTCTATTATATAGTGTATATTTATATACCATTTATACAAAAATATAAAATAATATTTTTAAAATATTGAATATAGTTTTCTCGAATATTTAAGGTGAAGTTGGACGGATTGTTAAGTGATATTCAGAGATAAAATATATTTGGTAATGTCATTCAAGTTTACATGTATTGTGTTTTCCCGCTTGTCTTATATAAATTTTTTTTTTTTTTTTCTAATTAAGTGCTCCGTGTTTTTTTTTATGCAATGCACCTCTTTATCATGTTGTTTTGTGTCACCATTATGTATATAACAACAAACTTTTTTCTGAGAGTCCCACTTCTAAATTTTTTTGATGGTATATAGAATGCTAGTTGGTGGACATCTACATCTTCAATGTTATGCTTATAACTTTTGGTTCATTGGGTTGTCTTATGAAGTTTGGGAAAGGTGTTGGAGATATCTATCTGATAGTATTCTTTAAAATAGAAGAGAAATTACGCAATTTCCTGATATATTTTACTAAATATGTTTAGAAAGTCTTATATAATGATATGTAGTGTTTAATAATTCAAATTTATTTAAATTAACCAATATTTATTTAATCTTAAATTTATGTAAAATTAAGGATGATTGATGACGAAATCAAGAGTGGTTGTCTTATAAAGATTGATAATATGTTGTGGACTCTTGATAAATTTTTGTAGGACTTTTAAGAAATACTGATAGCAGATTTTGATTCTAATTTTTCATCTCGAAATATATTGTTAATGAGGGAGTTTGCATACAACATATCAAAGTTGAAGATAGAGTCGTATTTGATGATTGATGAGTAGACATAATGATGAACATCGCGATGTTTAGGAAATAATAAATAAGTCTATTCATGTTGATAGCGATGGGGTATTTTTTTTAATATGGATATTGTTGAACCAGAAAAATATTTATATGGAAGACGTCTACATGGTCGAGGTAGAACACCAAGATTATCATTAATGTAGCATCTTTCTGGTGGACGTACTGCTCATTCTAGATTTGTCATTTCAATATTAACTTGGTGAGCTTTTGAAGATTAGTCTCATCATATGAGATGAGGCTCTGATGATGAACAAATATTATATTGAAACTCATGATACTAATTTTAAGGATCTTATGCAACTCATATATCTATTGTCATCTGGATTACCTTTTTAGTTGAAAGACCTTTGTGTTTGGAGGCGATTTCCAACATATATTGTCGGTTATTCCAAAAGGAACGAGATATAATATTGTTCACGCTGCAGTCAATTCATCATTTTTTATGAAATTTTTATACTCTTTTAAACTTACAAGGATCATGCAGTTACTGAACTTGGGTTCGACTAAAGCTATATACAAAATGAAAATGTTATGAATGTGTAAGATATATTGGAGATGGGAGTATATAATCACAATTTGAGTATGGTTCTGATATACAAATTTTGGATAATATTTTGTTGAGAGGTGGTGATGATTCGATTAGTACTATTATTGATAATATTTATCCTAATTTTGATAACGTGATAGATGATCACAATTATTTGTAAGATAGAGCAATTCTCGCTCTTACATTTGATGTTGATAGGTGTCCATAAACGAGCACATGATTTAGATGAATCAAGTGATAAATCACATACTTATTTGAGCTCTGATAGTCTGATCTGATTCAAATGTTGATCATCGTTATGATGTGCATATTCATGAATTCTCGAATAGTATTAAGTGTTCGGGTGTTCCCGATTATGAATTGAATACAAAAGTTGAAACACCGATAATGTTATTGAAGAATATTGTTCACTCGAGGTATTTTTCCAATGCAACCATATTTTCCCCCCTTATAATTTTTTAAAAATATATTGCATTTTAAAAATTGAATGTCTATTATTTCTTCAAACAATTTTTAATATATAATGTTTTTCCATATATAGATTTTTTATTACGAGGTTGAGTGATAGTGTTCTTGAAGCTAAGGTTTTAGCTGAATGTAGTTCATGATATTTGGCTTTGATACACAGGCTTGCATTGAATCCTTGCTCTAGATTGTCGTTCAAATTTCAACGGAGACAATCTCCGTCGAATAAAAGTTAGGGGTAGTCCTTTTCTCACGTAAGGGTATTTTTAATAAAAATATCATATTTTAACTGAGAAATTAAAGTAAAAAGCAGTTCTTGGTAATATAATTTTTTAAAAAATATTATTTATTTTATACAATATAAATTGAATAATGAATTCAAGTAAATACCTCCTTGCACAAGTTTAAATTGTATATATGGTGGAAGCGTGATAACATTTATATGGAAGACATTGTCTGCATATTTGAGGTATAATGACAAAAATTGTCATGATTGTCAGGGACTGATCCAGGAACTTTTTATGACGGGCACAATAAAAAGCAAGTCTCGTGTGAATCTGAGTTCATGTGTATTTTCTTTTTAAAATGTCACTGCTATGTATATATACTATCATTGTTGCAAATGAAATTCCACTATTTAAAAAATGCTTGATTTGTAAATAATGATACTTCGCATGCTTGATTTGTAAATAGCTCGTATGCAAAGAAATAATATTTGAAGAAAAAAAGTTCACACAAATTTCTCCCAAAAAAAGAAAATATAAATATAAAATACATAAAAAAATCCTGCATAACAACCAAATCTTTTATAATTAATAAATTAAATCTATAAATTTAATTACTTAAATATTTATATGATTGTCTCATTATCAACATTATACTAAATTTCTTTTTTAAAATGTACAATTAAATTATCATTTATCAACTAACCTTATGATTATAATTTGAATAATATTACTACTAATAATATTAATTGTAATTAATATAATATAAAAAGTTCAGAAGAGTGAGCTGGGTTGGGGGTGCGAAACATTGTTTATCAGGAGGTAGTGATCTAAGAAATGAGATTGAAATAATGTATTCATATTAATATAATTTATAATTAACTAATACTTTTTATGTATACATATATATAGTGTATTAGGAAAAAATTTACTGGGGGCACGTGCCCTCATCTTAGGAACGATAGATCCGTCTTTGATGATTGTAGCATCCAATTCACACTACAATAAATTCACCTGTTATGTGTAATAATTGTACTCTACTGAATTTTACAAGGAACACATTGTTGCAAAACTCGAGATTGGCAGAAGGTTTACACGAGTTGAAAATATTTTCTGATTGGATAACATTTATTGGAGATGTGAGTATATGATCACAAACTGAGTATGATCTTGATGTACAAATTTCGGATGATATTTTTGTTGAGAGGTGGTTATGACTTATATTTTTTATGGAACAAATTTTTGTAGAAAAATTCATATATTCCTTACAAGATCTCAAGCCCTGAAGCAATATGAAACATATTCTCCAAGTTTTCGAGACTAAATTAGAGGAATTGATGAGTCATCACATATTAAGAACAACACAATAAGTAATTACTCAATCAACCTCATATAATAACTTGCACACTTTACTTATACAGATGTCCCAAAATAATTTGCACGCTCTAAAAGTAGAAAGTCCTCCATAAACTCCATCCTTACAATATCCACAATATTACACAAAATGCTATTACTTTTGGACCCACACATACACATACTTCAAATCCATTTCTATACTTTATACATAATAGTTTACAAAATTACCCCTCACAATCCTACTAATTACTCAACTTTCTTATTTTGTGTGCCAATAAAACGGTGCAAGTTAATCCTGGAAGAAGGAAGTATAAAGTTACATTCATCTCTTTCACATTCTACACACAAATCATATAGGAGAAATTAATTTTAAAATTATAAGATTAGATATAATGACATATTATTTATTATTAAGAGGTTTTGGTACTTTTTATAATTTAAATTAAAATATAATTATGATAATGCATGAGCATTTAAAATTAAAATTATTATTTATACAATATTATTAAATATGTATTGAAATAATATTTTATTAATGTGAATACAATAAACGTTCAACCAACATGATATGCAATTGTACATACATTATATTAAAGAATACATTTAGTTTATAAATTAGAATAAGAAATGTAAATATATTGCAAATATACAATATTAAAAAAATAGTATAAAAATACTTCTTCTTTTTTTTCCTTATAATTTTCACTAATTCTGATTTTAGTAGCTAACTTTCTCCAACTTTAGGTATAGTCCCATAAGTTTACCAAATGCAGTTGTTTAACCATGAACTAGCTAAAATAGGTTTACCAAATTCAATATTTTCGTCCTTAGTTTTGACTGGCTAAAAGGACGAAAAAGTTGAATTTGGTCCTTAATTTCCTTCCATGTTGATTAGTTATTTTTCTTTCCATTTTCAATTATAGTTTTATTTGTTTTGTTGGATTCAATATGATATGATAATAATTGCATATTCCTATAAATTGAGATTAATATTCAGGATTATAATAATCACAAATTTCTTTCTTTTTTTTTGTCCGTTTTTTCCAATTACCTAAAGAATCCATTTATGCACAAAAGTTTAGTTAAGTGCAAGTTCTTTGTGATAAGATGTCCATTTGAGACTTAAAAAAATCTCGATCTGATTTTAGGTACTTAAAACTAATTATTTTGATTCCGTCATGAAAAATGTTCATATTATTCATCTTAATGAGTCTTCACAGAAAGATACTCCAAGAAATCTAAAATTGGAAAGTCTTGGGACCAATCATGTTGGAAGAAATGAACACGGAAAAATTCATATATATATATATTTTTTTTTAATCTGCCTCTAAGATAAATATTAGACTTCTACATTCTTGCAAATTCATGACACTTGATTTTAACTCTTATTGTTGAACAATCAAATATCTTGGAAGTTTTAATGAATCTATTTACAAGTTTTTTTTAAAGCCGACATAGTACCTTAAGGACCTTACTGGAAGATGAAATGATTTAAATTGTTTCAAATTTGAGAATAGATACACTTAATTTCATCTTTGTACGTTTCTTCCTGATTTTTGTAATCATATATGTGTCGATTTATGTTTTTAATTTCAGTACATAAATTGATGTTTTCCTTTTTTTCAATTTTGTGGTTTATATGTCGCATGGATTGGGAAATTTTGGTCCTTCAGACACTAAGAAAACATTCAAGTTACACTTAGTCGATTGTGCCCATGAAAAGGAGAGGCAAGTGCACGATTTGGTCTCCAAAATGGATGTTGGTTGGTGAGTCTGCAATTCTAGGTTTGTCATTCCAATTAATGCTACCAAAGATTCTACTTTCAATATTAATTAAGATAGTCATCTTGCCGAGCTTTCAATCGAGACTGATCTCATTATATAGGATGAAGCTCCGATGGTAAATAGATATCGTGCTGAACCTCTTGATACTACTTTGAAGGATATTATGTAGCCAACCAATTTGTTATATTTTGGATTATTTTTTGTGATAAGATTGTTGTGTTTGGAGGTGATTCTGACAGATATTGCAGGTTATTCCAAAAGGAATGAGACATGATATTGTTCACGTTACAATAAGTTCATCTCCTTTGTGGAAATGATTGTATCTTACTGAAACTTGCAAGGAACACGCGGTTGCAGAATTTGGAAGCGTCTGATGGTTTACACAAATTGAGAGTTATTTTTTCTAAAAATTGGCTAACATCTATTGGAGATTGAAGTGTAGGAACACAAACCGAGTCTGATTTTGATGTACAAATTTCGTATGATATTTTTTTAGAGGTAGTGATGATTTGATAGGTCCTATATTTCATAGTATTTATCATGATTTTATGAAAATGATGGACAATCACGATTATCTGCTGAACATAGCAATTCTTACTCCTACGTTGGATGTTGTTAGGTCCATAAACGATCATATAATTCATGTTAATGAAAATAAGTCACGTACTTATTTGAGCTCAGATAGTCATTTGCCATGCTGATTCAAATTTTGATCATCTTTCTGGTGTGCATACTCCTGAATTCTTGAATAGTCTAAAGTGTTCGATTATTCTTGATCTCAAAATTGAAACACCAGTAATGTTATTTAGAAATATTAATCACTCAAGGGGTTTGTGCAATGGAACTAGGTTTAGACTTTTAAAATTTATTTTTAATTTTTTCCTCATATTTAATTCTTCCTTTGTACAACATATTATTTTTCCTTTGCAATTCAAGACATTCCTTTTTAAAATTTTGCAATTTGAAGCGTCTGCCCATTTTATGGCAACTATTAAATAATATGGTTCCTGGAGCTGCTACATAGCTTTTCATGTAAGATGACACGACCGATGAATAAAATATTTTTTTCTTTGTTTTTTTATAACAAAAACGTCGTCTTTTAAAATTTTTGCAATTTGAAATGTTTGCCCATCTTCAGTCTTGACATCCTACGTGGACATTTATGTCAACTCCGACAACTACGACACTTAATTATTGTATAAAAATTAAAAATGCTTTGAATAACATAATTTTAAAATGTGATGTCTCGAACTGCAAAGAAAATAATGTGATGTAATTGATTAAAATCTCAAGGGTGGTGATTTTTTTTGCAATTAATGAAAAAAAAAACTATACAGTGAAGAACATTAATGAGATTAATTTTTTTGTAGTCCAGTAACTTTGCATTGTTTAAAAATTGATCCCGATTGTTGTGACTCTTTGATTTTGGGTCCAGTATGTTTTCAAAATATTTGAAATTGGTCCTTTAACCTGTTGCGGCAGGTCACCAAATATGTAAACTTCACATGTGTAATTATTTTATTTTTTCCTTTAATTTCGAAGCATCACCTGGACTTTTATAATTCTAATAATTTTGCATCGATTTTAAAGACAACCTTAAAATTAAAAGACAAAGTGATCGGGTTGGTTTACCGGGTCTAAACTAACCCCAAAATTTAAAAGTAAGCCAAAGTACACAAAAACCGCTCTTCCTCCTTAAAAAATATGCATAAAAATCCCAACCCAAAATTATTAGGACTAAAAAAAGTCTAGGTTGCATTTCAAAATTAAAAGAAAATATAAAATTATTACACATTTGACAGTTACCTATTTGGTGACCTGCTGCAACAAATTAAAAGACAAATTTAAATAAAAAATTAAACTCACGGGACTAAAATTAAAAAGTCAAAACAATCTATTATAATTTCAAACGAAATAAAATCAATGGACTACAAAAAATTTAATCCTAATATTAATTCTTCTTTTCAAAGAATTTTCTTTAACAGATCACATTGATATGAATAAAATTAAATGTAATTAAAAAAGATTAAAATTTTATTAATAAATATAAATATTATAATAAGATGTAAAAAAAATTTAAATTTTATATCAATCCAAAATAATATTTTAACATCTAAAATGTTTGATAACAACAATGATCGTGCTTTAGCACGGGTGCAATACTAGTATAATCATAATTCTAGTTCATTTATTCATTTTCTAACCTAAATATTACACTATATATATTATATGTAGTTTATTAATTTATGTGGTAGTATAGTACCATTGGACCTTGTGTTGTGTTATTTAATTTTTGAGTTTCTACCGTAAAAAGTGGACACGTGTCTTTAAAAATGGTTTAATTTCATAATGTCAATTTTTTTTTCTTTTTTCAATTTTTATAGAAACCTAATTGAAAAATTCGGTTCGATTTAAGATTGACTATGTCGTATAAGTTCGGGATTGGTCTACTATGATAAATATTTTGATTATTTCGATTTTACTTTTTTTTTCGATTCAATTTGATAGCCGGATAATCGAATGCTCACACGTAAGTATCCCAACAAAAAAGGAAAAAAAAATCACTATACTTAGAGGGGAAGAGAGAAAGAAAGCGCCACTAATCCGATTAGGTCCACCAAATTACCCTGCACCATAAGGTCCATAACCATACTTAAACGCTTTATTAACCTAATCACACATCATCATTCCATTTTAATCATTTAAATCGCTTGGTCCACAACAAATTGCACCTATTTAACAAAAAAAAACATAAATAAATACACACACCCACTACCCCTCATTATGACTTTACGTTACTTTCTCCTATGATACTAACATTTTTTTTATTATTCTAAAAAATAATAGTAATATTAAATCCCCGCCAGCTCATATTGATATTCCCACCAATCACCTCCCTCCTTCCACTAATTCTAATTCCACATTTTAATTTTATTTTAAAAAACAAATCCCAGATTTTTATAACCTCTCTGGTCTCACAAATTTTGACAATGCGGCAAAATAAATGCCGTCGTTGAATCTCTCCTTCTCATCCCCTTTCAAATTTCGAATTTAATTTCGATTCAAATTTTGTTGCTCGTTAATTTACTTAATGGTTAAGGTTGCACACTGAAGGGTTCTTCTCATCACAAACGTCTGTTTTTTGTTAGTATTTTTGCAAGCAAATTTGCAGAATTTGTGATATATGATTTGATTTTGAAAATGTTATGCCGGAAAAGCTCAGTTAAAGATAGGTGTGGATCGGTAGCTGTGCATCTTAATGTGTACGATCTTACCCCCATGAATGGCTACGCTTATTGGCTAGGGCTTGGGGTTTACCATTCTGGTGTTCAAGGTCAGTTCTCACGAATTTCTTCTTCCTTTTTTTTTTAAATTTAGATTTTAGCAAATCAGATCTGCACGTGAAAATGATAAAGTTTTGCTGATTTGCATTTTGTGTTGATTTTTTTAGCAGTATTAGTTGTTTTTTTAAAAGGTATTAGTTGCAAAACATGTAAACCAGTCTTACAATGCAACTAATTTGCAATTTGAACAGTATTAGTCGTTTTAATTAAAAGGTATTAGTTGCAAAGCAGGTGCATCTGGTCAAACTGGTTTACACAAGAACCAACTCCATAAACATATTTAGTTAAATATCAGGTGCACCAGTAAAAGGTATTAGTTGTTAGGCTATAAAGTATTAGTTGGAAAACAGGTGCTCCTACATAAGACCAACTCCATAAACATATTTGGTAAAATTAAATGAGGAAATGGGCATTCACGAATTTTGTTTGTCCAGTTGATGGGGTAGAGTACGCATTTGGAGCTCACGAATACCCTTCAAGTGGGATATTCGAGGGGGAGCCAAAGCAATGCGACGGATTCACATTCAGAAAATCAATCTTAATTGGATGGACAAATATGAGCCCGGTGGAGGTGAGAGGGGTGATGGAAGAACTGGCGGTAAAATACAGGGGAGATGCATATAATCTGATTAACAAGAACTGCAACCATTTCTGCAACGATGCTTCAATCAAACTCACTAATAATCCAATTCCTAGCTGGGTTAATCGCCTCGCTCGTATAGGTATGTGTCATTCTTCTCCCTTTTGATTTGAAGATGAGCATATATTTGAATGTTTGCATCTTGTTTTATTAGTTTTGAATCTGATTTTTGGAAACGTATGCTAAATTGGAGTGTTTGTTGCTGTTGCGAATTACATGGAATAATTATTAGTTTTGGATAAATTCTTACCCTAATTCCTTCAAATTTAGATAGTTTCTTCACATGTTAATTTCCTTTTGTTTTACTTTCTTTGCTTTAGATGGGGTTTGTCTTTGGTTTGCTGACATTTGAGTTTGTAGGTTCACTTTGCCATTGTATAATTCCGGTGAGCTTAAATTCGACTAAGGTCGGGCACCATAAAATCGAAGACAAGGAGTGTCAAGTGGAGAAAAAGAAGCTGAGAAGCCGCTCGAATAAGTTCTCTAATTCGTCTTCAAATTCATCGTCTTCTTCGTCTTCTTCCCCTCCGTTAGCTGCAGCCATTGTCAACCGAGGAACAGAATCTTTGCCCATCTCCTCCCCTTTGCTTCGTGATTCTGCTACAAATTAGAGTTATCAAATGTTATGACTGCATTTTTTGGCATTCTTCCATTGATTCTTTGTTTTGTGTTGGTGTAATTTATAATGCTAATAGTTTGGTAAGGAGCAGCAACATTTGTACATGCTTATTGCTGTCAATTGAAATGGGGATTTTGTTTTTATTCTGCGTGTCACATCTGTATATTAGAGGAATGAGAACTTACTTATGATTATAAACCTAATGAGCAGTATGATTCATATTATTTAAAAAAAAAAAAAAAAAGATTGTTTACTGAATTGTACAAAAATACACATATAATAAGATACAGTAAAACCTCTATAAATTAATAATTTTGGGATCGGAAGATTTTATTAATTTATAGAGATATTATTATATCGATAAATTAATAATTTATTAATTTAAAGAGGTTTTAACGTATATGCACAGTTAACCTTCAAAGTTCCAAATTCTTTGAATAACTTTAAGTATACATGCATAGTTATTGATGAAAATTAAATTAAAATACAAATGTACTAGTGGAAATTCATGAATACAAACTCACGTGGAAGTTGGAATGACTTGTTTAAATTAATTGGTTTTGGAAAATACAAAAATATGGTTCATTGGACTAACATTTGTGCATTGAATCATGGATAGAAATCAACACTATATATTTATCCATTGGAATCTTGGTAAATCACACAGAAAAATGGCCACTCATCTAAAAGGAATTCAAAAATCAACAATGACCAACCAACAACGAAAGATGTTATGTGAGTATAAGAGAGATCAACCTGGATGCACTCAGAATGCTTTGGTGAAATGGATTGAAAAATCTTTCAATTTGAAAGTTAGTCAAGCAACAATTTCGAACACTCTTAAAAGATCTGCAGAATTCCTATCATCTGACTTTGAGAAAGGTGGGTCGTCTAAGCGTCAGAAATCAGCCAAGTAACCGGACCTTGAGAAGGTTGTTTATGAGTGGTTTCTCCAACATCAAGAGCGTGTGAATATAACCGGGGAGCTAATCTTAGAGAAGGCGAATGAGGCGCTTAAGCTTTTACATCCAGAGGATCCCCCAGAGGATCCCGCAGATCATCGTCTTTCACAAGGTTGGCTTGAGAAATTCAAATCAAGGCATGGTATCAAATCATATCGCCGTTTCTGAGAGAGTGGATCAGTCGACATGCATGATATGGAGAATAAATTGGAGTCCATTAGGGAAAAAATTGATCAATTTCCAAGGAAAGACGTTTTTAATATGGATGAAACTGGTTTGTTTTACAGGTTACATGCTGATCATTCACTTGCAACAAAACAACTTGAAGGTAGAAAACAAGATAAGGAGAGGTTGACAATTGTTATTTGTTGCAATGAAGATGGCTCTGAAAAAATTCCTCTATGGATTATTGGTAAGTATGCAAAGCCCCGTTGTTTTAAGAATGTCAATATGAATAGCTTGAACTGTCAATACCGTGCCAACAAGAGAGCTTGGATGACTGGAGTGCTTTTCGAAGAATATGTTCGTTGGCTGGATGAACAAATGCATGGAAGAAAAATTCTTTTGGTAGTCGATAACTGTCCAGCTCATTCAAACAATATTCAAGGTTTACGAAACATCGAGTTATTTTTCCTACCCCCAAACATGACCTCAAAAATTCAACCATGTGATGCCGGCATAATAAGAGCCTTCAAAATGTATTACCGCAAAAGATTTTACCGTAAGATTTTGGAAGGCTATGAGTTAGACATACCATCTCCAGAAAAGATCAATGTTTTAGATGCTATCAATATGGCAGTGTCAGCTTGGACCGAAAATGTTCATCAAGAAGCAATAGCAAATTGCTTTCGACACTGCAAAATTCGCTCGGAAAATCAAAGCGACTCAAGTGCAAATGATGCAACTCCTGGAGAAGACATTCGTGAGCTTGAGAATTTGATCACCGGTATGCAATATCACCACAAAATGGATGTGAATCAATTGCTCGACTTTCCGGGTGAAAATAATCAATGTCACGAAGTTCAGAGTCTAGAAGAGATAGTGGCCGATGTCATTCATAATCCGGAAGATGATGAAGCAGAGGATGATTCAATAGCTTTGGAACCGGTCACTCTAAAAGAAGCATTGCAAGCATCAACAACTCTTCATAACTTTTTGTTGCAGTACGAGAAGACAACGCCACAACTATTGGGTGCAGTAAGGAGATTTAAAGATGAGATCAACATAGATTTGAAGTTCAAGAAAAAGCAAGTTACAGTAGATTCTTATTTTACTAAGTTGTCTTAAGAATATTCAAGTGCATCATATATATGTATATGGATTATTTTTAATAATTATTAATTTATAGTTTCGTCAGGATCAATATATATACACTGGGATCTCAAAAAAATATTATCTTATAATTTTATTGATTGGATCCCAAATTTGTACTGGTCCCAACTTGGGACCAGACAAATTATTAGTTTTAGCAAGGTTATTAATTTATCGAGTATTAATTTAACGATGTTTTACTGTATCACATAATTGGTGCGTAATAAATAATAAGAAAACGTCACAACAGCTTAAAAATAAGAAATTATTGCAAAATTAAGAATGTCACACACCGTGGCATACACATTGGCAAAAGTCATACAAATTAATTTGCATTTAAAACTTTTAAAATACTACTCCTTCCATCCTAAACTCGATTGCCACATTTACGTTTCGGGCATCCCATATTTGATTACCACTTTTCTTAAATGGAAATACTCACTTTATCACTTTATCATATAAAATACTAATAAACAATTATTTTTAACTTCAACTACCCATCACTTTATCACATAAAATACTACTAATAAACAATTTTTTCTATCCCAACACTTTATCTCTTTATCATTTTTTCTTAAAACTCAAGCACACAATAATGTGACAATCGAGTTTATGACGAATGTAGTATAATCTAGACCCATATTGATAATGTTGTCGGATTTATGTACTTGGTTTAATAGAAGTATTAGAAAACCCGAATTTAATGTGGATTAATCTTCGTCTTCGTAAATGGTCACTTAAGTCCAGAATTTCTAATTTTCACCCTAAAAGTCTTCATGTAACAAATCCCCTATATTACTAATAGGGAGTTTTTCTTGATGATGTGTCCAACTCTACATTAATTTAACCTATGTGTCATTCTATGAGAAATTTGGTATACATGTCATTAAAAATAAATCATACATGTCAATAAAAATAAATCATATGTGTAATTCAATTTTTGTATATCCTAAACAATCTCATATCCCCTATATATCCCTCTATATATCAATAGAGAAATTTTTTTCCATGATGTGTCAACTCCATATTAATTTAACATATGTGTCATTCAATGAGAAATTTGATTACACATGTCATTTTTATGTGTTATTTTTATAAAATGTGTAATTCATATTTATTATTTTATGTTTTATTTAACTATATAATATTATTCATTTATATTTTTTTTTGTTAATTTTTGTTTGATTTAATTTAAGATAAATAAATATTCATTTTAAATATATTTTATCTTAGTGTGAATTATATTCAATTATTAATTTCTTATAAATACTTTTATTTTATAATTGGTCTTATGTATTACCTTCATTCCATAAAAGCGTGCACACCTATTTTATTATCGAGTTTTTGTGAGCGAGTTGTTTATTAGTATTTCAAATGATAAAGTGATTTTTAAAGAGGGGTATTATAGATCTACCTCTCATCTATTGCATGCATCTTTAAAAATTATTTTATCATTTCAAATACTAATAAAAAACTCGCTCGAAAAAACACGTGAAAATAGTAAACGTGCACGTTTATTTGGGACGGAGGGAGTATATCTTAACATATTTTATGTGGAAAAAGTATTTTATATTATAACTCATTCACTTTTTTTTTTAATTATTACATGTTAATTAGTTTATTAGTCTTTTCTTAGTCGATTTATTTAGTTTTGATTTGTAGGTTTCAACTTCATACTAACATGGATAAATAATATTTGACACAATAATCTTATCCAAAGGTTTAAGAAAATTTACTAATATACACCTTAAAAAATTATTAATTCATATTTAGTGAATTTATGTACATATTTATATTTTTAATTATTAAATATATTATTTATTAAAAATATTGTATTTTTTAATTAAAAAATCGCGTAACACTCTGACACTAAACTAGTTACAAATACTATGCAGTGGAAGGTGAAGGTGGGAACCAACTATCCATCTTAATTATACCAATCATTGATTTGATCGCGATTTTAACCATATAATAAATTATTATCAAACTCGCTATCCATCTACCATCCTGAATTTAAATATTAGACATTTTTCGTTTGGAATCACCTTTACAAAGTGGAATTAGACTTTATTTCATAAAGTTATTAGAAAATTGCACTTTTATCATCTCCAAGTTTTAGCACATTATTTAATTGAATCATCTCCAAACTCGTTTAATGTTACCTACCCCTCCCTCCTCCACTCCTCCACCAGGAATTTGCACAGTTGCTATTTAATTTATGTTTAGCAAGCGAGTATTTAAAATAATAAAATAATTTTAAAAAGACGGTATGATAGAGGAGAGGTAATGCTATCGTACATTTACCTTAAAAATCACTTAAATATATGCTAACTTTGCTTGTGGTGAAATCAACAGAGATTGGCAAAAGCTTGTGGACATCATTATACATGATGACCTACAAACTGAATAGTTAAAAACTGCCTATACAAGAATGCTCAAGTTCTGCAAAATACAAGCACTTTTGGCTTACGTGTGTTTCTTTGCTTTTAAGTGAAAAAAACCACACACACAAGAAGAATAGCAAAATGCATATTAGCGTTGTGGGCCTTCAAATTTATTTCAAAATATAAAAAAATTGCAAGTCTTGGGTGAGAAAGTTTCACCATACCATGCATATCAATTTTTAATAGAAAATGTTTTTTTTTTTGGATCAGGCAAAGAACAATTTATTTCATACACTCAAAGGCATTGTTAGTACCTTCGAGTTCTTATTTACATACAATATATACAAAAGAGCCAACACTCCAGGATTCTTCTAGGGCAATCTAACCACTCATTCATGGAAAATGTTTAACCTGTTTGTTATTATTGATAACAAGGAATTTGAAAAATTATCCATCAATTTCCACTATTTCTTATTATTGATTTAATTTCCTTCCGGCATGTTAGAATATGATAGCCCACTGTCCCATTTTCCATTTTAGGTGATTTTCCATACCATCTTCTGTGTGGTATTTTGTAATATAAAAAAATATTCATTCAAATTTATCACACAATTTTATATCCTTCCAAATTTCATATAATGTAACAAACGGGCTTTAAAAGTAAACCCTATCACTTTTTTTTAAAAAACTCATGAAAAAGTATCACTTATAAGGTAAAATAATGATAACTTAAATATTTTATCTTTAAAGTGATAATTTTTCTATGTGATATATAGCAAGGTAAGACAATTTTACAAATATTTTTGGCAGGAGCGAATTGAGTACATACTGCTTAAAGTGCAGAGATTGAGTCGTTGTTTCGCAATTTGCATAACTTATAAGAGAGGGAGTACCTCTTATACTCCAATTTCTTGTTATTAATAAAACTAGTATATCACCCGTGCGTTGCACGCTTTGTGAGTATAAAATGAACATGATATGAAATGTATTCATTTTTGTGTTAAATAAATTATAAAAAATTATTTTACTTGTAATAATAATAATATTTTTTTCATTTTTTTAATATATATATATATATTCATTTCAATGCAATAGACGATTTATGAACATATTTTGTTTTTGCAATCAGGCATGGGAAATGGTTAACGCTTCAATTGCTTAAAAAATTTATATTGTTAAATAATGCAATTTTAGAGATATTTTTTTTCTTACAATTTTGAATTATTTATTTCTAAACTACTTTGATTATCACCTAATATCGTCTTCCCAATTCCCATTGCATATCAAAATTTTCAAATTGTCCCTCTAGTTACTCTGAACATGATAACATATAACTACCCATAATTGAAATTGACCTCCTAAGAAAGTTCAAGGTTTTTAATAATTGTCTATAATTTTTATTAATGATCACACCATAAGATATCATTAGTCAAAATTATCTTTCTAAGATGTTAAAGAGAGTCTACCATATGATGAAGTCAGTGTCATTCCCGAAATCAACACTCTTTGTCTTAAGTTAGTCTCGATTAATATTTTCTTTTAAAAACTGTGGGTACCGAGCTTCATCACAACCAACCCAGTATCGTTTTACCATCCAATGTCTAATGTCAATTGTACATGCAACTAATTCATAGTAATTTAACTCAATGATGGACCTACATGTCCTATGTTGGGAATACGTGCCCCCATAGGTTTTTTTTAAGTATATGTTATATATATTATAATTATTAGGAGTAATACTTATATTATATGTATATAATGACTAAAAAGAGTTTTTAACAGTGTTATAATTAATTATCATGCAAATATTTCATCTAAAAAAATTTGTAAACCTGTTATGTATATGCACTATCACTATTTAAAAAATTAAATATTTTTTTTTAAAATAGTGATTAGTGTATATATATAATCGTGACACTAAAAAAATAAAATTCACGTGAACTCGACTTCATAGGAAAATCAATTTTTTATATTATTTATTTTTGTGCCCCCGTCATGAAAGTTTTTTGGATTCATCCATGATTGGACTAATCAATTTAAATATTATATCATGTAAAAGAATCATACAAATAAGTAAGCAACTCTAGCTTTATCACAACCAACCTAGTGTCATTTTACAATTCAACTAATAACGTCAACTAATAATTTAATTAAAAATTATTCAACTAACAATTTAAGTCTAATGTCAATACATAAAATTTGTTAAGATGTTTAAGATTTTATTAAAAATTATAACAATTTTTTGGCCCAACATTTTGTTATTAGATATGTATAGATTTTAGTTGGCCGTTCAAAAAAACAAAAACGCAAAAAGTAAAATAATATTGTGTACATACAATTCAATTTATTTGATCTATTAGGCTAATTTGACCTTATTCAAACAAGAATTTATTTTCACACTTAAACTTTTTAAAATCAACTTCACTTGGGCTTCTTCTCAAGGTCACTTATGAGGACTGGGCCTCTGCCCATTCTATTTTTTTTTTTTGAGTTTCTTTGTGGGTTACTTTTGAACCTATATATGTATTCTTTTTCGTATTTTCTTTAATAAAATGACCATATTTTTCTGATAGTTAATTTGTATGTAAATTTTTAATGTTTTCATAATGATTCTGAGATTATATAGAACACAAA
This sequence comes from Stenogyne calaminthoides, assembly GCA_037126765.1. Lineage (NCBI taxonomy): Eukaryota > Viridiplantae > Streptophyta > Magnoliopsida > Lamiales > Lamiaceae > Stenogyne > Stenogyne calaminthoides. The sequence continues at coordinate 1,250,778 of JBBCBC010000012.1, forward strand.
ATATTTTGGGGCGAGCAACAAATTGTAAGAAAAAGATTTTCCGAACCAAACCAATAAAATCCAACTAAAAAGAATAAAAAAATATTTCAATACAAATGATGAATAAGCAAAATTTAATATTTTCACCGAACTCAGCTAATTAACTGACCACATCAATTGATTCGATTCAGTTTCTAAAAAATGTGTTCCAATTTCAGTTTACCATATACGGAATTTGGTTAATTCGGTAGCCAAAACAAACAGAAATAACTGAATGCTCACAAATATACATGCAACCATTCAATTGTGTTTTACAATATAATCATAACAAAAAACTTGTATAAGATAGTCTTTATCTTAAACATTAGATGAATTTAATATATCATGTTATAATTATGTTTTAAAAATAAACATGACTCAGAAGTCAGAACATTAAAATTAAATCTCGTTTCATGTATAAAATCCTCTCACACTAAACTCCCAAATAATTTTATTCACCTGGAATAAACTCTCCTGTATAACTTGTTCAAATTAGATATGAAATTCATATTATTATACTTATAAACTGATATCACTATTCTTATAAACCAGTATCTATAACATTTAATGCTCTCAATTTATAACGATATCAATTGATAAGTGTGGTGGTATTAGTTTATTAATGTAATGATATAAATTTTGTTGAGTTATGGAGCCTGATCGACTGCTTTACGTCCCAACTTCTCGGTGATCCAACCAGAATGGACCTTTAGGGTTTTGCCTAAATTTCGCCTATAAATACCCATCTGACATTGTATTTGTTATCACCAAAATATTAAAAAATCTTCTGGCTTGGTAGTGCCTTCAGACGTAGTCATTCTTAACGAACTGAGTAACCAAATTTATATTATTTAATTTCATTTTCTCTCAATTTCTCTATAATTGTAATTTAAATCCTAATAAATTTCATACTAAGAACACGCCTTGAATAAAACAAAACATACGTAGGCACAAGGAGAGCCACATACTTAAATCATCAAGCCAATCTCTGAGAAATAATTATCAACTTACATCTGAAAATAATTATCGGAAAAACCATCTCAATAATGGCCTCAAAACCAGAGCAACTCCACTTCGTTCTTCTCCCATTCATGGCGCCTGGCCATACAATTCCAATCATAAACATGGCCAAGTTATTAGCTACACACAACCTCACCGTAACAATCGTACTCCCTCATCTCTACGCCACACGATTTGGCCCCATGCTACATCACGCCGTCCAATCCGGCCTACGGATAAATCTCCTCAAGGTCACATTTCCAGGTGAAAAGGCCGGATTGCCCCTCGATTGCGAAAGCGCCGACACTTTGCCGTCCCATGATCTTCTCCCTAACTTTGCCGCTGCAATTGGCATGCTGCAGCGGCCGATAGAAGAGATGTTAAACGGGTTGATCCCACGTCCAGTATGTATAGTATGTGACAAGCTTATAACGTGGACCGTTGACACGTGTGAGAAGATGAGGATTGTGAGGATTGTATTTGATGGGATGAATTGCTTCACTCAATTGGTGATCCACAATATTTTGATTTCCAAAATTTGTGACAATGTGGGACCGGATGAGCCTTTCGTGGTGCCCTGTTTGCCCGATGAAATCGAGGTCACTAGGGTTCGGTTGCCCGGGTTATTCAACCCGGGCCCGAAACACATTTCGGGCTTTCGGGAACGTGTGAGGAAAACGGAGGGAGAAGCATATGGGGTGGTGGTTAATAGCTTTGAGGAGGTGGAAGAGAGATATGTGGATGAGTTTAGAAATTTGAGAGGGGGTAAAGTTTGGTGCATAGGGCCTTTATCCCTTTATAGTGATTTGGATAGAGGAAATGATCATGAGTGTTTGAGGTGGCTTAATTGTCGAAAACCAGGGTCGGTTGTTTACGCGTGTCTCGGTAGCTTGAGCAGTCTTTCGGCTGCTCAGTTTGTCGAGCTTGCTTTAGGTCTGGAGGCGACGAATTGCCCATTTTTGCTCGTGGTTAGAGGAGGAGCAAAATCGAAAGAAATCGAGAAGTGGATTTTGGAAGAAGGGATCGAGGGTAGGGTAAAAGGTCGAGGCATTTTCGTTCGGGGGTGGGCCCCTCAGGTGGAGATTCTGTCGCACGCGGCAGTTGGTGCGTTTCTAACGCACTGCGGGTGGAATTCGATTCTGGAAGGGATCTGTGGGGGTTTGCCAATGGTCACGTGGCCGTTGTTTTCCGAACAATTCTTGAATGAGAAGTTGGTTGTGCAAATTTTGGGGATAGGGGTGGGAGTTGGTGCAAAAAGTGTTGTGCATGTTGGTGAGGAAGAGAAGGTAGAAAACAGGGTGATGAGAGGGGGAGTGAAGGGGGCTATTGAGAGAGTGATGGATGAGAGAGAAGAAGGATGTGAGAGAAGGAAAAGAGCAAAAGAATTGGGAGAATTGGCAAATAGATCAATTAAAGAAGGAGGGACTTCATATCTTAATGTTGAATTGCTAATTCATGATATTCAACATTTGATTGATGTTTCACAATGAGATGGTAATTATTTTATGTAACTCAATGTAATGGTCTTATTAGACAAGTGTTGTTTTATGAGGGGTTTTGTCCTTTTTGCACTTTTATCATTTGCTATCCTGAAAACATAGTAAAGTTGCATTTGTCAATCATTAAATGTAATAAAATTGGAGGGATTTAAGATGCAGTGGTGGTGAAATTTGGCAATGGTCATCCTCTGGTTCTGTTATTTGTTAGATTTTTCTTGTTGCTTTATTCATTTAGCCCATGTGGCCAAGAGTTTGCAGATTACATTAAAAAGGGAATAACAATTAAGTTGTTGCTTTAATACTCTTATAGACGAATTATATCTTTGCGATGATTGAAGAATAATTTTGATGTCCTAACAAACTAGTATAATAAAATGTATATGGATGGTGGGAGTCTTGTTTACGACGGTATGAGATGAAAATTCATTTTAACATTTAGATCTTACTCTAATTAATCTATGATGATTCATATGGGGCTATAAACTTCAATAACATATAATATAATATGATGGAACCCGTCTCTCGTATACGAGAGTATTAAATATTAATGCAAGTTTTTTTCTTTTTAAGTAAGGCTCCGTTTAATAGGACTGATGAGAAAAGATGAGAAAATAGAGATGGGAAAAGGTGAGAAAAATAATACGAAGGGACCCGAAGATAAGATGAGAAAATATATTTAATGTGGTTGTTTGGTAGGATGTAATTAAAATGGTAGAAGTACTTAAGAAAACATTGAAAGAACTATTTTACCCTTTCATCGTCATCTTTATTGAAAGTCTGAGGAAAAATTGAAAAAGTGACCATATTTCAGCAAACCTCGACTACAATTCAGAAACCCCAACATAATTTGGCACAAATTAAGGTAACCGCATTACAAACGCCTAAAACTATTCAGGGCTAGCAAACGGACTATAATATGTTGGCCGTCAAGTGAAAAATGTTAATGATAGCTTATGACTTATAATAATGCTAGAAAACACCCAAACAAAAATATAATTTTATAATAATAAAAATAAGATATTATTTTTTTAAAAATCAAATAAGATAGCATTATTAACTACTCCCTTCGCCTTCGTCCCGTAGGCCATTTACTCTTTCTGCCATATTTAATGTAAGGGTTATTTATTCTTTAAAAAAAAAAAAAAAAATTAAGAGTTATTTATTAATCTTTGAGGGCATAAGTGATTTTTAGTTAAAAATATTGTAGACATTTATACTTTATTATTAAAGTAGATGAAGAAAAAAATATTTTTTTAGTGTTTATAAACTATAAAGTAATGACATGAGATAAAAAATTTAAAATGTTAAGAGGATGTAATTGTAAAAAATAATGTTGCTTTATTGTCATTTATGAAAGGGAAAAACAAATATTAGTCGGATCAAAATAGAAAATGAAAATTCGAGTATGGAACTAAGGTAACATGTGTGGGGAGGCCTTTTACATTTCTAATAAGCTTTTCTTATTGCCAAATGCCGTGTTCAGCATTTCTTATTGGGCTGGACATGAGGTAAATATTGATTTATGGGCTTAGGGATAAAATATTGGGCCATGGTCATTGTTGGCCTCTTTAAGTATTAGCCCAGGCTATTAGCATCTTTAAGAAAGCCAGTTTTATAAAAAATATTCGAAAAACACCAAAAGCTTCGGAATTCTATTTTGAAAAAAACCAAAAAATTTTGAAAAACATAAATCTGTATATAAAATAAAGAGTGATGCTTGTGTGCACCAATTGCACAAGATTCAATTTTAATTTGGATGAACCATTTACACCATAAACACTAAATCATGAACTCTAAATCATGACATATTCGGACTGGGTGAACCATGAGCCACTCGGGCCGGGTTCGGGCCTGGTAAAAAAATTGAATTAAAATTCAATTGCACCAAATCAAAATTGGTGCAAATGGTGCATATGAGAATTTGTCTAAAATAAAATTGAAAGAAGGCAAATAATTGGATTCTTTTTTCAAAAATAACCAAATAATTTGAACAATAATTGCGTAAATAAACTTGTAATTGCCTCATGCCATGATCATCAACAAAGAAAATATAAACTCTCATGTCAAATTTATTCATACTATAAAATTGATATTATTGCACTTATAAATTAATATCATTACTCTTATAAATTAATACATGTAACATTTAATACTGTGCTATCAATTTGTATATATACTGATATTATATATAAATTTAATACGTAAATATAATGGAATTATATATAAATTTAATATTATGAACTAATTTTAACGAAAACCTACCTACAAAAATAAACACCATTGCTCGAAAAATTATCTCATATGCACATTCAATAACATCGAAAAATTGTATTTTTATACAATTTATTTAAATAAAAAATTTAAAAGTATTATAAACGTAGTATCCTTTTATTTTTCTACTATTTTAAAATTATAATTCACATTTTTTTTTATCTCATTTTCACAAAAAACCCGAATTTTATCCTTTTCAAATCTCAATAGAATATATATTTACAGTCGAAATCTATTTTTCCAACATATTTTCATTTTTATAAAAGAGTCTTCTTGACACTTGTGTAGTGAGCACATGGGCAAGGCTTTCCTATGTTTAGTAAATCTGATGTGATAACTCTAGTGTGTTTTTCTATTTTCTTCAATTTTATAATCTTTAAGTTATGGAAGTATTAGTCTATTCTACTGTTTGTCATGACCCTACCTATGTGTTTCTTTCTATTTTCTTGAATATGTTAGGGTATGTTTGTTTTGAGACTATTTCGGAAGTACTTTGGATTTTACAATTTTACATACCCATTTAATACAATACTAAAATCAGGATTTCAAAATTCAATTTAAAACTTAACCTAAACCCTACATCTGCACTTATTCCCATTAATAATAATATTATCGCTTTTACACAATTTCCAACACAATACTCAATCATTCAATCATTACTATAATAATATAATAATACAAATCAATCAACTTTTTTACAATCCTATATAATCATACCCTATAAAATCTCAAAACAAACATACAATTTTATTATTCATTGGAATTTTAAAATCCTAAATTTCAAAGTCCAAGATTTCCCCCGCCCACTATAAGTTCAAAACAAACAGACCCTTATAATCTAGGTTGAGGAAATATCTTGCTATTCTACCATTTATCTATATAAAATTTTATCATTTCATCCTTTCGACTATAAATTTTGTGCCCTTAACGTTCTGAAAAGGGCTAAAGTCATTCTTTCGTGCTAGCTAAACCCTTTAGTGGTGAGAAATAGTATTTACTTTTATGAACATCGTATTTGTTTAGCTAATAATTAATTCTTTTGATATATATCATCGATCATGGTGATTTGTTTTTTTTTTTAAGTCGGCTCGTTATTTAATTCCATCAATATTAGAAATTTCATTTAGAGACATTTGGAGTCGGTGTAATGGTGGAATAGAGTCGGGTTGGGTACGGTCCAACAAACTGCTTAAAAGTATTTTTTAGTTAAAAAAAAAAAAGTTAAGTTTCGAAATTAATTTTTTGTAAAATAATTAAGTTTTGAAATTTCGAGTAATATTTTTTCCCTCAAACACTACCCAAATTCAAATTTTCTACAAAATTGATTTAAAGTATTTTTCCAAAGCATAATATTTTAATTACATACAATCTTCGATAGATTTATATGTAAACCGGTTATGCTTATACGAGAGAGTCTTTCTTTCTCTCTCTCTTTCTCTCTTTCTTTTTTTAAAAGACTCTATCTTAAATAAGCATAACATAAATTGAAGAAAAAAATGTACGACACTCGTATAAGCATAATTTTTTTTAATATATAAACATAAACCCTAAACTATGAACCCTAAATCATAAACCATTCGGGTGGGTGAATCATAAACCACTCGAACCGGGTTCGGGTTCGGGATCGGTTCGGGTTGAGTTCAGGTCGGGTAATTTTTTAAAATATAATTAATGAAATTGGGTAAAGTATGAAATATATATATAAATGAGAAGATTGAATTAATTAAAGAAACTAATTAAATGATGGTATGAACTTTGCATATGTGGCCACATAAAGCGGTGGCAAGAATATAAGTTTTGTCTTGCATTTCAAGATATGATCAAATTCGTAGATATATATTCCAATCTCGGTTATTTTAAACCATAAGCTAGAAAACAAAATTAAATTTTTAAAACTCCACACAAGATCACTAGAAGACGATGGATTTCCATAACATGAAGTATCAAGTGTATACAGAGTATATCTTATAAAAATCTCATTAATTAAATGCAAGATTCATAATTTATAATTCTGACTTCATTGGAAAGGGAAAGAAGAAGTGTGTGGGCCCATTCCCAAATTAATAGAATTCACATGAACGCCGCAATGTGTTTGTTACATTACATATTCATGCACACCCTTTTCTTCTTCCCATTCTCATTTCTCTCTCAGACATTTCATCAAACACTTACAATTCGTCATGTCTAGGCCACAGCAGCGATATCGCGGCGTTCGCCAACGGCACTGGGGATCTTGGGTCTCCGAAATTCGCCACCCTTTACTGTAATCATTCGACCATCGTGTTTTTTCTTTAATAGTATTAGTCATTTCACTGAACAGTATTACTTGTTTATACTGAACGGTATTACCTGTTTTCAATAGAACATTATTCCTTGTTTAGTTGGTTAGTATCAGTGGTTTTCACTAAACAGTATTAGTTGCTTCCACCGAACATGATTACTTGTTTTCACTAAAACAGTATTAGTTGTTTCTACGTACTAGTATTAGCCATTTTCATTGACCAATATTCCTTGTTTTCACTTAACAGAATTAATGGTTTCTACTGAATAGTATTAGATGTTTCTATTGAACAGTATTAGTTACTCTATTCGGATCATAACTAACATACTTGTTTGCACATTCAGAAAGACGAGAATATGGCTAGGCACATTCGAGACAGCAGAGGATGCAGCAAGGGCGTACGACGAGGCAGCGAGGATCATGTGTGGGCCCCGCGCGCGCACGAACTTCGCCCACGAGGCTCAACCCTCGTCGGCGAAGCTCCTTTCGCCTACTCTAATGGCGAAGCTGCAGAAATGCCACATGATGTCTCTCAAAATGGCCAAGAAACCAAATCAGAATATTAATGCAAATGAAATTGAAAAAACAGAGGATTTTGTTAGAGGGAATCATCATCATGTGATTGAGCAGAATTATGATCAAAACGGCGTCGTTAATGATTTCAAGTCCGTTGAAGATGATCACATTGAGCAGATGATTCAGGAGCTGCTTGATTACAGCTCCATTGAGATTTCTTCTGTTATGGGAAATTCAGAAATTTAATTGGATTTAATATTTTCTAATTATACTTCCTCTGTTTTCTTAATTATTTTTTCTCCTTTAAAAAAAAAAAAAAAATTTAAGTAGGAGATATTTACTTCCACAAATTTCTTTCTTTCTTCTTATTTCTTGTTGTGAGCAACATGGCAGTACTAAAGACTGTTATTGTAAGTATTGGTCAGAATATGTCAGCAATAAATTATACCCCCTCCTCCATATTTCCCTAATTCTATATTATATTTCTTAAATATTTGCGATGTCATCGTAAATGCATAGAACTTTACTTACAAAGTTCAGTATAAGTTATTTTCAGTAATTCATCGTTAATGTCATACTAATTTTATTTTATTTTTAGATTAAATTCGTGTATCAAATTACTAAAAGATGATTGTAAAACGAAACACGTCATGCAAAAATATAAAAAAGATCACAATATTGTATATATATAATTATATAATTATAAGTTATAACTAAAAATAGCAAGTATAAGTCAAGCCTGTGTGCAGCATGCTTAAAGTCCCAACAATTGCAGCACCCTTTTTACGTGACGTTTCTGCATTTGAAGAGACTTTTGCGGCTTTAATCTGAAATCCAACGCATTTATATAATTGGAAAAAGTGAAATCATAATATGCATCAATTGAGTATCTTTTTTGACTTTTAATTAACATTATAGCAAAAAGCAAAAGTCGTGACGTTTCTGCATTTGAAGCCCCCCACTCTTTAATCCGACAGGAATGGTGGAGGTGATAAATCATGATGATTTAATCTTTTTGACTTTTAATTAATTGGGAGGATCAATTGGTGTGCTCCGGGTCAAAGGAGTTATCCCCCACATTGGATGGATAAAACTCTCACACTGCGGCTACCAAAACTCAATCCCGCGTACTTATAACAATCTGCCACTCAGAAACCAACCGAGCTACGTCCATGCGGGCAAACAACTTGCATGCTCATACCATGATGGACCAACACAAATAAATTTGATCCAACATATAAGATAATATAAATAAAAATGATTAATCTTCACCTAATTTGGAATCACATTCTGGATCTCGGATTTTCTTGCAGATCACATGTACAAACAAAATTAATATAATCAAGAAAGGTACTTCCATGAAAACTCGAAACTCTTGTAAAATATCACTATTAATATATATAAAATGTTAATACCTCCATCCCAAGATATCATGCATACTAATTTTATTATCGAGTTTTTGTGAGCGAGTTATTTATTAGTATTTAAAATGATAAAGTGTATTTTAAGGAGGAGTATGATAGATCTACCTCTATTCTATTATATGATCTTTAAAAAACACTTTATCATTTTAAATATTAATAAAAAACTCGCTCGCTAAAACACATGAAAACAGTAAACGTGCACGTTATTATGGGACTGAGGGAGTACTATTTAGATCTTTTTTTTAAAAAAAATTCTTATTGGTATATCTCACATTAATTTTCATACAAAAAAAAGAAAAAAAATTAGAAACTATATTTAACCATTACTCAATAATTAAAAATATAAACTCATATGAGACGGTCTCATATACATGAGACAGTGTGCAACTTAATACAAATTAACATCCACTCCTTCTAAAGTGTTAAAGCGTCAATGTCAAATTATACTCCGTCTCATGGTGAGACGGTCTCACGCAAGTATGCCTCATAGTTAAAAATATTTCTAAAATTAAAAAGTTGAGAGAAAATTTTCAGAAAAAAAAAATTCTAAACCTTTCAATATAATTTGTAAACCCACATTTCCTCACAACTTTTACTCCACAATATGCATTTATTTACCCTCAATATCATTATATTTTTTAACACAATTAACTCACATTCATACTATTAACATCGATTTGATCGAAATGTCCTTCCTTTATCACCTTAATAAAATAAAATAAACTATATTCTTAACTTCTTGTCCAAATCAACGTAGAATTTGGTGTGAGACACAGAGAGGGAGTACATATTTTTAATAATAACACTTCGTATACTAAATAATGTTCGATGCTTTAAAAAAAAAAATCACTTGATAAAAAACCTACTCCTTGTAAAATCATTAATATTCATCCATTGATAAAAAAAAATTAATATAAATTGGTAAGAGACGTCCCACATGAAAATTTCCCTACAAATAAATTGTGAATCATAGACACCACAAATTATAAATGTGAATAGGTCGAAGAAAACAGGTCCAACTCTGGAGAAGCAGACAATTTGATGTCTAGTTTTGAAACTTTTCTCTCTTTTTGGCTCAAACACACACACATCATCAATACATCTACGAAGCTTTGTGTTATTCCAAAACGAGACAAGATCAAATCTCTAGGTTTGATAATGTCGTAAAAAAGCCATTTGAGGTGGGAGCTAGCTTAATCACGCCTTTCCTTTGACTATTTTCTTGAATACCTCTAAATCAATTTCTATGTACGCCCGACACATCATAGATGTTGTCGTTGATCAAAATCTATACACATAAAATCCATGATTGAAATTGATGTCCTTTCATTAATTCCTACTAAATTGCATTTTCGATGAGATCCTGAATAATAATATTCCTAGAAAATTTATATTTAAAATAAAAATGAAATAATGCCTTTGGTGCCATCACTTCAAAGTATGAAGTTGAGAGACTGATGTTGGGCGTAATGTCTGCAAGGGGTTTGAGATCACGACCTCGAATAAACAGAAAAATTCCTGAAAAATTTTATATAATTCAATAATTAAAACGTATTTACAATGAAATAGGAGATCCATTTTTATAGAGAAAATTAGGGCAATATTATCAAAGCCCGAACTTAATGATCAAAAAAATATATCCTAAAAATATTCTAGATGCTAAATATTAAATAGAAAGACAATAAATAAGAAAAACTATAAGGGCATGATTGGTATGTTGGAATAAATTGAAAATGGAATGATCATTCCATAATCTATTCCAAATACAATGATTGATATAATTTTTTTAGAATGAATCATCATTCCATTAGGAATGGTCATTCTAAAAAATAATGGAATTTTGATTTCTTACATACCTAATGCATTTATGTATTTCATATCTTGAGGAATGATTTTTTTTCCCACAAATAATATTATCCTTTATTTTTTATTTTCATAATATTATCTTCTACCAACACCAACAATAATAATACTAAATTAATAATATTATTTTAAGTAAAAAATTATAGTATTTAATAAAAATAATAAAAAACTCCAACAACAATAATAATATTAAATATAATAATATTCAAATATATAAATAATATAAAACTTTCAATATTAATACTATATCTCAAAAAATGTAAATCTTAGCAATTCTCAATAATATATTAATAAAAATATAAATATTAATACCTCCGTCCCGGAATAACGTGCACCCCACCTTTATTATCGAGTTTTAGTGAGCGAGTTGTTTATTAGTATTTCAAATGATAAAGTGTTTTTTAAGGAGGGGTATTATAGATCTATCTCTCATATATTACATGCATTTTTTAAAATTATTTTATCATTTCAAATACTAATAAAAAAACTCGCTCGCAAAAACACGTGAAAACAGTAAACGTGTACATTATCACGGGACGGAGAGAGTATTATTTAGTAGACAAAGTCTAGTATGAAAATTTTCATACATGAAAAAATCTAATTTTGACCAATTTTGACTTGGTAAAAAAAAATCGCCCAAGGGACGGAGGGAATATTATTTAGTAGATAAAGTCTAGTATGTAAATTTTCATACATAAAAAAATCTAATTTTGATCAATTTTGACTTGGTCAAAAAAATTCACAAAAAATTCGCAATTGCTAGGTCTCAAACCTGAGCCATCAACAATGTATTAAGAGCCTTACGATTAGGCTACAACAATGTAGTGTTATAATTTTGCAAGGTCTGGATATTATCGTTAAAAGTTTAGTGAATATTTTATTTTTTATTAATATTTCGCTTGTTTCTTCTTCTTTTTTTTTAATAGCCTCTTCTCCTCTTGTGTTGTCATTGGGGTTTTCGGTAATATTCTTCAATTTCTCAATTTTCATGTTAGATTCTTCAATTACTAATTCATCAAGTCGATAATTTATCATTGTATAATAATTTTTAGTGAATTTATGCATCTACGCACCATATATGACAAAATTAGATGTGTATTTTAATTATCTATAAATTTAAATTCACACAATCGATTGATGAATAAAAAACAAAGCTAATTCTAATTATCTAGTTGATTCAAATATATAAAGAAATATCTTATTAGTACTTTTATTTTCAAATTGTACATAAAATACATTCAACATCATATGTGTTTTTATTGTTATATGTTATGTAGATTTTTGTTGTTGATATGCTTAATTTTTACGGTTTTGTTTGAATAGGGTTATCGACATTACCTTATATATAAAAATTTCATTTTGATTTTAATATCCTTTCAAATTTACCTATTTTTTAAAATATAAATGGTTATGATTTTTTTATAATATTGTTTCGTTTTTTATTTAATACCCTTTAGAATTTATATTTTTCTTATATTTTTAATGTAATACTGTTATGTTTTTACATGTAATACTATTATATTTTGTCTGTAATACTTAATCTGTTTTGATTTAATACCCTTCAGAATTTACTTTTTTCTTATGTTTTGAATGTAATACTGTTATGTTTTTGTATATAATACTATTATGTTTTGCATGTAATACTGATATATTTTGCATGTAATGCTGTTTCGTTTTGATTTGATATCCTTTATTTATCTTATGATTTTAATGTAATACTGTTATATTTTGTTTGTTTGAGACATGTGTTCAACTTTTGATAAAAATATATTTTTTAATTTAAATATTTTATTAAAATTTGATAAAGATGAGGGGGCGGGGGCGGGGGAATTAGAAATAAAGACATATGTTTTTAAATTAATGGGAAATATATTAAACAAAACTTCAATGTCGTGTAGTAGTATGCTTGCTCCTATTTTACCCTTATAACCTAGGTTCGATTTCAAGGAATATCAATTTTTTTTTTTTTTTAAATTTAAATAGTAAAAGATATGAAAAAAATAAATTTGTAATAGACTTGAATCGAACTCGCATCTATTACTAAAATAAGCATGTCCGACCATCAAGCTACAAGGACAATTAATGTTAATTTTTTTTCCCAGCTGTTTTCAATGTTTAATTCGTGCAATTTTAATTTTTTTTCACTCATAAAAATTTTCACACTAGACCTACTCTATTTAGTAATATGTTATTAATAATAACAAATATTATTATTTAATAAAAATATTAAAAAATATATAAAGTTATTATTAACTTAAACTTTCCAAAATAATTTAAAACATATTATTATTTTAAATATATAATACTAAAGTTATATATTTATTATAATAAAAAAATCTTTTTTTTGCAATTATAAAAAATATTATTTTAAATAATAAATAAAAATTTAACAATAATAATATATTAAATAAATATATATATAAAATATTTTCAATAGTTAATAATAATATTAAAGTATAATTTTAATAATTGTTAATTATAATTCAAAAGTAGATATCTATATTTCATTCCTAAATCATATCAATCATAAGAATGATCATTCCAATTTCATTTCCATTCAGACCTTTATTCCATTCAGCTGTAATTTCATTCAGTCATATCAATCATGCCCTAATATATATGAAAGTATGACGAAGTGATGACTCATTTTGCATCAGACTCTTTACTTTGATGTATAATTTCATTTTATACTTGCACATATATAGTGAAATTTGCACGTACGACTATGTATATGCAAGAACAATTGTTTCATCTCATATATTCGTAATAGTTACTATAGGAATAACGGAATGAGATCGCATATTCTATAATTGGTGTTTTACTTTGTATTCCATAATATGGTTGATTGACACATGAAATAATAAAAAATATTTAAAGGACCACACCCTAAGTCCATGTGTTAAAAATTTCAGAAAAATGAAACAACCAACGAAATACGAAAAGTGGAACATGAGAATCTAACGGAGGAATAACCATGTTACAATAGATAGGACGTGAAATTGAATAGAAATACAACACATACTTGCATTTTAATTTGTACTTTAAAATTTTACAACCCAATTTTTAACATCCCTTAAATTTTTTATTTTGTCAAATTAAGATGTTTTTTTTTTCAATTTTACCCTTTTTATCATGACCTTGAAAGTTTCACCATGAGGTTGAATTCGACCAAACATCTTCATACACACACATATATACACACACCAACTATTAAACAAATTAATTTAAAATAAATAAATAAATTACATAGTCTCTACAAATTTAAATTTTCAGATGATATCAAAGCAAAACCCCATGTTGAAATCATGTTGAAAGCAACTCCATTAGTTATGCTTTTGTAAAGAGATGATTGTATGCTTTTAACAATAATCAAACGTTATTTATCATATAGCTGTAGTTAAATGTGATCACTTCTAAAAGAATTCCGTCTCATCTCTACGAACTTATAGAGGTTAGGAATTAATTCGTTTATTTAATTTCTCTCAACACTCTCCCTCACTCGCGGACCGAATCATTGCCTCTGCCCTCTGGGGAGGAGGCCCAACTAGTGAATAATTTAAATGGATGGAGTGTTTTCCACATAAATCTTACCCAAAATCTAGGTTGAGCCTGAGACTCTGATACCATGAAAGAATTCCGTATCATCTAACAGTCCGAACTTGTGGAGAGGTTGACAATTAATTCGTTTATTTAATTTCCCTCAACAAAATTTATTTTCATCTTTCAATCACTTGAGCTATGTTGGATAAAATTCCTAGCATATTTACATATATAAATAAGAGGTTCAAGTTGCATGATGGTCATGTTATTTTCAAGAAATTAATATGCCCATTTCTCGTAGAGGTAGCATGTGATAGTATATGTAATTTAGGGTACAAAAGCATGTTACTAGTAGACTTTTGCCCACAATTTTCGTTTCTCTTTGTATTTATCCAAACTAATGGGCCTCCATTTTGTGCACGACTATTTGCACATGGATCTATATATTTATATTTCCTTTTTGAGATTTATTCAAATTGCCAAGACACAAAGATACTCTAACTCCCCAACTAACGAACGACCCTCGTGCTATTTTAACCGTGAGTGAGATCTTGTGACATATAACGTCAAAATCTTAATAATATATAATTCCCAATATTTTATGTAATATTTTTAAATTTTGAAGTTACATTAAATTAACTTGATTAGTCTAAAAATAAATTCTTGTAAGATTATTAGCCCAAAAATAAAAATAAAAACTAATTTATTTACATCGTACTTGTATTTTTCCGAGTGCTAGCTATTAATCCCCAAAAAAACGAATTAATTTTACACATCTTTATAAGTTTGAACTTTTAGATGAGATGAAATTCTCTCATAGTATCAGAGTCTTGAGCTTCACGCTTACGTCTTGAATTCGATTCCCACTGAAAGCAAATTCGATTCCCACTAAAAGCAATTTCACCCATATTAAATTCTCGATGAGCCTCCACCCAATGATAATGACTGAGAATTCAGCCCACGGGTGAGGGGAGTGTTAGGAAAATTAAATAAACAAATTAATTGCACACTTCAAGTTCGGACTTTTAGATGATAAATAATTGTTTCATTCAATATGTACTAATCTCAATGCGTGTTTTTCTATTGGTTAGATGAAGTTTGGCCTTGATATCAGATTATTGAAAAATATAGAGAAATAAAGATCAATTATTAAGACTTAAGAGGCAGAGTGGTTAGAAGTGGGCCTTGGCCCAATGCATCTGAGTTAACAAATCCATATATTTATGTAACATTTTATTTTGGGTACGGTTATTGGCACCCCCAGAATTGGAAGACACGCCCACCCAACTCTTATTTTATTTATTAAAACCCAATTCTACCCTTACCAATTAAACTTAATCTATTAGAGTAACACTCATATGAACCAGGTACAATCTATGAACTCTAATTTAATATGACTCATTTTGAGGATGAGTTGACCCAAAATTTCGCCCCACTCGTGCACTGCTCTCGCCATTGCATTTCAGTTGTTCTTGCATCGTCACTGTTATTCTATAAAACTTTCACTGTTACGATATAAAACTATCACTGTTATGCTATAAAACTCTCACCACTACACTATAAAACTATAACTATCATTCATGTCGAATGGCTGTATTAATGTGACTGGTTTGCAATTTGTTATCTTTTTTTTTTGGTTTTTCGTATTTACTCGTTTAGTTGGGCGCGTGGTGAAGAGAGGGGGACTATGTGTACCATTTATGAGTTGAACGTTTAATTGTTTGCTAAATTGGTCGTTATGTGGTTAAAACACTTTGAGTTAATAAGACATCCTTCTTTATTGCAGTTGCATTGACATCTTTGTTACCTTATGCAATCCCACCTGATATTTACAACTAAGTTGCACTTGTTCTCGTATGTGATTCCGAAATACGTTTTAGTTGCTATTACGCTATAAAACTATCACTCTATAAAACTCTCACTATCATGTTAATAAACTATCACTGTTATTCTATAAAACTCTCATTGTTATTCAGAAAAACTCTCACTGTTATGTTATAAAACTCTCACGGTTACGATATAAAACTATCACTGTTATGCTATAAAACTATCACTGTTACGCTATAAAACTATCACTTTATTAAACTCTAACTATCATATTATTAAAATATCAGTGTTATTCTATAAAACTCTCACTGGTATTCAGAAAAACTCTCACTGTTATTCTATAAAACTCTCACTGTTACGATATAAAACTATCACTCTATAAAACTCTCACTATCATGTTATTAAATTATCACTGTTATTCTATAAAACTCTCACTGTTGTTCAGAAAAACTCTCACTGTTACGCTATAAAACTCTCACTATCATGTTATTAAATTATCACCGTTATTCTATAAAACTCTCACTTTTATTAAGAAAAACTCTCAATGTTACGCTATAAAACTATCACTGTTATTTTATAAAATTTACAATTCTAATTTCAAATCCCCCAATTAATGGCCGCTCACACCATTTTCAATTCCAGATCAGGCGAAACGCATTCATCACGACAGAGCCATAGCCTACGCCGATCTCAACAAATGTGAGTCTGCCTTAACCCTCAACAACAAGTTATCCTCATTCTAGCTAAAACTCCACCCCTTATTATCTGGCCTTCGCTTTGCTTTCAGAGGTAGAAGATTTGTCATAACAATAATTTTATCTCCAGCAAGTCAGCAATTGTAGATTGATTCTCCAATGTAACACTATTAGCCTGTTCATCATCTAGCTCAAGAATATTCCCATGGACTGTCATAACCCTTGGAAACGCTTCCATTCTTTCTCCCTACCCCGCTAAAGGTAAATTTCCAGATGCTAAATCCAATGAATATGTCGTGCGCTTCGCGGCGGAGTGGGCAGGGGATGGGATGGGTTGTGGTTTATACAAGTTTTTGTCAATCTATTCATATCCTAATCCTAACGCAGCCGGCGTCACCACGGCCGCCGACGCCATGTTTTCTCTACTCAATTTTTACACAATTTTCCAGTCTGAAATTGGTTGAGAAATCGCAGAATTTAACCTGCTTGAGGAGCTGCGGCCTAATTATTTTAATTATCAGCCTAACTATTGCTTGCAAAGAGACGTGACGGGGTGAAGCGGTGGATCTGCAAAGCGGACGAAGGGCGGAAACCTTTGGATGCAAAGGGCGGCACGAAAAATACCGGATGGAGTGGCAAAGCGTAGTGAGGTTACGCGGGATCGCGGTGGCGACCTCGGGCGCATGAAGCATGAACGGGCTGCGAGTGTGCGGCCTAAGGCGACGGCGGCACCGCCGGATGTTGTAGAAACGAAACAGTGGTGGTGCGGCCGAATTTTCTAATGCCGGCTAAGAAGGAGATGAGAAAAATGGGTGGGGAGAGATGAGAGGAATTAGAGGTTTTTTAGATAAGGGTATAATTGGTTATTTAGGTGGATGGGTGGGTGTATCTATTAATTTTGGGGGTGTATATAACCGGACCCTTTTATTTTTGTGATTTAAGCGCCACTTTTGAGAAATATACGCACCGGTCGTTCTCAGCCCATATATTTATGTAATTTTATTTTTTCCACAAAGTTAAAACTCCCTCCTTATTTTCAAATAACGTCCCACTTTCTTCTTTTTTTTCTTAGAGCAACTTCCCACTTTCTCAAAATCGAGAACATGGCTTGGGACTTGAGTCTAGGAAGAAAGTTAGTGATTTTTTTTTCTTTTTGAGCATGCAAGTATTTTTCTACGAGTTTTCTCTCCAAGTTTTGTAAAAGAAAAAAATTATTTGAAAGATTCTATTATAAAATTTTCTCAAGTCAAAGAATCATATATGTCAAATGAGTGCGACGGCAATGGTATAGCCACTGGGTCGTATAGGGAAGCTATTTATAATCCCAAATAGTCTGGACCTATTACATAAGTCCAAAATCGAAACTAATTCCAATTTATTGTCAGAGTTCAAGTCATTCCAATTTCCAACACTAAATACCTTCATGATTGACCAAAATAAAATAGATTGACTGATTGAAAAATGCAAAAATCGTTAAGTTCTCGTTATGATTTCCTCCTATTTGCATCGATATATTATTTCGTAAATTTGCATTTCTCTATTAATAAAATGAGTACTTTTCTCATTTAAATGTGCTCATAATACTTCATATGTACCTCAAGATTTTTTTTCAAGTCCACTTGAAATTGGGGTTTTGCCATATATACTTGGGTCAGAAATTTTCTTTAGTAAGAATGTTGGGGAGGTCACAAAGTAAAAATATTTCGAACACCTTTGGGGCCCGTTTGTTTTTTGTCTTGAGGTGGATGGGGGGAATTCGGATGGAGAAAAAAAGTGGATGAGAGAAATCCTGTGAATAGTAATCTGTTATTTGTTTTGTGTTGGATGTGGTATAGGTGGATGAAGCTTTATGTCAAATCAATACTTTTTAATTATGATTATGTTTTATTTTATTATTGTTAGTTAGTGTGATAATGATTGTATGAAAGAAAAATGTAATAAAAGTAAGAGAGATAATGAATTGTGTAAGAAAAATATGAGATAAAATGAGTTGGTGTAAAAAAAGTAGTGATGTGGTAGTTTTAGGGTATAAATGTATAATAGGGATGAATGTATATTTAAATGGAGGATTATATGTGCAAATTCAAAATATGGTCAGATTGAGGGGAAGCCCATCCCCCATCCGGATCTCTCATGCCTAAAATAAACATGCCCTTGGGGTTTGGCAACCTTTAATTACATCTTTATTTGAAAGTGGATGCCAACTGGCGAGTCTTATGAGTCTAATCTAGTTTTCTAATATTCTTTTTAATGGTATTTCTAATATCTACTTGGAGGTTATGTTTTAAAAATCGAAACCGGAAGTTGAGCCGGACGACACTCAAAAAAGGCCAAACTGGGGTCGGATCGGTTGGGTCGGATTGAGCCGGTGTGACATCATAATAAATATTATATATATATATATATAGTATGTATGATTTTTTTTAAAAATTCAAAATATAGAGTATGATAAGTAAATATAAAGCATTTAAGTGGATATAGATCGGGCTATTTTTTGAACTTGGAGGGAGATACTGGGCAACTAAGTGGAAATCAGATGGCGGAAAATTGGAACTGGGTTTGGAAGTTGGAGGTTGCGCCGGTTTTAATTTGGAGATGTTTGAAGGAAGTCCTTCCTGTGTGCATCAATCTTATTAGCCGATTCATTGATGTCGAACCTTTTTGCAAGCGATGTGGTAGAGAGCCTGAGACTACTGAACATGCACTGAGAGACTGTGAAAATGCGTCGTCTTTCTGGAATGGATCTCCCGACTACTGTCCAAGACGATGTCCCTTTGAGTCAATGGATTAAGCTGGTTGAGGCCAAGCTTTGGAGAAGTCTGCTTTGAATGGATTCAAAGAACGGGAAACAGTGTGACTCACAGATTGGCATCATCTACTTTCGAGAGAGTGGAGCCGTTTTGCTCGTCCATCTTGCCCAACGAACAAGTGCTGAATGTAATCGCTCATAATGAGAGTTAGTTGTTCGTGTTAGCTTCCTGTCAAAAAAAGGATCTAAACTCACTCAAAAACTTAAATTTCTAAACATAATAAAAATGCCAATTAACATAAATTGTTTCAACTTCTAAATTTCAATTCCCAAACATAATAAAAATATCATCAACAATACACAACCGGTGAAAACATAATAGAAATGCCCCTTTTTTTTTTGGTTTTTTTATTGAAAACCGGTGAAAACAGACGGTTCATCGGTTCCCAGTTTTCACCCGATTTTTTTGATTTTTTGCCTAGGCGGCTTAATAGCGGTTCTAGGCACCCCTATTGAGCCGTCCAGCAGCAGTTCTCCAGTCCGACCTGTCGGACCCGTATTTTAAAACATAGCTTGGAGGAAATATTATATATGTGTTCACCTTACACCACTATTATTATTATTATTTATAAAGATAAATATTATATTTACAAAGTGTTAATTTTAATAAATAATATCAATAGTAAAGTAAGGTGAAAATAGTGTATATAATACTTTGCCATCTACTTCTCTTAATAAAAAGAGAAAATGAAATTTTTAAAAAGGAATAGTGTTGTCCAAGCTTAAGAATTAATACTTATTGAATTTCTGTTGTTAAATTAGAATTCACAATCACTCGTTTTATATTTTCAACAATGAAACACATTTCATTTCCTAAAATTACTCCCAAATCGTGAGTATGCAAGTATTTTGGGTGTTTCTTACGCCAGTCAGGGTATCGTACGGACTGACAATAGTTAGTTAATTTGAGCCATTAGATTTAAAATTCAAAGGTTTAAATTTAATGACCTGCAACTTGTTGTACTATGTGTCGTACTGACCATCGTACTGCATCGTATTATATGTCGAATTATATCGTACTGTCGTACTATTATAATAAATTAAATAATTTAAAATATATAATTATCAATTTACAAATTTATCCTTATAACACATTATATATATATATATATTTCATTCTTCTTCTTTAAATCTTCCATCGTGAGTCAAAAAAACAAAACAAAAAAAAAAACAAACGTTCTTCTTCTGAGTTAAGAACAGAACAACCTTTTTTTTTTATAATCCGCCATTATCTCCGCCACAGTACCACCGCTATCCTCCGCCACCAGTACCGCCGCAATCTTCTGGGTCGTCAAATTAGGGTCGCAATTTTCAATTAGGTAAATATGTCCACCTTCTCACCGTCGAACATGTTTATTGTGTTTTTGATCTTCACATGTTCTTTTAATTGAATTTTAATTTTAGTTTCATTCTGATTTTAGTTTTCAATATGCGTCGTATTTTCCTTGTCATGTTCTGTAATTTTAATTCCGATATTTGATGACGAAAGATTGCATATTACGCTTTTTGAATACAATTTGTTGCGTTTGCCAGTATTGCTCAACAGTAGGACCTTGTTATCATTTTATACTGATGGTCTGATTAATGTTTTATCATACTAGTTAATTACTAAACTAATAGTGGCATGCCTCAAATTCTTTGGTCAAATGGCAGAGGAAAAAAAAGGTGTTAATCTTTCGTTGGCAATAACTGCTTATCTGGCATTCTAGTATTTTTACAAAGGGCAGGCAGTTTGGGAAAATCTATTTATCAAGGTTCAATCATTGCCACCTTAGGGTACCATCTGTATTGTTGATGTAAATGACACGTATAACATTTCGGTAAAATATTTGCCCCATATGTGGGTAAACAACTGCCTTTTTTTTTTCTTGTGATATTTTGTTACTAAAATGATTAGGTCAGAGATTTGTACTTTTGTCAATGAACCTCAAGTCTTGACTGGATGACATTTGTTTGATTACATTCTTCATTGTATTCTTTGCCCGTCATTAGTATTTAGCTACCTTATTACAGTATTATTTTCCTTTAAAGTTTGCAAGCAAATATACCTTTAAGTTGCAATTGCAATTATGCATGTCATGAACTTATAATAGCGATGAATGAGTAAGTAAATTATCAGGCTACTAGTGAATATAGTTCTCATTAATCTTTTGATGGTGCTATGCCCTGAATAGTGAATACATATCTTTTCACTAAAATTATCCTAAAGCAGGTATTCTTGTATAGTAATGCTTATTAACTTTAGAAATATAGCTAACTATCTAGAACACGTGTGATGTGGTCTTTGATGTCTCCTGGCTTCCTACTCTATTTGAAAACATAGAACCGATAACTTAGTAGCTAAGGCCTCGAGTTTTGTATCATGAAGATCTGTATGCCTCAAAATTTGGAAGCTAGCTTCCAAGTAATTGCTATCATTTGGGAGCTAGTAACCTAATTAGATCTCCATTTGTTTAGAAATTGTTGGCTGCAGCAACTGACAAATGACACAAATCATGATGATGAGTATTAGTAGGTTGACTGTGTTTAAATTGTTCAAAAAGATAGAGTGTCAATAATAGGTGCAGATGCTAGTTATATTTTCCCTTTATTACTATATTTAAAATTTAAGTGTTTTAATTATGGATCGTACAGTCGTACTCAACTCTGTGAAATGTGTATGAGCATTACGTAAAAATAATTCAATTGAAGTATTTCTAGACTAAGGATTGCTAGATATGGTTGTTTTCATTGTATAAAAGGTTCTGTTTAAATTATTTGAAGACCATGCACTATTGCACTCATATTACAGTGTCCACGTATATTCATCGTCCTGTCTTGACCTTTTGTTGCTTGTTTATGGGTGGTTTGCTTTAGGATCATGGCTCTCACCCCTCTGTATAATCAAATGTATTAATTTATTTATGACCAAGGACTTATAATTTGTAGCTTATTTAATAATCTCAAAATATTATCACGGTGTCACCTTCGCCTGGTTTCATGCTGCTGTTCTCCACCTACAAAGGCTACCACAAGTGGTTCCGTTTTTCAGAATTCAAGTTTTTCAGTTCCAACTTGAGTATGACAGCAGCATCCCCCAGGACTGGTGAGAAACAGAGGTGAAGGGTCAATTACATTTCTTGGGGGAACGCCGACAATGGCGATGGTAATCTTTATATATTTACATAATTTTAAACCTTACCTCCTCTCATGTTTCTCTATAAATATATAATATAAGCTCTGTCTCATGCTTCAGATCTTTTGGGCTTTGGTTAAGTTTCAGCTTTACTTTCGGTTACTTGTATAAGTTGCATTAATTCATGCCCATTCGTCTTTTGTACACTCAGTGATGATGGTTCTCGACTTCATCTCTAGTTCTGGGTACGTGGAAAATGCACAATGCACGATGTTCTCAGTCGGAATGATAATTACAAGGGCATACCAATTTTAGTTTTATTCGAATAGCTTTAATGGTCTCTTATTTAGTGTGTTGTTTTTTACCTACTTCATCGGCAACTCCAGATTCCTGCATAGTTGTTACTGAAAAATTCTCAGAATTTTGCAGCACATCTATAAATTTTGGAAATATGGTTTAGTAATTGTTTTGTATAATTATGAGGCTGCTGATAGTTATGGGGATTTTACAAGGCATATGGGAGACAAATGGGTGTGTATATCTTATGAACATAACCACCTTGCTGTTCTCTAGGATGTGTATATCTAATGAACAGAAATTTATTGTTGGTGGTCTTCTCTGTCTTAAATTGTTGTAAACCTGTGGAATGTACACAATATTTATAATAAGTTAATTATAGTTGTTGGCATATTTAATTATAAGTGAGTTTTTGAAATAGTTGCAAGACTTTTAATTTACCTTTGAAATGATCATTTTCTTTTGAGGTTAGTGTTCCTCCTTTTGTTGCTTATTGTAACACTTGTCTCCCAGGCTTTAGAAATTGGGACACTCAGTGATTTTCCATCAGAAAGGATGTCCTTCGTTGATCCATTTTTTGTTAGAATATTGGTTTTTTTTTACCCTATGTGTTACTTATAAGTTCTGTAAAACGTTTTATAGGATTGTATTTATATATGCTAAAAACCTGCTTCAGGTGTGTGAAATTCTCTTTTTCATTTTTGTTTCGTAAATAAATGTATGGTGCTTTGAATATTTTGATATTTTATGAAATTGTTGTGTAAGATGGAGGTTATTGAATCGCTGATTATGTTTATGGTAGGATGAATTTGCTGCTTGAGATTTTGATTTTAAGGAACTTGGTCCACAGTTGAATCTTTTAAAGTTTTGAGATGTTCTTTTGACATGTAGTCTGTAGTAAGAGGGTTGATCTGTATTCCTGGTCGTATATTATATCCGATGAGAATATATTGTGAGGACTTCTTGAAAGTTATCGAACTAAAATCATTTACTTTAGGGTAAAGTATAGGGTGAATAAGTTTCACGGTGAAACTGGTATAGGAGTGTGACTTATATAACTAAAGGGTATTAGTTATATAATTGAAGAGTGTGTCTTTTTACTATAAAGAATATTACTCATAAAAATAAAGGGTGTGACTTATATTACAATAAAGAGTGTAGTCGTGATAATTGAATAGTGTGACTTATATTACTAAAGAGTGTGGCCGTGATAACTGAAGTGTAAAAATAAATCAGTTTTACGGTGAACAAGTTTCACAACATTCCGACTCTTACTTTAGATGGAATTAGCTATTAATTGAATTGCACATTTTCATTGATTCGAAGTATGATGCTAATTATAAGGACTTTGTAATATAAGATTTAGGAGTTTTATCAATCCAGGGCCTGAAAGATGGTAAATCTATCAATTTAAGGCCTGAAAGATTTTTTCTATCGATTCAAGGCCTGAAAGATAGAAAACTATCAATCCAGGGCCTAAAAATAGAAACTATCAATTCGAGGCTTATAAATTTTAAGTTCATTTTTGGCACTAAACCCTAAATCCTGAACACTAAACCCTAAACCCTAAACCTTGAACTATGAACCCTAAACCCCCCTGAACCGTAAACCTTGAACCGTAAACCCTAAAAATAAAAAAAAATAAGAACATGAAATAAGGACATGAAATATATGTGTCAAACATGGTCTTAAAATTTATAAGTCTCAAATTGATAGTTTCTATTTTTCAGGTCCTGTATTGATAGTTTTCTATATTTCAGACCTTAAATTGATAGATTTACCATATTTCAGACCCTGGTTGACATTTTTCCTAAAATTTTATGAATTTTAAAATTTATTATTAAAAGAATTACTCAAAATTACCCAATAAGAATTTGAACCTAAGACTTTCTCCACATAAAATTATCAGTTTGCCATCAAACCATATTCATATTTATTTACTTATCCGTAGAAATAAAATATTTAAAATATATCCAATAAGTATTATTTTTTTTACTCAATCCGTCAATGGCCTATAGTGGTCTATAGTGATTTCAATCACTTGTTTATATTTTAACATAAATTTATTATGTTCGAAATATTAAAGAAAGCGATAGAATAGGAAAATAACGAATTTATTGATGTATGTGTCAATAACGATATATGTTCCTTCATAACGACATATATGTCATTATTCAAATTTTGAGTGAAATTTATAACCTAGCTACTTTTTTTCTAGGTCCTCATTTTGCGAATATTAGAACGTAAAATAAAAATCGGATCTAATCTTTCTAGTATGCTTGAGAAATACTATGCAATTGCATCACCTCAGTTAAGATGTTAGTCAACATAAAATATCATTCTTCATGTCTTCCTTTATAATTTTTTATTTAAATGATCATCTTCTTTAGAATTTGGATGTCATGTAATAGAAATGTGTAATGGTCTTTTGTCCAATAAATACAATTGTTTTGCTTAATTACTCGTATGTGCTCATAACAACAAGTATTTTGTTATAAAGGCATAAATGTCGTTATTACGATCTATAGTGATTTCAATCACTTGTTTATATCCTAACATAAATTTCTTATGTTCAAAATATTAAAGAACGCGATAGAGTATAAAAATAATGAAGTTATTGCCTTATGTGACAATAATGGCTACGTTCGTCATAACGATATCTATGTCGCTATTCAAATTTCGAGTGAAATCTATAACTTACTTTTTTTCTAGATCCTCATTTTGCAAATATTAGAACATATAATAAAATTTTGATCTAATTTTTTGAGTGAAATTGAGTTGACTTAAGAAAGACTATACAATTACATCACTTCAGTTGTGAGTTAATGTGTTATTTTATTCAAAGAGCCTATAGACAACATAAAATATCATTTTGCATGCTTTCCTTTATAATTTTTTTAAAAAATGATCGTCTTATTTAAAAACGGAATTTCGTATAATAGAAATGTGTTATGGGCGTCCAATAAATACAATTTTTTTGCTTAATTACTCATAATATGTGCCCATAACGTCAAGCATTTTGTTATAACGACATAAATGACGTTATTACTGTCTATAGTAATTTCAATCACGTATTTATATTTTACATATACTTTTTATGTTCAAAATATAAAAGAACGCGATAGAGTAGGAATATAATGAACTTATTGTCGTATGTGTCAATAACAACATGTTTTCCCTTTCATAACATACATATTCATTCAAATCTTGAGTGAATTTTATAACTACTTTTTTTTAGGTCCTCTTCTTCTTCATTTGTTGAATCTAATTTTTTGTTGAGTTGGCTACAGTTACATCACTTCAGCTGTGAGTTAAAGTGTTATTTTATTTTAAGAGTCTAATCAACATAAACTATCATTCTTCATGTTTTCCTTTATAATTTTTTTAAAAAATGATCTTCTTTAAAAATTGAATTTCGTGTAATAGAAATGTCTTGTGGGCTTTTTGTCCAATAAATACAAACTTTTTGCTTAATTACTCATAATATGTGCCCATAACGTCAAGTATTTTGTTATAACGACATAAATGACATTATTACCATCTATAGTAATTTCAATCCCATATTCATATTTTACATATATTTTTTATGTTTAAAATACAAAAGAATGCGATAGAGTAAGAACATAATGAACTTATTGTCGTGTGTATCAATAACAACATGAGTTCCCTTTCATAACAGACATATGTGTCGTCATTCAAATTTCGATTGAATTTTATCACTACTTTTTTTCTAGGTCCTGTTCTTCTTCATTTGAAACGAATGAGATGATAGAAGCCCAGGCAACTGAAAGGTAGCATGACTGAAACCAAAATAATAGAATAATACATGAAAATCATACCACACAAAATACTAAATAATTAAGAAAAAAATTGATTTACAATCTTGTGAAGAAAACTAGATCCACAAGCATGCCTGAAAATGTTATACTCATTAAAAGATATAATATATGGCATAAAACAAGTACAATAAGTGAGTTTGTATATCAGCAAATTAGAAAGCTATTGAAGACTGTATACAATCCAAAAATCAACAAGCTGTGGAAGACTATATTACAAATATTATGCCAAACAAAACACTGAAAATTAAGAAAGGATAAAAAGCATTAGGGCTTCCAAGAAAATTGACTAATTAAAGCACGAAGAATTAGATGTCATGTCTATTATGTGCATATATAGACATAGTTATTAGAGATGCAAAGGTGCACTAAGGGTATACATAAATCGTTCAATTTATTTTGGACTAAAAGCTCACATAAAAGAAAAAATAGACAATTTAGTTATACATGAGAAAGCAATATAGGAATAAACATTGCCAGCCAAACCAGGTCAACGTCGCTCTTTTTGCTCTTTTGCCTCAATATTTACTGGCACAAGTTTTGAGGAAACACATTGGTGATTTCTTATTGGGTGAAATTTACAATTCTCATACGAATCAACACATGGTCCAACATCAACAAAAAAAAAATAAGAAATTCTCTCACAAGACCATTTTGCAGATCAAATCAATTTTAGCACAATTTAATTTTATACTTTTTTTTTTTTTTCTTTTTTTTTCAGTGTTAGTTTTTTTTTTGTTTTTTTCAATTTCAGTTTTCTTTTAACTTTAATTTCAGTTTTAGATTTTTTTTTTCGACCCGGACCCAAACCCGACCCGAGTGGTTCATGGTTCACTCGGTCCAAGTGGTTCATGGTTCACCCGGCCCGAATGGTTCATATATGATTTAAGGTTCATTGTTTAGGGGTTAGGGTTTAGAGTGCATAGTTCATCCAAACTAAAATTGAATTTAATTGCACCAATTTGAATTGGTGCATGGGGTGCACAAGAGAGTGACTCAAAAAAAAATATTTTGGGAATGGAAGAAATTAGCAGTGGAAATATACCTCACCAGTCATACAACAACATGCTTGCTCGATAATTTAGTTCCCTGCACAGCCTAATTTGTAATAGCAGAGTAATATTATTAACAGAAATACCATCGGTATTAGTGCCCTGATTTTTAGTACCATTTATACCAGAAGTAACAGCAAAGGTATTACACCCTTGAGCAACAATATTAGTTCCTTGAACACCATTATTACCAGAAATCTCAAGATTAATTTCATCTTGTACAAGCACAAATTTACCAGTCAAATATCAAAGAAATAAAAAATATTACGAGCATCAAGGTAGGACAAAAACATCACTATAATACAGCACAACTCTTCCAGGCATTTCATCAAACACCGTCATCATATCATCTAATCTCCAACTAATCAACTCAAACTCATAACCAATCTACAAATATAACTCTACTCCAGCAACAAATAAACAACTTTTTGCTAAGAAATTATGCTATTTTTATTGGTCACGTCCTATCTAGCTGTTTATTTGCTGTTCATGCTGTCTGCAGAAGATATTGCATTAACTATTAAATTGATTCTCCTTTCTAAGTGCTCAGCTTTTAAATATATTGTGATAAAATATTAAAGTGTTACTCCTCTCGAATAACTTAAGGTTTCAAATGAGGTGGTCATTAAACTCTATTCAAAACTCATTTCATCACCATGTTAATTTAGAGCCCTGAGGACTTCTGTCCAATAGCTTAAGCTTTTATGAATGACTTCTTGTATTTTTGGCCTTTTTCTTTTCTTTACGACATTTTTTATATAAACTGTATTTGCCCCTCTCCCTACATACACTGTTCTTGGTGGAAGGAAAACAAGTATGAAAATATGCAACACAGCTGCTTTATATGAATTTGCCAATATGTTTGAATGACACTGATATCATTTCTTATGCTCCATAGATTTCATTCAAGAGGCTAAAAACTCAGAAAGATCAGCAAATAATTTTAAAAAGAATAGGATGGTCAAGATTCCTAGTGTCTATTGGGTATACTACATAT
This sequence comes from Stenogyne calaminthoides, assembly GCA_037126765.1. Taxonomy (NCBI): domain Eukaryota; kingdom Viridiplantae; phylum Streptophyta; class Magnoliopsida; order Lamiales; family Lamiaceae; genus Stenogyne; species Stenogyne calaminthoides. The sequence continues at coordinate 1,279,817 of JBBCBC010000012.1, forward strand.
TCATCAGGTTTTAAGAGAAGCAATATGTCATTTTCATTGAATGTGTCTATACTGAAATTCTTTGTTTAATACTAAGCTCTATATAATGGTCTAATTGCCAGGATTTCACAAGCAAGCAGGTTTTGACAATGCAGTTTTGTGAAGGAAAGAAGGTATAACTCTGGCATGCATGAAAAAACTGTGGGCTTCAGTTTCTGTCAAAGTCGATTGTAGACTAGTTCTCCAAATATTTTCTGCACAGTTACATAAAAAACACTAGCTAACCTTGTCAAGATCTTTGATTCTGATTCTCATTGAAAAAATTAACGTTCATGTAGTTGCTTAGTCCAGCTACACTCATAATATCACTTTGAGATAAAAGGTCATAATCCTAGAAAATCTCTTGTTATCCCATCATCATTACCTGCATTTCCACCATTAGAACTATTCCTTCTACTAAACTATTCCCAGAAAAATTGCAAGAATACATAATCAATTCACAAAAAGATTGCAATACTACATTAGCCCATTCACAAAAAATTGCTCAGTAGAATTCACAAATTAAAATTATTGAATAATTGTAGAATCCACAAATGAAAATTATTGATCAATTGCTTAATCCACAAATCAGAATACATTGCGATGATATTAGGAAGGTAGCTACTTACTGTGAATTACTCAAGAATCCAGAATCAAATTTTTCAATAGAAGGTTGCGGCTTTTGAAATGACCACGGCTGTAGAGAGGGTGGGAAGTGCGGCGCAAGCAGGGACGAAGCCAATGGGAGAAAGATGACTTCCGAAAAAGGAAAATAGCGTTCTTGAATTGATGACAGAGTGATAGCAACGGCGGCGACGGCTTACTGCCGTGGTGGAGGAGGTGCAAGGAAGGGTTTAATAATTTTTTATTTTTGATCCTTGACGGGTGGGTTTGGGTAATTTTTTTGGGGAAGAAGTAGAGACCAATTTCAATCATCTAATTTGATAATTCCTATTAAGTATTCTAATATTGTTTAGAAGGGGACATGATAGTAAATTGAAAAATATAATTTAAAAAACAATTTAAAATATTAAATAAGACAATGAGCGAAGAGATCAATCTGACGACAAAAAGATTTATGATATGTGCGATACGATGATGGAGTTTATTCTTGACAAGTCGATCTGACACTGACCGCCGTAAGAAACACCCAAATATTTTTTTACGAGCTAGTTCTCCTAGTTTTTGAAGTTCTTTTTAAAAAAAAAAAAAAAACTCTGTATAATGTGAAATTATTCAAATCATCAAATGTGTAAATCATAACATATTCGCTTAAATTTTGTCCATGCTACCAATGGTTTGTAATTTTACAAAGGTTAGGTCTGTGTATGTACCCGGGTACATCATGCATTCATAATACATTTTAAAAGTATGCAATTTGTTATGTTAAAAAATGTGACTTATTTAAGTACAACTGTTAATATGAGAACATAGTTGCATGTTTCTGTTTGGAATAGTTGTACGTTTCTATTTTATATAATTACACTCTTCTAAAATACACTATGAGTGTACGTTGCACCCGGGTGCACATGAGACTCACTCTATTACAAAATGCCATCATATCCAACCAAAAAAACTCGTTTGATTGATCGGAAAATATAAAAAAAACATTCTTCACAATTTTTTATTTCTCGATAAGTAAATTGAGTATTTTTTTTCCAACTAAATGTGGTTGATAATATTTCAAACCTCAAGTTTTTATCTCTGTTCTCTTTTGCTAATTTACCCTATTAAACGGATTTTTCTATGCTAGCATGTTGTACCGCATATTTAATGTGTTGTAACATTAATGAAGGGGCAATAACATCCTAGTACAATTGAAAATCAAGAATTACAACCCACTACAAAACACCTTTTTGATACATGTGATTGTTCTATTATACCTTTATTTTCCTTCTTTAATTTTTCTATTTCTCGGCTAACAATGATGTCCCATCAAACTTTATTTATGTTTTTTGTACAAAAAAAGCTTACAAAAGTGTTGTTTCATCCAACTTTTTCTTCTCTCTACTTTATTTTATATATATATTTTGACACATACAAAGCTTCTTTTATTAAATAATAATTCTTTCTTTAATTTAAATAATCATTAATTAATAAATATTTTCTATAATCTCATTTTCATACAAAAAAAATAGAAAAAAATCGAAAAACATTTGACAATTTTTTAAATAAAAAACATACTTAAATTACATTGTTCAGGAAATAAAAGAAGTTGCATATATTAAAATTACATTGAATATACTTAAATTACATTATGTACACTAAAAAACATTGCATACACAAAAAAATATTGTATACCCATGTAAAACATTGCATATACGTGTAAAAATTATTGATATAAAAATTATCAGATAAAAAACATTACACTAAAAAATATTAACTTACTGCGTAAATTACATCAGATCTGGCGTAAAATATTGTATATACACTTGAGCATTTGCATCTTCCCATTACATATGTCACATGTGCCAGAAAAATCCCAAATCATCCTTCCCCAAAAATCATACTTGCACTCATTGACAATCCTCCATATCTTCAAACAATCAAATTGGGTTTTCCAAAACAACAACAAAAAAAATCATGAAAAACATAAAAAAGCTTAAGATATGGACAAAAAATTTACAAAATCAATTAAAATGAAAAATTAGCAGAAACGTCTTCCATCAGTTGAAATTAACAAATTTCGATTCAGGCTTCAAAAAAAAAAAAAAAGTAACTTTACCAGAGATCTGATGGAGAAAAAAAAACCGGGTGGAGTTAGATCTGAGGGAACAGGCAGGTGGTGGATGGGAGGCGGCGGGCCAATGTTGGGGAACGAATTTTCTGGATATATTCGGGATGAATATTTAAATACAAATTTAATTATAACAATTATTACTAGCATGAATTAATCCTATATTAATTCAAATAATAATTCAACAACAAATCATGCATATAAAAGTTCACGTAAAAGATGCGAAATTACTAAGTTTACGTGAACTTACCTCTTGGAATGGCAATGGACTCGTCGATGAAAACTCACCAAAAAAGTCTTCCCAAGTATTCCCTAGTCCTCTTTCGACAAATTGGAAGGAAACATTGAACAATTAACAAAAAGGAAAAATAAACTTTGTTGCACCACTTTTTTGTGATTTACTAATTTTTCCAAAGATTGGAATTGTCTTGGGAATGAAAGAATCATCCCCTATTTATAGATGGGGTGGTGGTGAAATTTTGGGGAAAAACCAATGTGGGAAAATCTTTTCTTGATCTCCAAGAAATCTTGAATATATATCTCATTATATTCTTTTCTCCATAATTAAAATATTCCAAAAAAATCCACCATCATTGTTATGGCAATATTTTGAAAATCAAGAGACAAGAATCCAAGATTTGGATCTTCTTGAATTTATGAGATATTATTGTATTTCAAGAAATACATATCTTCCATAATATCTTTTCAAGAAAATCTTTCTTTCCCTTAATTATCAAAATTTTTGAAATTATCTATATGAATAACCAAGTGGGAGATTTCTTGAATTTAATGAGATAATCTTGTATTCCAAGAATACATATCTTCATTCCATAACAAAATTCAAAGAAATTTTTTTTTCCCATTTTATCCATAATTTTCGAAAAAAAACCTACAAATTTATTTTATTTTTAAACACATTTTCCGGTTACCCCTTAGGGGGCCTTTAGGAGAATTAAGATTGAATATTCCAATGGATCTTGAATTATCAATATTGAGCCACAATATTATTCAAGCCCATAAATATTAATTAATCCCACTACATAAACTATCCATCTTAACCCATATTATAGTCAATAATTATTATTTCCCGTGTTTAAGATTATCTAGCCCATTAATTAATTCAAGCCTGAAATAGCTTTCCATTAATTAATATCTTTTTATCCTTGATAAAACTCGGTTCAACATTATTCTCATATCGAAACTAGTTCCATAAATTTGGTATGATAAAACTTATGAACCTCCCAAAGGGGGCAATCGAATCGCCAAAGAGATTAAATCTTAGCAACACATGTGACCAATAATATTGCCCAAGATAAAAACATAGACAAAAAAAGAGCAATAAGAGATTATTTAAGGGAATTAAGAAATAACGAACCATTGAGAGAGTTCTCAAGAATTTGTCCTCCCAGAGGTCCGCTTAAAAAGACATGCACTAGTGTAATCTCTTGGTCAAGACAAAAAAAACTTCAACCTTTCACGATGGATTGTTCATTTCCATCTAGGTCGTGAATGGTGTACATTTGGTTACAAGGATTTGTCAATTTAATCTTGGGGTGATGCGGTAACTAAATTAACTACAATTTTAATTTTTAAATATATAATTTATTTTGGAGATAAACAATTTAAGTAAATAAGTCGAAATTTTTTTTATCTGAAAGTAAAAGCATAATTTCTTATATTTTTAAAACCGGAAAATATTGAGGAAGAGAGAAGATTTAATTGGTCTTTTCGGTTTTCCACTTTTTGCAAACACCATTGTCGCCTACTAGATGGAGTAACTTTTTTTTCCGCTTTGTCCCACACCGAAAAATCCTAGATCCATTAAAAAAAAAAAAAAACCCCATCTCCACCTCTGTTAAACCACCACAACCATCCATATCGCCCGCTTGTGAACCCCAAAAAATTTGCCTTTATCTCACACCTAAAAAACCCTAGATATGCCCAAAAAAAAACTCCATCTCCACCTCTGTTAAACCACCCCCTAACCATCGCCACCGCCACCCATACCTCCATCTCTACAAAAAAACATAGAGAGATAAAGAGAGAAGAGATTAGTTGAATTTGTAGAGAGAGAGAGAGACCGAGAGAAAATAGTAGAGAGAGAAGAAAAAGAAAAAGAAAAAGTGATGGGATTTGGAGAGAGAGAGGGACCGGTTGAATTGGGGGTGTGCAATTTTTTTTTAATTTTAATATAATTTAATAAGTATAACGATTGTTATTTTTAAAGTTGATTGTATCTAATTGCTAGAGGGAGTAACTTTTTTGCACTTCTGAGTAATTACCCCATTAATGAATATGGTATAATATGTTAAAATATTGATGAACAATGTCCAACAGTGTAACATGACAATAAACCTATTAAACTTTACCCAATCAACAGGGGCGGTCTTGGGGTGGCACAACCGGTGGCGTCGCACAGGGCCCCACCCCGGTGAGGTCCCCCAGTTAATTTTTTTTTTCTATTTTTGTATATGACATAATATTCATATAGAAATATTACCGTTATTTCAAATTAAGATTGGTCGGCGGATTTGGTTTTTAAACCTAAGTGTTCCAAACCGCATATGTGTGTTCGACTCATACTTTCAGCATTTTTAATTAATTGATTTTTGGAGCTCAATTTATCTTCCTACTCGCCTTTCCCTTTTAAATCCCTATCACCAAACCTTCTCTTTTTTTTTCTTCTTGTTTTTCTCTAATTCTTCGTTTTATTTCTTTTGATTATTTTCTCCCTTATTATATTTTTAATTGTTCTTAATCATTATTATAAATACAATATATAATTATAAATGTACTTTAAAAAGTATATAATTGTATAAGTGATTTATTTCATTTTCTCTAAATATATAATTGATTTTTTTATTCTTTGAATATAGTTATACACTTATACTATAATGTTATTACAGAATTTCATTTTATTTGATAAATTAATCTCTTCTATTTATATTCTTCTTTTTTTCTCTTCTTAACTATTCTAAATTATCATTACAATTTTCAACATTAACTGTACAGAAATTAAAAAAAAAAAATTGTTTGTGCAGAATAATTCATTTTCTCTAAGTATAGAACTTCTTTTTTTTTTTAAAAAATTATAGTTTTACTGTAATATATAACTTACTTTTATGTTATAAATTTCATTTTATTTTATTAAATAATAAAATTATCTTTATATTAAAAATTATATTATTTTTAATTTACAGTACAAAAATAAAAGGCCTAAAAATGTTTTTCTGCACAGGGCCCTTAAAACCACCGGACCGGCTCTGCCAATCAACGAGCAAAAAGAAAAAAAATGCAATCAAAATACATATGGTACCACATCTTCTAACAAAAAAAAACTGTCTTAATTTTTATTGTAATTGATGTTTTAAATTCCTTATTAATGAGCATACATTCCTAAGGGCATGTTTGTTTTGAGACTATTATGGATGGACTTTGGACTTTACAATTCTACATACCCATTTAATATAATACTAAAATCAGGATTTCAAAATTCAATTTAAAACCTAACCTAAACACTACATCTACACATATTACCATTAATAATAATAATATTATCACTTTTACACAATTTTCAACACAATACTCAATCATTCAATCATTACTATAATAATATAATAATACAAATCAATCAATTTTTTTACAATCCTATATAATCCTACCCTATAAAATCTCAAAACAAACATACAATTTTACTATTCATTATAATTTTAAAATCCTAAATTTCCCCCGGCCACTGTAAGCCGAAAACAAACATACCCTAAAATTCTCTCAAACATTAAGAATGACTCATGTTTCCTAAGCACCACAAAGCTGCTTCAGCTGCAGCATCACTGGCTGCTTTTTTGGAGGTTTTTGGTTACCCATAGCACTCTAATGTAGTAATTGCTTGTGTTCCTACAACATGGAGGACTACCATGAATGTGAACCTGCAGTATATATGCATGCAATTCTTTAACTTATTATATCCAAAAACACAAGAAAGTATAGTCCATAAATAACACCAAGAGTCCGGGAAGATTTGGATCATGTGTTGTACATAAATAATTATCTTATACTTACATGATTAAAACCATAGGGTTTTATATTTTTTTGGATCCAATGTAACACATTAAAGTGTTGTGCATCTAAACATCTATAAAATCGTACGACTTTAATGCATAGAATGGTCCTGTACAACACACGATTCAAATTCGAACCGTGAAGGTGATATTAACTTGACAATTGACATCTATGTACATATAGACAAGGTATCTTAATTAATTAAGTTATACTAGCTAAAAACAAAATCGGTTGGAAAATGCATGTTATCCTGTAGTGATCGGATGCTCAAAATACCAATACGATTTCATTTCATGATATTGTAATACAAAAATATCCATCTTTCTTGAAATGAAATTCAGATCTATCTTCAAATTTAAACAGGTGCTGATATTGACACCCAATTTTTTGCACAAAACACCCACTTTATAGATGTGTTTGATAATAATGTGCTACAATGTGTTCTATATTGAGCGGTGTTAATTAATAATAATTCCCAATTTAAATTGAAAGTTTAATAGTATGTATAGCTATATATACCAGCTGCAAATTTTCACTAGTTTTAGTACCTGTTTGTAGATTTTACTCCATGAATAGTACCATCACTTTTTTCCTTTTTTTCCCTAAAAATTAAGTTGCATCTAACAACTTATAAAAAAAGTGTTTTTGGACTAATTATAAGGGTGTGTTTCAAACTTTAAAAAAAGGTTCCAAAATTATTTATATTTAAAGCAATCTATCACAACTTTTGTGATTTAGAAATTGTTTTGCAGAGTTCCAAAACACGTTGACCTATTCTGTAATTTGATTCGTGAGGCTATAATTTAATGGAAACCAAGAATATTTTGAAATTTATAGATCATGATTAGAGTTACCATTTTTTATGGGGAGGTCCTTGTTCGTAGACTGGGAGGTTCAAATGTTCCGTTTTGCAAAATTCATTCAGACTTGCTTTGGCCGACTTTTCTTCGCCCAATCTGCAATTAATCAGCATCATCCATTAACACATTTACACTTCAAGTTGTGTGAAAAAGGTGACAACAATTTAACATCAAATTGATACCATCAACTTTTTCCTACCCATTTTACCCTTGTTAATTAATTAGTAACATTACCCTGCCAACCCCTCATAAATTGCACAATTCATTAATTGGGTTATCCTGCTCAACAGGCTTTAGGGTGTTGTACTGCATGCTTAAAGTATTATACCGTACAATATATCAAAGCACGTGGTGCAGTGTTTTAAAGCTCCTTGGACACTGCCCAGCAGGATAGCATAGAGAAATTCCCGGGCATGGAATCGGAAAAGAGGGGTGCTACCTAGGCTGATTTGTGAATAAGTGTTGAAAAAATTGGCCTGACAATTAGTCTTAGTAAACATTTTCAATAGAGTTTTAGGAGCGGTTAATTTGTTTAATGAGATGAATGATAAGTTTTAGAAGATACCTCTAGGCATTGCAGATAGCTGAATTTTCTTGGTTGATGATTTGGGGCTGATTAATTTTAAGGGTGGGATGATAAGGTATATATATATATGTGAGTGTGTCAGTGTGTTGTTGGGTCAATTTATTTTTAAGGTTGTTTAGGACAATTTAAGGACCCTAGCCAAACATACCCTAAACTTTTCCACAATGAATTCCCATGCAAAAATAGCTCTGTATTCAATTGAAAAAAGGCAAACTTTACAGCTCAGGCCTCCAAGGATTCAAGGAAAAAACTGTAATAGTGGATAGATAGGACACCTTGAATATGATCTTTTGGTTCAAGTGGGATTTGGGTTCTATCACTCGACAAAATAAAGAATTAATTGACTATTTAATTTTTTAACATGACTATAGAATTTTCAACAAAAATAATTACGTCATTTAATAGTGCTAACGACTTGTCTACATATTTTTCAAATTATTTAGACATATTTTTCAAATTATTTAGTTTCATCTCATTTAAAAATTCTTACTTTTAAAGAAGTGTGAAACTAATTAATTTATATTAATTCACTAGTGCATATTTAACTAAATATAGGGGAAGACCACATTATAGATTATATTATGTATTATATATTATGATCCCTCCTCTCTAGCTATATATTTTCCCTTTCTTCTGAGCTTTTGAGTAAGAAAGTTATTTTTTATTAATCAAGATGACTGACTTTGATGAAAGTAAATGGTAATTTTGAAAATTGAGTGAGAGGAAAAAATATGCGTTGCCTATTTTAGTTGAGTGTAGTGGAGTGTAAGCTTGGTAATATTGTGTGAAAATAGGGTGAAATTGTGTGTAGTGGAGTGTTGTTTTTGTTATTTATGAAATTATAAAATTATTGTGGAATGTACAGAAAAGGAAGGCGGAAAAGTTATAGAGGAATGAAAGGAGTATATACTGTATTAGGTGTACGCAACATTCGATTCAGTTACTGAACCAAATCACAAAAATCAAGCAAAGATGACAAAACTGACATAGAGAAGAAATCAAAGAACGAAACAGGGTGAAATTAAATATTGTTGATATTTGTGAAAACGTTGGATAATTCAATTCATAATTCAATTTCTTCATTAGCTGAATTTAAAACAACCACAGTTCAAAGTACGGAGATTCCCCTGCCCACTATAATCCGAAAACAAACGTACCCTAAATGAGAGCATAAAATGTAGCCCGGGAGGGTGACTTATTCCATGTATGCAGGTTTACAATCTATGCTTGTTGCATGTAAGTGATGTGAGACATATTTCTACAACATGTAATGCAATTGAATTCATTTAAAAGAACAATACTTGGGAATTAACATCTTCCCCCAAAAGTCTTGAGATTGGAGATATACAAGGTGAAAGCAATGCAAAAAAGGAGAAATGAAAAGTACAGGGAGCTAGAGACTTGTTGCCAATATTATAAGGAAAAAAACATGTAGTGAACTACGATGAAATCTATGCACCAGTTACTCGGATGAAAACTATTCGTCTACTATTTCTCATTTCTCAAGTACCAGAGTGCACCTTCAGCTGCAGCATCGGCTGCTGCTTTTTTTGTGGTTTGAGGGTACCCGAAGCACTCCAGAGTGGTTGCCTTTGCTCCTTTAACCTCAACGACTACCTTGAATGTGAACCTACATATATATATGCATTCAATTGTTGAAGCTATTATATATCCAAACCGCAGAAAGAATATAGTCAATAAATCACACCAAGACTCGGAAACATCATATTCCATGGACATATATATAAATGTTTTAGCTTTGCAACGAGTCAAATATAACATAAAACAGAACATCTGATAAACGTTGTGCTAAAAAAGTCAGTTGCAATTGTAGTTTAGAAATCTTTAGACCATCAAGGTTTCACTTCAGCTAATCCTTTTTTCCAGATAAGGTGCATACTTTCTAAAGATTTAAGAGTAGATCTCATGTAAACCCGGTTCAAGTGCAACTCGCTATTTCAAGTATCAATTTTTAGTGTACGAAGTGTCACGATGTAGAATACAGAGTACCACTGTTTAAAAAATGTTTGATTTTGTGCTCTTCTCAAAATCTTTAAACAGTGACACTTCGGGGGGTGCTTTCAAACTCTAATCACAGCAAAAAATCACTTCTTAGAAGGTAAAGCTGCGAGGGTGCAATTTTAAAAATAAGTGATTCTGCCCCCTTTGCTAGAGGTTGCAAACGCGCTTTCCATATGCTAAACAGTGACACTTCGTACACTAAACTGTGATACTTTGAAGAACATAGTTCACACCAACCTGGTTTATAGAAGTTTTTGAGCAAATTCTTAAAATTGATAGAAAATTTAGATGTTATATACTGAGATGTGTACATAACCAATCAAGTGAAGCTTTTCACTACCTTTGATTAGAAGCCAAGCAGGTAAATTACAACTATTCAGGTAATTTGGGGCTATAATTTGATAGAAATTGAGTATCTTTAGACACTTAGATCATGAAAACTTTGAATGTGTTTATCTTAAGCAATTAATATGATTAGGGTTACCATTTTTTATGAGGAGGGCCTTCATCTTTGCAGCACTCATAGAGGGGCAGTTTCCAATGTTCCTTAATGCACAGCTCATGCAGAAGTGCTTTAGCAGAGCCCTTCTTCTTCGAATCTGAGATGCAATCAACACCGTCCATCACCATTTACATCTCAACATGTGTCACAAATGTGGTAACATAAATAACATTTTGTCTTACGGAATTCCCTCTCTATTTAGATTAATCCAAAACAGAAATTGACATAGTATTCTATAAGAAACTATTTAGATTAATCCTAAAACAGAACTTGACATAGTATTCTATAAGAAACGGTTACAGATCTAACCTCTACTCAATCTTTTATTTTCTGTAAAATAAAAAGTAATACATGTGTGCTAATACATATATAGCGTAAAATATCAATTTTGGCTGTAACTTTAGGTGAATCCAGTTTTAGTAGTAAAAACAATGGAAATGGCTTTCATGTCAAAACTAAATTGGGATTCCGCCCAAATTGCTTGAGTGGAGAGGTCAATATTGCAAAAAATTCACTATCATTCACCACATTAGTAAATTAAAATATATTTATAATAAAATCACATTAAAACCAGAAAATTCAAATAGTACATTTATTTAAAAAATTACAAAAAAATTGCAAATTTATTGTATAAAATAATTATAAGCTAATCAACAAATGAGTATATGAATATTATTTAAAAAATCTAAAAAAAAAAAAAAAAACAGTACAACCCAAAATAAAAAGGCGAAAAATCAGCAAACAGCAACCGCACAGTAGTGTAGATGACCTCTAGTCATTCTTTCTCACTCTCATTTTCCTTTAATAGAAAAAATCTAAAATTACTCTGCAGTTCCTACATTTAGGGCACCCTTATTTTCGAACAACCTAACACTAATCGAGCGAAAAAATTAACAATAAGTATGTTTTCTGCGAGAAATCGGAAAGCCCGCCTTCGGAAGTCCGTTAAAAATTGGTTAATTTAACAAAAAAAAAATCAGGGGTGAAAATGACAGCAGGGCATCCTGCGACCATTTCTTGACTCCGTTATTATTGGTGAATAGAAACAGAGAATTTGGGTGTTTAATTAATTAATTGAGTGTACCTTGTGAAATGAGAGAAGCAGAGATGTTGACGGAGTGAGGTGGCGTCACCCTTCTCCATTCTTGGCGGCAGGGCATCCTGCGACCATTTCTTGACTCCGTTATTATTGGTGGTATTTAGGTCACAGAAATGTTAGTTTACGGTGTCAAGTCTGTGAGATTGCGGAATGAGGATGAGAGAGAATAGGAGGGTGGGCGAACTTTAGAATACAATTATTATTTATTATGATGGTAGGCGACCTTTAGCCTACCCTTACTATTTTTTTTATTTTTTTATTTTGATATTGTACCAAAAATTAATTAATAAGAAAGAAAATTTATAGAGTTGGACGAGGATTTTTTTTATATCTATTTGCTACTCCCTCCGTCCCGCAATGACTTAAACACTAGAACTAGACCGCAAACCAAGGAAAGTGGATTTGAGTGGAATAAAATAAGGGTGTTGTGAGTGTATTAATATTATATTTGTTTCCATTTTAAAAGTGTTCAAGTAATGTTGGGACGTCCAAATAAGACAAGTGTTCAAGTAATATTGGGACGGATGGAATACTTTTTTGTGGACACTTGGGCTTTTGCTAGTAACATTTTGATGTTCCAAGACAAATATATGGTAGAGCTGGAGATTGTGACGAGGATGGAGTCCCATAGAAGTGATTTTTTGGTTGCTAATTGGATTCCATCTTTACGATCGAAACACGCAACGGAACGAGGGTTAGGGTGGCATCGAGACGTGGTTATGTGAAGCTTAACACAGATGATTCCCTTAAGGTGAGGTTGGGTGCTTCAGTGGCAGGGGTGGTTCGAGATGAGCAGGGACTGGTGCTATGCTGAATTGGTAAACGGAACCCGTGTATCGAGGTGAAGGCGGTGGCTGTTAAATGGGAGTTGGAGTTGGCTCGGGATCGTGAAGTTAGTATTATTGAGGTCGAGTCTGATGCTCCAATGGTGATCTCCAAGTTACTGTCTCCGAGACCAAATCTCAGTTATGTGGGGAGTGTTGTTCGAGACATTCTGTTGTTGGCTGTTGAGTTCGAGCAAGTAGAGTTCTCAAATGGATTCGAAGATCGGGAAATGTTGTGGCTCATAAGCTTGCATTTTACATTTTTTCTTGTTCTTCTACTTTATTTTCAGTCCATCTTCCAAACTCGATTGACATTTCTATTGATATTGGTATTTCGACTTGATTAACCCTATTTTTTCCTTTCAAAAAAAAGAAAAGAAAAAAAAAAAAACAAATCAAATTTGTAACATATTAAATTTCACTCTTTAACCCACCCCCATTCTACTCAATTCTTTTAACATTATTTTTAAACTAGTACTTTTAACATTCTTGAAAATATAATAAATGGCAATTATATTATTTTAGTAAAAATATTTGAAATTTTTTTGGAATTTGTAGATCCTTATATATTGTTAATACTTTTTTAAGTTGATTATTTGAATATATTTATTTTCAATAGTTTATTGAACTTCAGTTTTAATGGTTAAATGATAGTGTATTTTTTTGTTGATTATTTGAATTTATTTCAATTTGAGTAATTTGGTATAGCAGATTAATTTATATTTATATTTTTTTCGCATCATAAATTTAGAAAATACAATCATTTTAAAATATTTAAAGTACATTAACGACTTTGCTAAATTAATGAGTGATTAAAAAATTATTTGTAATTCCTGTAAAAAAATATTATTTGTAATTATGTTTGTATCCATATTGGCTGCAACAGTTGTCATATTTCTATGATTTAGCCCATTTCTAATGGCTGAAATATGTTTTATGGGCTGGAAAATTAGGAATGAGCCCATCTCTTTTTCTATTTCTTCTCACGTATTTTGTTTGTTTCAACTTTTTTCTACAAAACAAACAAAATACATTAAAATTAAAATAAAATAAAAAATCAAGTGCAATTATAGTGTAAACGTAACTGACAAAATTGTGCAATAAAATTACTTCAACTATAAGCAATTATTCATACCAATGTCCAAATAAATAGTTTTGAAAAATAGACATTTTAATTTTTTTTTTAAATTATAGGTATGAGTTATGAAGAATTTTTTACCACTATAACAATCTTTTTAATAGAAAACTAAATAGCACGTAAATTCATTATCTAAATCAATATGTGAATTGTAATTGAACATAGAAAATATAGTTCTTAACATTATCTAATCAGGTTTGACAGGTTAATTTTATTTTGAGTGCTTTAAGTATTTTTAAGTTTGTTTAAACAGTAAAATTGAAGTTTGAATATTTTTAAGTGGATTTTTTATTTATTTAATGAGATATCAAGATTTTTTTAACTTGTTAACGAGTTTTTTGCGAGCCAAGTTCGAGCTAAGGTTGCTTAACTTATTAATGAGTTTTTTTTTTTTTTTTTATTATTATTAATGAGCTTATTCGAGTTTTTCTTAGATGCACTCGAATTAAACGTGTTTACCTTACTAATGAGCTTTTTGTGATCCGAATTAGAATTATTTATGAACTTAATATTTTACAATCGAGTGGAGTTGGAGCTCTATTAATAAAATTCGAACTAAGCTCAAATTAAAAAAATATCAAATAGCCGAACTCTTGTTAATTAGTGGTAATTGTTGGAATTTTTGGTTTTGACCAAATAATTAAGTGACATTAATAATTCATTTTGTGGAAATGAATTTAGTGGATTTGAATTCTCAAAACCAAATTTGGGTGAATGAGAAATTAATGTCATTTAATGTGTGGATAAATACATTTATGAATGTATTTATTATGGTAATAGTAATAAATTGTGACAAAAAGATTTTATTCCAAATGATCAGTCTTTTAGGAAAATTGACTCATTCTTTTTGGCGAATAGTTGTCTATTTCTAAAGGTTACGACTTTTGAAAAAATGAAATTTATAGTGAGAGTCACAACTATTACCTATGACTTTTGAAAGTCTATATAAAGACCTCACATTGTGTTGGGCAAATTGCTAAAATAAGAAAGGGGATTCTATCCCACATTGGATAGAAGAAAGAAAATGGGCTTTCTAAATCCTATATAAAGAGCCCACTAGTCTTTGTAACAATTGGACCAACTAGTACACTTTAGCCTTGTGATTGATTCTAGTTAAATTCCTTTCTCATGTTTGTGAGAAGGTGTGAGTCTCTCAAAGGCTGTCAATAGTGGAGTGTTGAATGAGAGAGAGAAAATCTGTATGATTGTAAAAAATTATCATATAGTGACGTTTCTTTCGTGGTCCGTGATTTTTCTCCGGTTTTGGAGTTTTCCACGTTAAATCTCTTGTGTTGGTGATTGTTGTTTTTATTCTTTTAATTTCTCGTTTATTTTAATTTTCCTCTTATTGTGATTTGGGACTTAATTTCCCAACACATTGTTTATTTCATTTCATCGGTTGATTGATTTCAATAATCAATTTCATCGGTTGATTGACTTTTGAAAGTTTATAAAAAGACCCCACTACATATTGCGCCGGACCAGGCTGGAAGGCTGTCGGGGTGGCCTTTCTTCGTGGCAGCGGTGACAGATCTGTTTCGAGAATGCGAAAACGAATAGAAGTGACAGATCTCAATTCGGCGGTGAATTCTCGAAGGGACGCGTGTTTTGCAATAAGTCATTGTCGTACTTGTCCTCGTTCACAGATTCACGACCTGCGCCTTTCTTTTTAATTTCTAAATTAAAGAGACGCGGTGCTTGTTCAAAGACAAATGGTGTGTTTTGAAACACTTAAAACAGCTTCCAGAAGCACTTATTTTCAAAAGTTGTGAGAAGGAGCTTTGAAAATAAGTGCTTCTGGAAGCTGTTTTAAGTGTTTCAAATCACCCCAAAAAGACGAACGTCTCATGGTCTTTTTCAATCTTCTAAATTAAATGGGCAGGCTTATTCTTTAAATATTAATACCGTGCCTTTCCTCTTATTGGTATGTGGGCAAATTTGATAACTTGTGGAGCCTAATAGGTTGATGGTTGAATCACTCATGGACCATAAGGCATTATTTGTTTGAAGGTCATTCCGCCTTTGAATTGCGGAATATGGGCAATATACCATTTTGTTGGTTTCTTCTTGGGCCAAATTAATTGGATTTTGGACCCGGTGTTGTTATGGATTTATATTATTTAATAATACTTTGAGGTATTATAAATATTATTCCATAATTTTGGATCCCTTGATTATTGGATATCAAATTAAATTTTGATTTGGGATCAAACAATTTGCAATTGAGAGTGCAAATCGTGTGATGTATCTAATTGACTCGTATAATTCATATTAGAATTATTGACGAGTAAATGGTGGCAAATACAGCCTCATTTAAATTGCACTTGAGAGCGCAAATTGTGGATTAAATTTAATTCAAAAGAATTTTGTTGACTCGTATAATTCATGGTGGAATTATTTGAGAGTCAAAGGTGGCATGCTCACTTGAAATCGAATTTAATTTTGGTATTGTGACCATTATTAAATCAAAGTTTCAAATTCAGATTTGTTGAGACTGGCAAAATTACAGTTTTTAAGGTCCAACAAAGAAATTTGAATTTAATAGTAAATTCAAAACGTCAGGTTTTCCAATTCGTTTCGAGATTGTGTCCAAATTAATATTTAGTGAGTATTAATGGATGGACAAACAACTCGAATGTGGAATGAAGTCTCGCCACAAATACATCTGAATGTGGGGGAAAGAGATATCTCCATAGATACATTCGAATGTGAGGTTGTTAGCAAAGACGTAGTCTTGAAGCTAAATGGAAAACTTAAGGCAGATAATGCCTAGTGGAATAGTTTCCACAAGTTACGAATTTGTTCAATCACGTTATTGGAAAGTCACCACACAATGAGATAAGATCACGTGAATCATGAAAAAATGATAGAGTGGTCCCACAATTATCTCGAAGTGTGGGGGTGACTTGTAAAGAGTCAAGCACTAGTAGTGTTTATCGGTCCATAATGAACAAATCATATGTTCCTAAAATGGAATGTTAAATATTCAGGTGTGTTAAAAGGGAACACAAAAGCAAACTGGATATTTTGACACAGACTCCAAGCCCATTAGTGAAAATGTGGGGGAGTAGTGCCATAAAAATCCTCTAAACAAATATGCAATTAATTGAAAGATTATTGCATTTGGATAAAACCCGGCCGGTTAATGATGAGATGTTTATGAGGATAACGGGTAAGGGGAATGGAGCTAAAACCCACACATGAAAGGGTGTTCATAGCGGTAACTCATCCATGATGACTGGAGGATCCCAAGAACTTGGTTCAATGAGACAACTAAGTTATGAAGCACTTAGTCATGCACTTGAAAAATACTTTTCAAGCTCATTCTCGAATCCCTTCAAGTGCAAATTGCATCTTTGGGTGCATAAACCTGATGACGTGTGGTAAGGTTAAGATTAATACCTATGCACCTGATGACGTGTGGTAAGGTTAAGATTAATACCTTATAATGAATCCTATACATGTAATAGGTGGAGTATTGCAGGGTACTCTTGATGGGAGATCACCTATATAAGTGTGAAGTGGGGCCGCTCTTATGAATCCGAGATATGGTCCACGGTCGAAATGGACAACAACGTGAGAACCAAAAGGGTATTAGAGTCGTTATTGTGTGTATGTCATTGTCTTGGTTTACACAAAAAACTGACCAGTTCAAGACATCGTGTTCACTGAGCAGCGAGTAAATCCGATGACATTTCACTACGGAAGGTTCAAAGCCACAAGCTACCTATCCCGATGCAATAATGGTTCGTCGGAACTTTCTTAGGTTTGCATGCATTAATTTCATTCATGTGGGGTTTGTTGGAATTTTTGGTTTTGACCAAATAATTAAGTGACATTAATAATTCATTTTGTGGAAATGAATTTAGAGGATTTGAATTCTCAAAACCAAATTTGGGTGAATGAGAAATTAATGTCATTTAATGTGTGGATAAATACATTTATGAATGTATTTATTATGGTGTTGTGTTCGATATAATAAATCAGAATTAATCGAACATCAAAGAGTGACACGTGTAATGTTTGAATATAATCATGCCCGGTGGATGAGTTACTTTTTGTTAAGCCAAAACGATCGTAATTGCTCGCGACCTACCGAACAAACATAACCGGTCGGTATGTTCGAACTCAAATCTCTCAAGAAGCTGTCTTAAAAAGCGGCGAACGAAAGTCCAACCGAACAAAAGATTAATTACGACGATTGACGGCGTTTGCTCGAAGATCAATCTAGAAGATGAAGTCGAAACGTGGCAACACCACCGGAGTTCTTGCATGATCCAAAGAATCCCAAGACATGCTTTACCAATCCAGCTCATGCTTGACGAAGTACGATAAATGGAAGAAAAAAAAGAAGAAAAAAGGGTTGGTCCATAAAATAATCCCGGAAAAGATAGCCTACAAAAAATCCGGGAGAGGTGAGGAATAGAAAAAATCAGAGTGTTCATCCACATATATGAAAAACCCTAGAACTCATTCGTTACCAGGTATCGATTCATCTTCGTAAGATGTATCATGAACTATGTCGATGTAAAAGCTCATAATACTACATCCGGCTTGGTATGCCCCCAGAGTAGTCATATATTCGATTTAACTGGGTCAACAAATTCATCTTATTCTTTATTCATTTTACACGTATATGTTTTTTGTTTGTGAGTTGTAATTAAATTAGCCACATAATATTCATCAAGCCAAACGACTCGCGACAATTGGCATTTAGAAGGAGGGTGAATCTTGAATCCGGATCCAAAAACCAACCCATACACAAACCCCTAGTTAGCCGAGGCAGAAAAAAGAAATATAATGCCTCAATCTAGGAACACCCAAACGGAGAGGTCGGAACAAAGCCGACCATATGACCGAAAAAGAGGCCAATACAAACCTCATAAAGATCGGTAAAGGAAACTATTAATCTTGAGGATATAGCCAATAATCCGTGGCCCACTACAAAAGCAATCACTTTTTTTGCTCACGAGCCACGTAAAGAGAGGGCGTAAAAAGAATTAGCGGGTTAGAGGCTCAAAAGCGGGGAAGAGCAACACTACATACACCCGGCAAAGAAGCAAGCTAAAAAAGAAAAATCGCAAAGCGGACTAGTAAGAAAGCCGATGATATGTCGGATGACGAACAGCCTCAAGGGTCTAGACCATCGGCGTTTGGACGTTTGAGGCTCTCCGCCAAAGACCGAATCGGCAATAATAGGCGGCGGGATCCGGGGAAAAGACATCAATAGAGGTGCCGCATTCAGATCTTCAAAAGCATCCGGTACATCGAACAAATATCGGCCGGGAACAAAGTTGTCTATCCATCACCGATTGGGTAGTCAAGGACAAACTTGGAGAGGGGACCGCCCCATCACGAAAGCATGATCCACGAGATCCTCATGATGGGAAACAACCCCAATCTAAGTCTATCGTTCCTTGAAATTTGCGTAAAATGCAAAAAGCCATCGATGGAATTACAAGCCCGATCTGGCCGCTGACTAAGAGCTACCCTCGAACGAAAGCATCAGTACCTTGTTCGCCATTATCTCCGGCGATCATGGCGGCAAGTCCAAGAGAAAGTCAGAAAGACCCGACCACCAATTCCTATTTTCGACGCCGAGCCTGGATCTCATGTCCATCTCAAGAATTTTTCGGACTTTATGATCGCGATGGGGGCTACAGAGGGGACGCAAAGGCCGATCATTCCCCATGACTTTGGGTGATCGAGCACATAGGTGGTTTACCACTTTACCCCATTGCATCCATCACATCTTTTCGCTGTTGGGGACGGCAATTTTGTCCCATTTCTCGATCCATGTGCTGCGCTGCCGTAAAAACAAAGGTCATGATTTTTTCCCAATTAAAAGGTGAGTCGATCGATCATACATAGAAAGATTTGATAAATGTTTATATGATGGAGCCCCGATTGAAGAGGATGCTAAGATCCTCGCGGTGGTCGGAGGCCCCGACTTTAATCTGAGACATGTGGAAGGCCATGCATCAAGATTGGCGAACTTCATTTTCGAGTTTAGAGAGCGGCGGCTAAAATTATAGCCATGCAAGATTTGCTCGCACAATCACAATTGAGACAGAGCCTATCGCTAGGAAAGCTTCAAAAAGAAAACAATGAATGAAGGGGCAGGATCGGCCTCTTTCAAACCTTTTGAACAAAAGAGCGTAAGAAATGCCCTACGAAGTCTTTTTTAGGCGTTTGGCCCGAAACTATCTTTAATCAAATCAAAGATCGGGACATGTTGGACGGGCCAAGAAGAATTGTAATGGATAAGCGTCGACTAACGCTTCCAAATACCGTGAATTATCATGAGTACATCGGGCATAATACAGAAAATTGCCGCGATTTGCTCCGCCAACTTTGGAAGCTATATGAAGAAAATCGTCTTTCCCAGTTCTTAGAAAAGCCAGCGAACAGGGATTCGCGAACGTAAGCGACAGAAGACGAAGGGGAAGCGAAAGGCCGAACAAACATTTGACAAAGGATCCGAAGAATCACGAAAGAGATCTGAAACGACCAAAAGAGGGCCTCCATCATGGGAAGAGGTCGAGAAAGTCAAGAAATCCAAATGATTAAATCCCGAATATGGTCCTCCGTGGGTGGATGTTACCAGCACCAACGTTATCTAACAGACGTAAAAAGATGGAGATCGTGCCGCGGAACATCCATCGTAAAGGTGGCGAGCACATCATCCGGTCCCCACCTACACACCAAATCATTTTCTCGGAGGACGATCTCGGCGGGATTATAACTCCCCATAACGACTCCTTAACCATCGGTGCTTTCGTCTCCTTGGATTGAAGGTACATCGCCTCTTAGTTGATAATGGGGCTTATGCAAACATTTTGTTCGTTAATACCCTTTCCCGGATGGAAAAACAAGTTGGGGATTTGAGCGGTTATATTGAACCATGTAATCATACTATAATGGGTTTTGGGGAATCAGAACCCGACCCTATGGTATGATTAGGTTAGGAGTCGAGCTAGAATCAACTTTGAATCCAGGACATTAGGCGAACTAGAATGTTAGATTTTGTAATCGTCGATGTTGATCCACTTATAATCGGGTTTCTAGGTCGCTTGGATTTATTCGAGAATTCAAAGCGGCTGTTCACGACATTATTGTGTTAAATTTTCGGCCACAAGATGGAACGGGAGTGTAAAAGGAGATCAAAAAGAAGGCTCGAGATTGTTTGCTATATCGTGCGTGCGAGGAAAAGACAAAGTATCGTCAATATGATGGAGCGAACACGGGAGATTGATAAGCCTAGCCAATGAGCAAATATCTCTGAAAAGATCTTCAAGCGAACATAAGTTCGACGAGCATAACCATTCGATGCGAGCAAAGAAGGCGCGAACATAAACTTCGGGAGACAACTAATTCCCGATCTCCTAGATCAAATGAATATTGATCGGTAGAACGAACAATGGGACCTAGAGCCTCGCATAGGTTTTGAACCCATGGAGGTTGATGATGAGCCCAGAGGATCCATTCAAGACCCTCGGTGGAAGCAAAAAAAAAGCGGCGACTCTGTTGAGCAATTGGAACCAATCATGTCGACCAATGGACTGAGTTAGAAGTGTTCGTTGGTTGAATTACCCGAACCAAATCCGAGCGAAATAATTACTTTTCCTTCAAGCAAATTTAGATGTGTTCGCATGGTCACACGAGGACATGGTTGGAATAGATCCGAGCATGCACGCCACTCCCTCAACCTTGATCCAATACAAGCTCCGGTTGTCCAAAAGCGTAGAAAATTTAGTCGGGAAAAATATCGGCGATGAATAGTGAAATCAAAAAGTTGCTCGACAACAAACCGATCCGAGAGGTAAAATGCCCAAGATGGCTTGCGAACCTGTACTCGTTCGCAAAACCAAATGGATCTTGGAGGATCGTGGTATCGATTTCACCGATTTGAATAAGGCATGTCCAAAAGATAATTTTCCGATGCCCCACATTGATTATTTGGTTGATAATACCCGGGCCATGAACTCATGACATTTATGGATGCGTTATTTGGTTATCACCAAATACCAATGCATCCGGACGATCAAAAGAATCTGAAGATTCGCATGAATGAAAAGAACATGTCTTGTTGGCAACGCATGCCATTCGGATTAAAGAATGCCGGAGCAACGTATCAACGTTTGGTGAACAAGATGTTCGACGAACACATCGGCCGAACAATCGAGGTATATATCGATGATATTGTGGTAAAGAGCGAACATAAGGAAGACCACATCACCCACCTCGCACAAACGATTGATATATTGAGGAAGTATAATATGAAGTTAAATCCCGAAATGCGGTTTTGGGATTCATTCGGAAAATTCCTCGGACATATGGTTAGTCGGCGGGGATTGATGCAAACCCATCAAAGATTCAAGCAATGCTCGATATGCAAGCCCCCAGAAATGTGAAAGAGGTCCAAAAGTTAACCGGACGATTAGCTTCCGTAAGCCGGTTTATATCACGAAATAGGGACAAATGTAAACCTTTCTTTGATGCATTAAAGAAGGGGAAATTTCAGTGGACCGAGCATTGCGAATGCATTTGAATCATTAAAGCAATACCTTGCGAGATACTCGGACAATCATCTAAACCTATCCGAGCCGAACAACTCTATTTGTATCTTTTGCATCATCGAACATGCAATCGGTCTTTGTGCTCGTCTGGCGAGAAGAGACAACACATTTACCCATTTATTATGTTAGCCAAGTCTAAAAAAGAAGGCGAACTCCGGTATCCTCCGTTGGAAAAATTTAGATATCGCCCCGTAATGAGTGTGCGAAAATTGCGACCATATTTTTTCGACCTTTCGTTGAGGTATTGGCTGCGTTTCCGTTCATAAGTCCTCCACCGACCGAGATACTTGGGCGATTGCTCAAATGGGCGGTGGAGTTAGGACGATTCGGCATTACTTTTCGCTCCACTAACAAAGAATGAAAGGCCAAGCTTATGGCCGATTTCATGGTTGAAGTTGACATATCCACAAATTCTCGATTTAAATTGTCGATCAACCATATTACATGTATGTTGATGGATCATCAACAAGTTCAAGAGCCGGAGCAGCGTAGTTCTCATCACCCAACTAGGCAAACGTTTACAAATGACCATTCGATTTGATTTTCCAATTACAAATAATGAGGTGAATATGAAGCTTTGATCATTTGGACTACGATGGCAATGACAATGGGAATTCAGAGGTCGATGATCTATAGCGATTCTCGTAATCGTTTATCAAGTAACAAAGTAGTATGAGGCCCGAGGCTAACAAATGGCACAATATCAACAACTAGCAAAAGAGTTGCTCGAGCATTTTGACCAAGTTTTCATTGAACAATTACCACGATTGGGTAATTCGTTGCCCGATGCTTTGGCACGCCGCGGCAAGAAGGAGTAGCGAACACAACAGACATTGTGATAAATCGGCCTATCGCCATCGGTTCGAGATTGCGTCGCCACGGATAACAAGCGAACAAGAAACTTGGATGACTCAATAATGAGTTATTTACAAAAGGACTTCTCCTCGAAAATAAAGCACAAGCTACTGCGCCTCGAGGTTCTGATGCGCTCGATATACTATTATAGACGAGCATTTGTATAAAAAGAAGCTTCTCACTTCCACTTTTGAAGTGTGTTACTCTGAAGAGGATGGTATACGCAACAAATCCATGATGGAATATGCGGAAATCATGCAGGTGGGCTCGTCTGGCACATAAAATAGTCGAGGCAAGGTTATTATTGGCCAACCCTTAGAAAGGATTGACTGATATGCTTTCGTGCATGTTATCGATTGCTGTGTACATGCTCCACTCATTCATAGCCCACAGAAGAATTAGTATCGGGTTTATAGTCCATGGCCATTTGCTAAATGGGGATCGATTTAATCGCCCATTTCCTCCGCACATCGGGGAGTTAGATATCTTTGTGGTAGCCGTTGATTATTATACTAAATGG